>VXAA01006129.1:275198-421722 GCA_013399115.1 Anseranas semipalmata
CCCCCCCGCAATTCTAATAAACATGGTCTCCTCAATTTATGTTTCATTATCAAAACTACGTAGGGTTTTGAAATATATTTTCCAGCTTAAGCAAAGGCCTTCCCCTGCTGTAGTTCCCGGTGGTTTTATGGCACTATTTTGCACTACTCACCCTGAAGCACAGTGTGTTACAGAGATCTGTTAAGGAAGCTGTGCTGCATCTCTCAAAAAACGGCTGCAATCCAGCGAGGAATGAAGTTACCTGTGCCACAGGTTACCACAGCTGTAACATAAACCTTCAGTTTCTACGGTTCATACAGCACTTTAAAGGACCACTGACCAAACAAAGTGCACCACAAAGCTCTCCTGTTGCAAAGTGGGCTCTGCAGTGACTTCAAGAATCTCTGCAAATTCTTGGATAAATTTAGTAAAAACAACAGCACTTCTTTGTAATAGCAGGGCTTCATTTGGGATATAAACACCCAGTATTTATTTACAAAGGATTTTTCCTCCTCCTGCCACTGCTGTGCTATGCCCACTGCTTCCCTTGTACTCTGATGCAGAAAACAGAACACCAAGTGCCTAACCAGGACTTAAAGCAGATTTTTAAATTAGTTCCTGACAGTGCAAACAGATTGCTATTGATTGAAACGAGGCTGATTTTAGGCCTTGGATTAGCAAACCTAATGACTAAATACTGTATTGCCCATTTCAGTACTTTGCACCGTTACTCCCCAGCGGTTTCCCAGGCAGCTGGGAAGTCTCCGCGCTTGCAGATTAGCGCGCGAGAGCAGGGGAAGGCCATCTGTGCCTGCCCCGTGCGGCCGTACCCAGGCAGAAACGGGGCCCGCGGCCGCCGGGGCAGGCCCCCGGCACTACAGCCTCATTAAGAGCTTTGAGGCCAGCCAGACGGCTCATATGGCTGGAAGCGGGCAGCGGCGGGAAGCGCTGCGCCGAATGGGAGCGCCGGGAGCACCTTGCCGAGTGAGCCACCCCGGCTGAGCAGGAAGGGAATGGAAGCACGGGCTGCCTGGGTTGCCAGACAGCCTGGCTGGAGCCGGGGGTCAGGAGGGTTCACGCAGACAACGTGCGCCGTGCACCAGCCCAGCTCTCCTAGCAGTCGTAAATGCACGCTTACAACCCGTTGGTACAGAGCTGTTATGTCCAAATTGTAAATTCTTGTACTTACAGAGGTAGAAATGGATCCTGTTTTTAAGCAATACATGAAGCAACATTTTCCTGATTAAAAGAAAATGGACTTTTTTTTTTCCCTTTTGCTTCCTTGTTTAGTTTCAAAGAACATTTAAATAACAATATCTGCTAACAAAAACGGTAACATCAATTAGAAACAAAAAGAAAGTGGCTTGTATAATTTCAGCATTCAAAAGCAGTCAAATGCAAGCACCAAAAAAGCACAAACCAAACCAATCCCCAAAACCCACATTAAAGGCAACTTTTTTTTTAGTTGACTGTCTAGAATTCATTTGCTTTTAATAGCCTGAAATACTTAAGGTAACAGAATAAGATACTATTATATTTAGACCCTCGTAGATGCGATTCAGCTTCCAAGTGCTACACTGAGACATGGAAGGACGGGAATATCCATACGTCTCCTCTGGCCTATAGGCAAAGACTCCACAGGTTAGTTTTTGGACTCATTCTCCTACATGGCTGCTGAACCTGGGCTGAGAAATGCACGTTGCAGTCTCCAAACTCCTGCATCACTAAGCAAACACTGCCTCCAGCACACCAGTGGCTTCAAAAACACATCCAAGTTTCCAAATTACCATTTATCATTATCTGCAAAAAAATGCAAATAAGAATCAAACAGCAACGTGCTCCTATTGCCCATCCATCAGCACGAGCAGCATGATGCCAAAGGCATTATTCCATGTAAGAAATAATTCCATTAGCCAAACAAGTTTCTAGACTGTTTCTCGCTAACTTGGGAAGAGTCCCATAGCCTCTCAATACCACCAACACCACACAAAATGGGGCCACTGGTTTGAAGACAAGCTATTGGTTTTCACCCGGACATCAGAAGAAATAGTATGCATCCTGGATGGAAAATTATTTAACATCTCACCCTTAGCTCAGATCAGAAGTAACCCAGAGTGGTGGTGTTCTGGGGGTGTTAAATTCATCAGTGAATATTGGATGACAAGCTGATGAGCTCCACAGAAAAATCACATGAATAGGTAATCAAACATGTTAATGTAATTTAGTAGTTCCAGTCCAGCAAGAGCCACAGCAACAATACACATTAATCATCAATAATGCTCAGCAGTCTGACAAAGGCTGGGGAGTGAATGAGACACAGGAATTGGCTCTGCTTTCCCATCCCCTAGGAAGCTCCGCTGAAGTCACAGAGATGTCACACCTCCAGAGCAACGTGACAGCATTAGCTTTCGTGCCCTTTCCTCCCATGCTCCAAACCCAGCACACTATTTATGAGCACTAAATACGTGCTACAGCACCCTGCTCTCATCTGCTTCTCTGAGACTCTTCCTCATCTTGGGTGACCTAAACAGTGGGTGAGAAAAGGAAGGAGGAGGTGTAAGACAGTCATCTTCATGACACATGACTACTTGCAGAACACAGCGTTATTAAACCACATTTAACATCTAAACGTATTCAGTACGCTATGAGGATCCTGGGCTGACTAACCACAGAGCTTGAGGTCAAGCTAACTTGAAGCATCAGCAACTCCTTCCTATTAGCACCAACTCTTCAGAAGGAGGCCAGTACAAAGCAGCAATGGGTCCCAAAGCCCAGAGAAAAAAAACACTGTTCAGAAGCATCAGCAGCTCCAGAAGTTAGCTCAGAACTCAAGAGAGCAAAGCAGCTCAGCTAAGGCTAAATGAAAGGGATGCAAAGATCAAAGGATGACTTTCTGAATGCTAGAAGGATGACTTAAGACAACAGAAGGAAGCATAACTGGAACTGCGAGCTCTCCACCTCACAACTCCTCCTCATGGAAGTGAATTACACATCCGACCATCCAGGAGCCTCTCAGAGGCAGCGGGCTCCTCTCCCCTGCAGCTGCTGCGGGGATTCCCGTCCACAGCCAGCTGGGTTAGACTTGGACGTGGCTTTGAGACAAGCAATGACCAACAAACGTCCCCCGGGTGGAGGCACCTGCACGCCCTCAAAGAGGAAAGCGCTCCTGCGGGCGACTGACCATACTACAGTGTCACTTTCTAAACACTTCTCGTTCCTTGCCATACACCTGATGACTGCGAGTGGGTTTGTTGCTTCCTATCAGAGAGCAGCGGTCTCAAGCCAGCGCCTTTTCCAGCGCACACGTATGGAGAACAGCCCCAAATCCTGACACATCTTTGGCCAAAGGACCCACGACTACTTGAAATGCCCTTCGTTCCCCCTGCATGGCTACAGCAGGAAATAAATGTGTTTGAATGATTTTTATACACATGTGGAGTAAAGGCTGGAAAGGACAGATCAGCTCCTGCAACCCCGTCCCGATACCCTGAGGTGCAGAACCACCAAATATTCAGGAGCAAATAGGAACCTGGATGCTTTGTCAGAAGGAATGAAGTATTCATCTGATTTTCTAAACAAAGCAGACAACCTGGCACTCAAAGCAGCTTACCACTTCACACCTCCGTACAAGGATTAGCAGAATGCCATAATTATAATGCCCAATTTCATTTATTAGAGGAGGCTGCTCAGAAAAGATGACAATTCAGTAGCATTGTGAAGAGAAAGGACGAGAGTATAAGGAGAGCTGCAAATTGATCGGTAATTTCTAAGCAACGTCTCAATATAATTAGCATTAATTACAGTAAGCTTTCCAAATTAGGTATAAACCTATGTTTAATAACCCTGAGATGCAAAAATTCCCCCAAATTCCAGGAAACTTAACATTACAGCCAATTTGTCTAGACAGTTTGGCAGGAAATGCCAGAATTCTAGGTGTGAATTTTGTGGTTATTAAAAAAAAATATTAAGTTTCCTATATCATTTGCATAATTAGTCTGAACTAAGAATAGCTTTGTTTATCTACCTTGGATTTTGCTGCTACTTTCATCAACATTACAGGCCTGAAAACTTGTCTGGTTTTCACAACTATATCAGCTAGGATAATACAAGGTATTTCAAAAAGCTTCCTTTTCAATAAAAGTTGAATTCTAAGTGCGACTTGTTTAAAGAGTTGCAGTGTATTAATGAGTGAATCATCACAGGTTTTATTTTATTCTCTTTGTGCAAGCTCCTCGTGCTTTTTGGAGTTTGTTACTTATACCATCAGGAAGAAAAAAAGATGAAACAATAGATGAAAGAAAGGTGAAATCAGGGTTTCATGAATGTGGCAGCAAATATCCTGTCTAATCCCCAGTGGCAGCCCAGTACTAGCCAGAAGAAACACGCAGCAGCGTTCTCATTTTTCAGAGCAGAAATAAAAAGAATCCAAATGTTTGGTAAACTGAGGCTGCAGAATACAATTACAGAAAATGGAATTTGGCCTGTGTACCAAACACTCCTACCCCAAAGGTTTGTAAGGAAGTGTCATGAAATCCTTCGTGGTCACAACTACCAGCATCTAGTTTTGTATTTCATGTAGAAAACGTCAGTATTAACAGCCCTTTCCTCCCAGGCAGCAGGCCGAGGAACCGGCTCACCCCGGCCCCAGGAAGACCTTGACCTCACACATGCACACCAAATCTGAAATGCACCGACCTTGCTGCACTGTGAGTTCAGACTGGAAGGAACAACTCTCTAACCCTTAGAAAAACAGTATTTACTGAAGGCAAGCTTTCATGTTACAGAAATTTTCAAGGCAATCGAGGGCTAATGACCTCCTGTGGTGCTCCATGTTTCCACGCTCGCCGTGCACCACTCAGTTGCATCAACTTGAGCATTTGTAGGGTTACTCCAAGAACTAGCACTGGAAAGGGAGCCAGCTTTATGTACACTTCGCAAGGGGCTTTGGATTGGTGTTTGGGCTTTTTCAGGTAAATAGAAAAACCTGACAACAATTGCTTCACAAAGGCAAAAGTCAGAGGAACTAATGAAGCACAGTATCACAATCCTGGCATAAGAAGCAGCTAGGAATACCATCAAGCACTATTTATTGCTTCTAAGTATTTTATATCACAGCCAGGGCCTTCTGGTGAAATAAATGCTTACCATTTGTGGGTTTTGATGTCAAAAGAGGGTCCTAGTTGTTCCAACTTTCACTGAAACTAAAGTATGCATCTATTTACCCGTAATAAAAAGTTATTTTAATTTGCACAGACTGTGTATTTGTGCACAAATCCACTGCACCTGTAACCAGAAGGGGGAACTGAAACCCAATCACTTGACTACTAGCAAAAGCAAACAAGAAACTTGATATATTTTAGCTCTATATACACTGACATCTTTTCTAAAAACAAAACATTTGGTATCACTTTGGGGAGCTAAAAAGAAAATAAACAAAACAAATATTTTACTAGATGCACGTGGTTACATGATGTGCTACCTAAACGTTTACAAGTAGAAAAGTAGTAACAACTTTACGTAAGTTATTTGAAGTGAATTATTCTCATTATTTTTCTTTAAACCAACATGAAGAAAACAGAAGTCTTCTAATTTGTTAATGACAATAATCAGCCACTAGAAGAGTGGGGCCATGAGCAGACCAATAGAACTTCTAACGTAAAACACAATGAGCCTTTTTGAATGAATATCCTAGAATTTAATCACAAATGATTGTGTATGGTGGAGAAGTTATGCAGGAGGTCACATTAGATGACCTTATTGATCTTTTCAAGTCCAAAAATATTGAAAGTCTTTGAAAAAACACTTTCAATAAATGGTGAATTCAATCTTGTGTTGAAGATAGACACACACAGAACCAATTTCACAGAGCAGAAAGTGCACTTGGGTTAAAAAGCTTTTTTCTGCACCATGAAGAATTCAAAATAGTTTTTCATTGTAGTATACTTTTCAGCTTGGAACAAATGCTGGAGGGTCAAGTACACTGATCTTCCCACTGGCTGCCATTTGGCATCATGTTAATGGACAACTGGGAAAGTGTTCACAGATACAGGCTGCTGTGCCAGGTGGATTTCAAACTGATGAACGAGCACTGAGCCACCGACAAATCTCCATGCCGAGCAGCAGGAAGTGATAAACAGCCTGCCAACCACAGTGCCTCTCCTTTGTCACCTCTCTGGCTCTGCACACACTGTGGTCAAGATGGGAGTCTCTAGAATCGTCCCCTCCAGCTCTTAATGAATTAATGCTCTATCACTTTTTAGAAGGGCACAGAGAAATGACTCACTGCCACTTCTAGGGTGGCACAGAGGAAAGACTCCCCAAAGCGCAACTTACTCCAAACTGACTTCCAACTTCTAAAATACATGAATGTTCCCTCCTTTCCAATATACTGTTTTGGGGGCACGTGAACCTAATTCGTGAGATGGACACGTTCACGTTTGCAACTTCCAGGAGCACATTAACAAGCAGGTCTTCCCCAAAGAAGGCCATGATCTGCCTACGAGCCGCAAACCTATAGTGTGAATTACTGCACTTTCTCAAAGTGGCAGGATACAAGGGAAGTCTGCTCCTTCCTTCCTACATTACACAGCACACCTGGCCTTCCATTTTAGCTTATGAAACCTGCCTGCAACACTGCCTATCTCCACTTGGCCAGAAATCTAGTAAGAGACGTTGTTTTCACCAGCACAAGTTACCAGAGAAGCCTTTACATTAACAACCCCAGCCTACGAGCACAACAACATTTCAATGGCCACGACACAGTCACTTCAGATAAGAAATAATTCCCTACCTGTTTGGTTAGCTTCAAAGGGAGTTTCTTCTTCACCCGTTCTTTGCCTCTTTCTGCCTCTCTCTCAGAGCTCCCAGCATCGTTGTTATGGCCATTTTCACTCGGCTCAGCAGACACACAGTTTTCAGATTCTCTAGGTTTCTTTCCTGGATGCCTCTCCCATTTCTCCTTTCGCTCCTGAGGCTTTAGCGACATGTCCTTCTGTAAAAAAGAAAGAAAACAGTTAAGTCCTTTAAATTCTTTCAGACTTCTCTTAAGCATTAAGCAATATAAATATTAAATAAAAACACAAACAAGACAGTATGTTCTTTCCAGAGATGACTTAAGATGAATAATTAGGCACGCACAATGCAAACAGTAATTTTAGATTAGATTAGGATGAACACTCTGCAGGCTATGTGTTTGATTAATTTCAGAGATGCTGGAACTGGTTATGAAAATGAGTTTGCTTCAGATTAATTCAGGAACCATATGTCAATAGCACCTAAACAAATCAGCATCCTGAAGAAAAGCATTTAGCTCCGTTCGTCTGAAAGAGAGATGGTTATTATTTTGTTTTGTTTCTGATCTCCGAAAGTAACATATCAGCCCCCCTTGGTCCTGACAGTCTCTGCTTCGCAGTAGCATTCATATGGAGAAATGCACTTTTAGAGCCTAACACGCATTCAATAAGCAAGCCGAGATCAATGCGATCTACACACATAACAGAGGCTGAACGCTTCCAAGTGTTAAGTGTCTGCCCTGCGTCAGAGCTATAACATACAATCTAAACACAAGTTAAAAGCTGGGCTGTCATGTCTTAGTGATTAATGTGAGGAAGTGAGATCAGAGAAGGGAATTACTATTGCTATCCCCGGCATCTTTGAGAACTGAAAGCCGAACTCTCGGTGACAACGTACCGACCTCTCCCCCTAAACACACATGCAGAAAAAGAGCTTAAGAGACAATATACCAAATCACTAAGACATTAGTTCATTACAGCTAGTTAAGTTTTACACCATGTCTTTTATTAACTGCTGAAGGGTCAAAATTAAGCCTTCTGGAATGTTTTGCAGACTCTATACCAATTAATTTTTTACGCAAGGTAGCTGTTTCAGATTAGGAAATACCTTCAAAAGCACTGCTGACCATGCCAAAACATATCAGCTTCAGCCCGAGAAACGTTTCTAAACGTCTCGCCCCCTGTTCTGACTCAATTACATCATCAATATTGGTATCCTACATGAACAGAGCACGCTGCAACTCGCTCACGTTCACACACACACCTTCACTGCTGCAGAAGTGCTCATGAAAATCATTAGCTCTCTAACCTCTCAAAATCTAAAGCCCAACAAAAAAAGAAAATTGAGAATTGGGATGAAATGCCCTGCTGATTGCTCCAGATTACTTCCTCCCCCTCTCTTTTAATTAGTGAATTGACTGCCTTAGCGTGCAACATGCTGATTGCACTCCAAATCACTCACTGCTTCACGTCACCCTTCCTTGTGAAGCAAGATGACGTGCTGACACTTTTAGGGTGGCAGAGACATTGGAATCACAACGATAAACTACACAAAGTTGTTTCCTACCCCAACCCAGGCCAAAAGACAATTAGCCGGCAGCCAGCAATCCCTACAGAGCTCACACGGGGCCCTCTGTGTGGCTGGCAAACTCCTCCTCAAGCACACACGTGCACAGCAAGTTGGAAACAACAACAAGATACCACTTTCCACCGCCGCCCCCAAATTAAATTAAGTAGCACTGTCTCAGAGGCGCAGAACAACAGAATACAGCTCAGCTTGCCAAATCCATAACTAGTGAAAAAGCAAAGAAAATGATTGTCTGGCATTATTCACTGTGAATGATGAAATGAAGAATACAAATTAGCATTTAGTTGCTCGCTTTGGTTTTTAGTTTTGAGATAACACTCTACAGCAGCAGTCTGAGATGCCACTTAAAGAAGGTCACATCATCCTATTTGCTGGGAAGCTGCTGAGATAGAAATCAAAATGCTAAGCTTTAGTAACTAATCAGAAACCAGCGCAATGGAAATGACATCTGCTAACTGATACTCAGCGAAACTGCAGAAACAGGAGTCACCAAAAACGCACACTTCTTCATAAAGCCAGATGCAGCTGCAACGTGACGGCAGACGCACGGAAGATGCTGCATGGAGTGACACGGGCCCTGATAAGGGAGAAAGGAGGCAGTGGTAGGTGAATGCCACCACCTCAAAGCACCAGAAACTAAGGCAGTCCTGGCTCAGCTCATCATTTCACTCTTGAAGCTGCTCTCAAAGGCAGTAAATGGCAGTTCGGGTTTTAATTCTAGCTGGCTTCGCGTGGGGATTGGACTCCTCGGAATGCCTTAGGGGGTTTTCCCTCAGTACCACCCACAGCACATTCACTGCAGGTTTGTAAGATTCACTTTCCCTCACAACCAGTCGAGAAAGCCGCATTTTTCCCCTTACTGAAACATACAGAAGTCCATACTTAGAAATTTCGCTTTTTATCCCCATTTTGTTTTGAGATTTAAGGTTGCCTCAGCACTGAGCTACTCGCAAAATTAATTCAGGGAATACACTCCTAACTGGATGGAAGCCAAGGAAATAATGCATTCACTTGCAATACCACTTGCGTTCGAGAATCTCGAACACTTTCCAAACAGCCATGAATTAAGACCCAGGCCCCGGCAGCCAAGGCTGCTGCTCGCCTACGGGAGGCAGGCGGAGGGGGACATCCTCGGCTCTGCAGCACGTCTGGGGCAGCCGCGGGGAGGCAGCCAACTTTCTCAGCCCCGTGACGAGGAAGACTACTCCACGGTCCCGCTCCTCCCCGCTCCAGCAGAGGATGCCGCTCTCAGGACTTGGCTTTTTCTGGGAACGCAGGACGCCGAGCTCGGCTGCTGCTCACTGACAGAGGGTGACAGCGGGGCTGGGTTTTGCTGCGGAACGCAGAGCTCTTTGCAGCTGCAGGCAGAGAGCAGGAGGGGGCTGATGGGGTTTCTGTTCTTGCCTCCTTTGTTTCCTTTTTTATTTACTCCACTAAAACAGCCTTCCAGCAATTGCTCTTTTACTCAAGTTTATGACCTCCAGGTTGGGGACCTCACTTAGCACAAGAGCTGACTATTTTGGGATGCGCTTGTGCCCAGACAATTGCTGGAAAATGCACGCGCATACAGAATATACAGTACATGGCCACAGCGAACATTTACTGCTGTACGTTGGGTCCAGTCCAGCAACCCCAGCCCGCAGGTGGGACTGGCCCCTTCTGACGAACCGCTCCGCTGGAGCCTTCCCCCGCGGGCGCAGCCCCGCAGCCGGTTTGCCCTTGGCACGTCCTGTAAAACCGGGGGTTCGCGGCGGCCGTGTCCAAAGTCAGGCCCTGAGGTCAGAAGGACTGCACACCCAGCCCTGGGGCTGCTGCCCCCTCCGGCAGTCGGCACAGCTGGCTTACGTCGGCTCTCAGGCCCCCGTTTCCCCTTCTGCAGGGAAGGCTGGTGGATCCAGGCCCACTCTCTATTCTCAGTTCCAGGAAGGAGATTGCCAAGTCTCGTTCCAAAACACACAAAACTATTCTGCTCCTTACTACTCGCTGCTTCTAGGGCTGTCTCCTACCTGTCCTCACTTCAAAATCTCTCTCACACCTTCCAGGGCAGGCTACAGCCTCTCCATCTGCAGCCCCTCGTCTGTCTGGGCCCCAGACTGCGAGCAGATGGCTCCAACTGGCTGCCTGCTTACAGAGGAGGAAGAATCGGGCCTTCCCCGGGCCTCCTTCCTGGCAGATACTGCACGAAGCACACAGACTCTGTCACCCCACTTGTTTATTTGGATGCACAAATATCAAAGAACACGTGCACTTCAGCTGGAAACCTAACTGTAGTGCCTCCTCCTGCAACACCTTGCACACCCGTGGCCGTGAGACGCACTGACAAAGGCCCCGGCACGGGCTGGCAACCCACCTACGTTAACTGGGTTCTGCAACAGGTTCTTACTACAATAAAATCTTGACGAATGCTTTTGCATCGCTATTTTGGCCCAGGCTAGCTGAAGTTGTATAACGGAACCTCTGCTTGCGGTGGCGCTGGGGACATCCTTCACCACAAGGAAGGCTCCTTCCCGAAAAGCCGCTCTTCTTCCGTCACCAACGCACAGCTGCCATCTCCGCAGACACTCACGGTGCACAGCTCTTGGTTTATCAACAAGGCTACGAATAATGCGGGTGCACGGCTGTCGGCTTTGGAATGAGATTGTTCTTACCCCTGAAGTGCCACAGCAAGCAATTCCTGTGCGGTGGGCTCCGTGTCGGCTCTTTGATCGGGAAATAACCATCAGCCCTAGAGGACCCCGGCGCGAGCTCACAGCCGCAGCTCTCCGCTGGCTGCAGTTATCGCTGCGTGTTTGCTCAGCCCAGCTCAAACTCTGCCTTAATCCTCTGCATTTGCACAGCTATTTGAGATCTCAGGGAGTGTGTGGGGGGGGCTCGGCTTGTAAATACCCTTCAGGGAGAAGGAACACAAAGAACGCGAAAAAAGTGCAAAACCACACAGCTGGAAGAAAAACCTCAAGTGTGCTGCTGTGGGGTGCAGAGGACAAAAATAACATCTACCATTAGTAAAATAACAACCCTCAGCCCTCAAGCATCACTTGGAAATGCGGCCCTGGTGTGAAACCAAGTCCATTACAATCCCCTGTCTCCAAGCTCCATCGGACACCGCGAGGCTCAGACAAGCAGCCAAGGGCTGGTCACACTCCGCTGTTGCCAGACTGCCTCTGCTGACTTTAAAAGATTATATGGGCCGATTTCCCAGAAGGGAAACAGCCTCCAACTTCTCTCTCCACAGCTACCTCACAGGCTGCTCATTCCAGGAGTTATTCCTTAAGCTGGGGAGCATGAAATATCCCACGGAACATCAAACAGAAGAAGGATCCATGCAAAGGAAACCCAAGAAAACTGCTGTCGCTGAGTGACCCTGCGTGTCCCTGCTTCTGCCTCCCCCCGCGCTCAGCAACTCTGCAATGGAAAAGCCCCCGAGGATCTGAACACCATCTATCCTTATATTAACTTGATCATGCAATTAGCAGGAGGCTTGTCAAACACATTTGTTTAATAGTTCAGGGAGAGATCCTGGCTCAGAGATGAACTGGAACAGATTTACTTTTAATTAGTTTTTTTTTTTTTTAAATACTCCTATTGACCTGATACCCAGTTTATACAACAGCAACGCAGAAACGAATGCTGACTTAATACTCTTGTGCCTTCTAAGTAGAAGAAGCACTTCACAGATACAGACAGGACCTCTACTAAGAGAAATACCGTCCCTTTCATTACACAGAGGTGACAAGAGACAGTAATTTCAAAGGAAAGCTAATACTGGAGATGTACATGAAAAAGATTTGGGAAAGAAATGAACTTTAGAGTGAGAAACCACTCCAAGACCAGGAGCCAGCACAAGAAAAGAGGAGTAGCCAACAGGCAGATGACGAGAGGTGAAGAAGAAAACAGGGAGAAATACGGGATGGGAGAAATGGTAACCGTACCAGAGGCTAACAGGTAGGACCACCAAGATGACTGAAACTGAACTAAGCTGCAGGCACCTCCGGCTGCCAGGCTGCAGTTTGCATGGCAGGGAAGTTCTCGCTTTTCCTGTAACATAACACACGCTTGTTTGTTTTACTTGCAGCCTTCTCTTCTCCCCCACTGCAAGCTTCACTGAAATTGTAACTCAAGCCCCAAGCCTTTCAGCCAAAGCCACTAAAGCTTTTTTATTATTACTTTTTTTTTTTTTTAAGGCAAAAACAAGTCTAGGTTTGACGTGACTCTCCTGTTTTGACCCTACATTCAAGCAACACAATCAATATCAATTAAAATGATTGCAAATGAAATCCTTGCTTGCTTAACCTTACACTGCAATTCTCCTTTCCTAGCTGACACATTCCAGATGAGTTTAGGTCTTGCTTTTTAAAATGCATCATGTTTGCTCTGACCCTGTCAAGTGTTTAGCTCAAGAATAAGATGACTTTTTGACAAGACAGCTTTGGAAATGTTAAGACATTTGAAGCTGCCACTGGTTTACAGGTTTATGATACATGATTTAACTTTAAAATAAAAGTGGATGAACCAATAAACTCAGTGTAATTGAAGCAGTCAAATTTATTACCAGAGGCTGCGTTCCTGTCACCTGCGCAGAGCTGAAGAGCAGCTGCCGGCACTCTGCTAAATGACCACTTGTTATTGTCTCACGAGAACTTAAGACCTTTGCTGCCAGACCTTGAAGACATCATATCAGGTAGGGTACCTTGGACAAATGTTACCTCAAGCCAAAAACTACAAAAAGGAAGGTCAGTGTCACTCTATTTCTAAATGCGTTTAAACCCACAATACTTTTACAAAGCTTTGCCCTCTCTTTTTGCTCACAGAAACATTCTGGAAACAGTGTTTAACAGTAATTTAGGGGACAATAAAAGTAAGAAGAGACAGAGCAAATATATTTAGTAAGAGGTCAAGGAAATCTGCATGAACGTGAACATATGGTTGTTCGTGTTTTTGGTATAAACCTTCCTCCACCATCACCCACTGGGGAGATGGATAAACACAATGTACTGTTTTAAGCCACACTCCACAAGTTTGCCAGTGTACTGGGTCTGGCTGGGATAGAGTTAACTTTCCCTGCAGCAGCCCTTGTATTCTCCCTTGGTGGGAGAATGACTTGTTTTCCCTTTTCCTCTGTGCTTGTGCATAGTCTTTGCTTGTGTATACATATAGTAAATATTATATACGTATTATTGTTTTTTTCTCCCTCTCCTTTAATTAAACTATCCTTATCTCAACCCGTGAGTTTTTTTTCCTTCTCCCCCTCTTCTCTGAGGAGTGAGAGCGCTGTTGTGGTGGGGTTCAGCTGCCCAGCAGGGTAAGCCCACCCAGCCAGGCAGCAAGCCTTGGCTTTCTTCCCTCTCCCCCGATTTCCTCCTTGGAGCCTGCGGGTGCCTCACTGCAGAGAACTGCACACATCTTCCTCGCTACCTGCTAACAGACATACCACGCAGCTATTAAAACTCCCACAGGTGCTTGCTGTCCATCAGAAAGGAAATGATCCCATTTTAAGCCATCAGTATTTCCTCTAGCGATGGCAGTAAATGCCCGACGAGCGCTCGCAGAATTACTGTCAGCGGAAAGCGTGTCAGAGAGCAGGGGAGCTTAAATGATTGAAGGGAAGCTGGGGCACCATTTTCAGGTAGCTGAAACGAGGTGTACTGCAAGGCCAGCCCGCCCAGCTCCCACAGCAGACAGGAGCATGTCCAGGCTGAAGCTGCTTTCAGCCGGGACGGTGAGCTCAGCCTGCCGGGTTTATGCAGCCTGTGAAGGATTTGGAAAAGAGCTCGTGCTTAGCTGCTGGCACCTCCTTCGGCCGATTGCAGCTGCATCGCCGCAGCACTGAGCTCGGCGGGCAGAGCGTGCCTCCCGCAGCTCCCGTCACCCCGGCGGGTGTCCTCCGAGAAGGGAGGAATTAGGGTGGCAGCAGCACCGCGCGCTGCCCATGCGCTGTCCCACGTTTTATGAGGGACAGCGCTACGCAGAACTCCTTAATTTTAAAGGAAGTGATGGGGGGGAACATCACCCAATCTCACTGAACGTCCCAAAGCTACCCCAGGTCAGGCATGCGATCCAGGCCCGGCGTTTTGGGGAACACGTTCCTCGAGCGCAAACGCTCAGCGGCACTGCTGGGCCCTCGTTGCTGACAGGCAGCATGACAAGCTTGTTCAGAGAGCACCCTACGAACACTCCAGCTGAGTTAATTCCCCCTCTCCCCAGGTTATCGAAACAGGCACTCCTGTCGAACTCAAACCGCTCCCACTGAGTGACAGAGTTAGGACCTTGCTGAAGCCAGCCGTGGCCGTTCCATCGCTCATCTCCGGTCGTGCCCCCGAGGCCGCACCAGCCGGCCCCAGGCTGCCACAGGAGAAGGCAACAGGGTCCCATCGGCACAGACCGGTGCGGCCGCTGGAGGTTTCACCATCAGCAATCGTCAGAAAATCCAGGAAAGCACTGTTGAGTAAAAGATACCTCCAGCCTATGTGTCACAATGTGACATTGTGACTATGTGAGTGTGAGTTTTGATCTTCACAGCGCAGAGTATCCAGCAACCGCGTAACGGCTGCGCTGACCACCACCTGAATAGCTTGGGGCTCAAAAGTTGTAGCTGTACCCTCTGGTAACTTGGTCACGAATTCAAGAATCTCGGGCCAGTTTTCTTCAGTAATTCACAGCTTCCACCCACTAAACAAATGCAAAGCTTTCATTTATTTCCTGGGATTCCTAATTCAGCCACACGTGTAGTCTCCACTTATTTTTTGGTGCGTACTTCTGAAACGTAGCCATGAAAAACGTACTGCTCGTCAGGGAGCAGCATGTAAGGAATTAAATGCTCCAGACAAATCTCCCACGGGGTGACAGCCTCAAACGCATCCACTCTGCAAGCAGCTGCGGGCATGTTGAGGCTGTGCCCCCCCACACTCCACTCCCGCCCCCCGAGGACGGGTGCCGTTCCCAAAGACCCAGCAGGACAGAGGTATGAAATCTCTGCCGACAGCCGAGCGGTTTGCAAGCTTAAACTGCAGTTTGACACAGTTTGCACAAAGCCGACGAACGCTGCGTTGAAGGAGACGAATGCTCACAAATTCACTTCTGCCTCCTCTCCTGCAGGGGTGAGTCTCCAGAAGAAAAACCAGCCGTATCCTGAATCCCTGGTGCTGCATGATAAATTAATTCATGTTCAAACACTATGACACTCGAGGCATTTTTACCAACTCTGCAGTTGCCCTCAGTGGTAGGCAACAATTTGCAGTTCAGCTGTCATGAGGTCTAGCATGTGTATTAAATAATTAGTCCTCTGGTAGTTTCTTTTGGCTGGGAAGCAAATGAGAAGAAATAAAAATGATCCAACAACAAGAAATATGTAGAAGCCAGCCACCTCCAGAAACAGCTGCCCATAGCATATTACTTCAACCTAATGGGAAAACCGAGCGAGGTGACTTCTAGCACGAGAGAAATGCCTTGCTAAATGTCTAAATGTCACAGACGCTAATGAAAACTCCAGGACAGTGCATCTGTGCCACTCTCGTCATCCTTGCTCTTCCTCAAACATGTCACTGGAGAAATGTATTTTGCAGCAGAGGGCTGCAGCTGTCAGTCTCGCCAGCAGCTATGTTCTGCTGCGTCGAGTGGCTTAGCACACCACGTGTTCGTGAGCAGCTAATCTATAACTGGTTTGCTAGAACAAACAATAAGCAACCAAATGTTTCCATATATCCTTAGGGCTTCACAGAATAGTTCCAAATATTCTGATATCGGTGTCAGGAATGAGGCGCTCATTTATATCCTAGGCAGTCATTGAGAAAGGGGAAACATACAGTATGCAGCAGGCAATTTTGATGTATTCTATGTTACAAAACATTTTTCAGTCAGAGAGCTCAAAGGTCGTTAATAGATTTTCATATGTTTACAGACAGCAGCAATTTCAAGCTCTGTAATTTTAAAACTGCATGTCAGTCTCTCAACTTCCAGCTGTTATTTCAACATTAGATAATGAACACAATGCAAAGGTTACACAATCACTTGAACTAGCTTATGCTGTAGATCCAGTCAGACAAATCATTATTAAGTCCTAATTACACATATATTATTTTACAACTCTTATTAGAACAGCAAGGCAAATCCTCTTTTTATAAAGAGATCAACAGTTGAGAAAAAGAGGCCAGAAAGGTTATTCTTTCAGTGTCAGAGCTGCTCTTCTCTCCCTCCATCACCTACACCACTGATTTATAGCCACAGAAACAAAGCCGCAGCCGGTTAACACCCCACCACTCGGTGCCCATACAGGTATCAGCCCATGTTTTGCTTTAGTGCTTTACAGATCCCTGACATATAGACATTGATGCCTACTTAAAATAAGCATCTTCGATCAGAGGGGGGAAAGTGTTTAGCGGTTGCCCTGTGTGCTGGCTGAGCATGCTCCTGTTTTTCTTCAGACAACTTTGAAACTGAGAAGACGCCCGCTAAAACATCGTTTTTCCCAAGGACCTGTTGTTGTATAGTTGTACAATTGTTATCATTGTCATCACCTGATCCAACCCTTTTATCACGCAGCCTAATGAACACCCTCCAACTGCGGAGTGGTCTTAGGGAAATTCTGGAAGCGTACTAGCAAAAGTGCCTCCTTACCAAATAAGAAAACCAGCAAATTATGGGTTGCTGCTGCCTCTTTCCCTGCCCCCCCTTTATTCCCAGGCGGCGCGAAGCGTCACCCGCTCTGGTTCATTCCGCCCAAAGCCAGCTGTCAGTCACACAGCATGCAGCTGCACTGGGAACCGAGGAATCTCGTCCCCAAGATTCAGCTTTGAAGCAGGACAGACCGGCAACGTCCCTTTGTGGGAGTGAGGTCTCCCGCGGTGACAGCAGCGCTGCCCTGGCATAGCGATGTCTCTCTAATCCCCAGCGCACCCTTAGCCAGCAATGAATTTCACCCTGGGAAATTCCAGGCTTTGACATTAAATAATTCCAGCCGGGATTTTCAAAGGAGAAGAGATAGGAATCCAGTCCCATCACGTTTCAATAGAAGCCCCTAAGGTTTATTTTATTTTTAGAAAGGAAACCCTTATTTCATTCTCATTTCCATCCTATTTTCCTCCAGGAGATGAAGGTGAAAGCAAGAAGCAGAGGGCAAGAGCGATGCTAACTGGAAGTCAGACTTCTCCAAGACTGACAAACGACAACGCCAATTCCCGGGTACATCACTTTGCACCGTGGGATACAAGACGGAGCAGGGAAATGGGCGCGCTCAGCAGCGCTGCAGACAGAACCAAGGATTAGGACTTCTGCTTGGTCAGCCCCACTCGCCACTAAGGAAGAAGTAACCGAGCGAACACTCCGCCAGGACGGCAGACAATTAAAGCTTGAAAGAGAACAAAACCAGCCAGCTGTGGAGAGGAGGACTTGTGCAGAATCAAACTGTGATCTGCTCGTCCGAGCATGTAAAAGGGGCCTGGGGCAGGCAGAGCTGGCAGGGCAATAGCCCCCCGCGGACGGAGGCATTAGCAGAGAGGTGCCTCACCGACCCCAGAGCGAGGGGTGCGGGTTTCCACCTGCTTTGCCACTCTCCTTCCATCGTGTTTAGAGGATTTGGGTTTTTCCCCCCATCCAAGCGGTGCTAAAGGGCCTCTGTGCAACCACCTTCACTCCTCAGCCCCTGGCAATGAGTGCTGCTCACGGCTTCGTCCTCGGGTCCAGAACCCTCCGTCTGCACTTCTGGTCCCTCAGACCAGAACCCGAAGGCTGGCTGGTTTGTAGGACCCCTTTTCTTCCTGCCTGGAACAAGGCCTGACCAGTCAGAGGCTGGAGAAAGGGGCATTTGTGCAAAGTTCTCCATTTGCTGCTAGCGCTCAGTTTGGAAACGCAACAGGGAATTCCAACACGATGCAGCGCAGCAACTTCCATCACTGCTAACCCACTCAAATGAGTTAAGAGCCCTTGTGCATCTCACGATTCGTGGCTCCGAGGGTATAACTTGGCTTCTCGTTCACTGCTCACAGCGCCTTGCTGACGAACACATCACAGAGCAGGAACCACAGAAGTAGCACGTGGCATTTAGCTGTTCAGGTGGGCACAGCCCTCTGGCAAGAGCTGAAAACACAGTCCGTGTGAGCGGGGTTAGGACACAACAGACAAAACCAGAGACCCTGGAGAACAGCCCACATGGAAACAGGGGTTCTTGGGATTACTGCTGTCTCGTAGCCCTTAATAAGCCACATCACAGCTGCCATCTCCACCAGCTACCTGCTTCCTTAAGTGGATAACCAGAAACGAAGAGCTGACGTGGCAGTTGCGTTACACACGCGCTACCTAACAGCTCTCACTGCTACAACAGCACGAGCAAAGGACAAGCGCATCCCGAATTCTCGTCTGGGCTCTGACACCAATTCTCAACACGACCATACGAGAAGCACCTGCTTAAAAATAATTATTCTGAAGCGCTCATGAAATCGGGTGACAGTTGCAGCACATCTCTCGGAGGTGCCACGACACGAAGAACTTCCCAGACGACAGGGAGCCACAGAAGCGTTTCACGACCAGAACAAAGCCCAATCCCCCCTGAGATCGCTGCCTGAGCCCCCCGGTGCCACGGCACAGCACCGGGTGAGCGGGGAGAGGCCGGGCTCCGCGGCCTCCATCTCGGGAGGCTGTCGCTAGGCAACCGAGCGCCTCCGCTCTCCGCAGCATCCTCCCCTCCGCCGCCCAGCGCCGCGGCCGCCCCCAGGCGCGGTGCCCAGCGGCCGCAGCTGCTCGCTCGCAGCCCCGCGGAACCGAACGTCGCCTCCGCGCAGAGCGGTGCTGGGCGAGGAGCTCGGGGAGCGCTGGTAGCACACTGCAGGTGAAAGGGTAATATCAGCAACACTGCATCTCGAAAAGCAGACAGAAGGGCGGAAGGGGGAAATTTTGTACATCGGACCAGAGGTACTCCTTAAAGCAGAACAGATTTTAAAATGCGGGAATTTCCAGGTATTTTTTGCAGTGCAGGATATGGATTTCCAAGGTCCCCGCCGTGACTGAGCAGAATGATAATCGTAAATTCTCTGGTTTCAGCAGGTGAGCCCCGAGACCAGCACCCGCTCTGCAAACGCCTTCTCCAACTCGCAGATACGGGCTGCCAGTACAAACCAGAAAGACCAGTTTAAAGTTTGAGCCATCCCACAGAAGGTGGCAATCTGGAGAGTGCATGGCCATGTTAATTAACATGCGCTTAACAGTGGTTCTTCCCCGCCTCTCTCTCCATACTGAGTACATTTCCCATCCACACGTTATTCTGTTATTGATGCTGATGAGGTTTGTGGCTTTCAAATCCCATTAGGGAAAGCCTTCCTCTAGCAAAGGGAAAAAAAAAAAAGGCATGTTGAAAATGTGAGGGGAAAGTTCTTTCATAATTTAAAAATAACATCACCACTTGGTTGTTATCACGCCTTTTTCATTAGCAATTCTTAAAGCACAACGCTTTAAGAACCAGCATTTTGACCCCCCTGTTTTACAGGATGAGGAATGAACAAATACAAAGCAACTTGCCCCAAACCAACCACAAGTCCTCTGGCAAATTTAGGAGGAGATTCTCAATCTCCCAGGTCCTAGACCACACAGCGCTCCAAGAGAGCCAACAGCCAAATGGCAGAAATCTCCTTCTGACACTAGAAAGGATTAAACCCTGATGGCAGATACAAGATTTTTTTTCTTGGACACACAAAAAATGCAAATGCAGATATTAGCTACAAAGGAGGCAACAGGTAGGATTTGTCCAGCTTCAACCTTACATCCTTTTGAGTGTCTCAGATAAAAATCAGCTTGAGAATAGCAGAGAGAACATGATCGATACATTAAGTCAAGCTGTTTGTTACCAGAAGAGCAGAACTGGCAGCTCTTCTTGGCTTCTGAAACATGACACATAACCTGGCCTTTCTAATGCGCTACTTTGGATGGCACCCAAATCCAGCACCATCTGGCTAGCATGCGCGTATGTGTACAAAGAGGACAGAAGAGGCTCCTGGCTGACGGACAAAATGACATATCAGTGCGGCAGCACGGACTTCACATCTCTTCAGGGGTTGCAAAGCCAGCTCCGCGCTGTGGAAACAGGCGGCCAGGTAAGTGACTTCATGGCACTGAGGGCCGAGAACTTCTTGTACACCAGAGAGCCGGGTAAACATTTGTTTTGTTTGTAGAAACCATTACCAATGTCACAGAAATATGCAAAATGATTTTCCTGGTGTAGATTCAAAGCAGAGGGTATCGCATTTCCTCCCCTGCCCAAAAGCTAATCCCTACGTTCAAAAGCCTGATTTTTCCACCAGTGTTTTTATATTCACTCTTGCATGACGCTCTCCCGGCATCACAGGGCAGTCAAAACCAACATGTTATTCCACGGCTTAGAGCCTCTTAAAGCTCGGCCTCCCAGCTATGGGCCGCTCCTTCCTCCTCTCCTGCCACCAGGACGCAAGCGCCGATCCTTCTGAATTCACTTCCTAGCACTTAAGTGACGATTTGGCAGTAAGGAAACGCGAATACTTAGGGAACAGCACGAACAGCAAGCTGTCCAGGAGAACAAGTGGGATGTCTCATATCACATCTAACAGCCGAATCTGCATTGACCTACATGGTTTTATTCAGCTGTTAACTCCACTGAGACAGGAGAGTCACAGGGGTGGAAAAGGGAGAACAAGCATTAGCTCAGTTTATGCCAACTCAAAAAAAAAAAAAACAGGTCACTGAGGAACCTGACAAAACAGCTATTACAGTTTAAGAAAACACATACCCACCTATCCACCTCGTCTTCTTCCTGCAGGCTAGCGTGCCAAAGCCAGAAGACAAGTGAACCTGCTAGCCTGATACGATCATACTATGGATCCAATGGGAAAGTCCATCCAATACCAAAAGCCCAGCTGTGTCAAGGTTGGGGGATTAAAAGGGGCTTAAAAATCGTAGCTGTCATTTGGAGGAAACCATCCCCAAGAACATGATCAAAGGCTCCCAACTCATCCCGTTTCAGATTTAACAACACCAAGCTTGAAATCTAAACAGTTCCCTCACCGAATGAGTTCAAAGGGATTGCTCAACTGCCCCCGGCCCTCTCAGCGATTTGGGCCTCAGCACCGTGTTTTCCCCACACAGTTAATGCCTTCTGCCTTGTAGCACATTACAGAGTTGCATCAGAAAGCTGAGGGAAGCACAAAGCACTGTCAATACACAAACCGAGAGACAATTTCTCCTCCCTTGATATCCAAGATTTCAAAGCCACGGAGACTGGAACACGTCTTTGAACAAACACGAGCTCGCCCTGCAGGGTGACTCGGAGCAAGGGCGCAGCGCGAGGTGGTCGCGTTCACACGGCGAAGCCCCCCGGACTCCCGGACACCGCTCTCAACTCTTGCACTCGAAGGGCGAGGGCATCCAACAGTTGTTCTTGTGTCTCTCCTCCTTGCTGAGCTACCTGGCAGCATCATGCAAGTCCTTCTTGTTGTGTCCTACCTGGCTTTACAACACGTCAAAAGGAAAACACCGCAGACAAATCGCATGCTTTTTTTAATCACGTTTTTAACCAAGCAAAGCAGAAAGTTGTTTCCTCTACACACAGATGGTATTTGACCAAGAAAATTCAAGTGGATGGGAATCTTTGAAAAAGGACAGAATCTCTGGGAACTCTGAAGATCAGATCAGAATTTTTTTCTTTAGCATTAACTATCTTCCACTATTGCTACAGGTTGCATATTTACTACACCTTCTCCAAAGATGCCACTAGGAAAATCTTTATCCTTGTTTTCAATTCTCTTAAGAGCTCATCATGAAAGTTTGTGTGTTAAAATATTGGAAGTTCATTCGGTACCAATCCCAATTATTTCTGTTACAAGCAACAAAGAATTAACTTTGATTTTGTTTTCTTTGTATCTCAACAGTTCAGGTGTACAAATAAATAAATATACAGCCAACAAGCAACTAGCGAGCTCTTATACCAATGGCCTTAAGGCTCACAGGCCAAACTTAATAGAGCAGTCAGGAGTTTTGGAGTTCAAATATCAAGACCAGAACAAGGGTTTAAGTTATTAACAAATCTGCTGGCAATTGTAAAACAAATGGCAACAGAATTGTTTAAATACTTTTAAAACCCTAGTATTCTAGACAAAGCACTCAGACCTCGTTCCGAGCCTGACCCACTTTTCATTCAGAGAGATCAGCTTGCTTTACAAAGCCAGCCAATTATCCCGTCCTCACTTCTGCAGGTGATAAAGCTCCAAGCGAGCAGAGCCCCACAAGGTCCAGAGCTTCCTCCCCGAGCCAAGAAGCAGGGAGACAGACGCGCGGACAGCCGGCCCCGGCAGTCCCTGCTTCGAGGTTCCTTCGGGCAAACGCCGCTAGCTTTGCCCTCAGCACACGCTTGTTACTTCCCCTTATCTAATCTTACTTTGTGGTACTTCATGGTATCACAGGTTTGGCATTTTAAGCATTTGAAAGAAAAAAAGAGGAAGACCTTCTACCGAGGAAGACTAGAATTAAGGCACGGATTGTCTTTGCTGGCCAGGGAGCAGGTGTTGGCACGCCGGGACCCCATCCCCGCTCCTGGTCCCAGCTCTGCCTTGAGCGGCTGCCAGTCACCTCCCTCCTCCCTTCCCTGCGAGCCCAGGTACACGGCGAGCTCGCAGAGCAAAAGGCTGGATCGTGCCCTTGGATCAGCGCATCGCCTGGCAAGGCAGACCCCGGCCCAGGCCTCGATGGCCTCGGCAGCACCGTGGTGGCACGTTCACCCACAGGACAACTCGAAATGGCTTCAGCGGTCCCTGACGCAGCTCAGGGAGCCAGGCCGGTTTGCTGATCCAGCTCCCCAGGTAGCCACAGGGGCAGCAGTCCTGACAGGAGGCACAGAGCAGAAACTGAGAAGCGGAGGGCAACGTGCTCGTGACTGCTTCCGTCAGCAGCCACTGAAAACTTCTGCAGCAAAAGACACCCTGAACTGTAGTTGAAACACACGGTGTGATGAAGGAATGAAGAGACAGAAAACAAGGGGGAACTGTAAAAGAAAGGCAAAGTCCCTCCTTCCCTTAGCACACCAAAACAAAAAATAATTAAAAAAAATAAATTAGCATTTTAAGAGGATGCAAAGGATCTATGACAGAAAAACAACACTAAGCTCTATTCCAGTTTTGAGCTTCTAAAAGTTGGTACATAAACATATTGTATTTGCTAAACATCAGTCAGGCTCAGATGCGTGCATAACCTCCTGATATATTCAGCTCACAGGACAATCACAAAGGCCCTTACCTGCCTTAACCCAACCCCTACTGCTTACTTTACTTTTATGCAGCAAAAACAATGCACCTCACTAATAAAATTGTTTTAAAACCCAGTGTTATCAATGAAATAGCAATTCCCAGGACCTAATTTCACTTTACACTTCTGAAGAAGCGCTAATTCTTCAGGGCACTCCTGTTCTTTGACATACCATACCTCCCTGTCCTTTCCTATTTACTGGGTTACAAACATTTTGGAGGTTTGGAAAGCACAGTATTTAACATTTTATAGAAACATCTGCCAACAGAGCTGCTAAACACTCTTGTAAAAGAGACAGAGATGTTTATTTAGACATGCTGCTGACGTTTCCTGTTGCATTTTGATCCTGAGGCATATGTAGTCCTTCCAAACAATTTAGCGTGTATGTACTGTGGAAGCACAGTTCTCAGAGAAGTGCAGCTGAAAGCAATCGAGATTGAAATTTCAGGACCATCACAGAAAAAACATTGCCAAAGCTCCTCCCAAGGCTCCAGGCAGAACAAGCACCTAGCGGCAAGGCAGAACGGACGTGCTTCTGGAGCACCAACATTTGAAAGGCACGAAGTGGAACTCCGGGCCTTGTTTGGGACAATTTCACGAGTGGCTGGAGCGATGCAGGTTACACCGGCAGACACCGCAGGGCTGCGATGCACAGCGGCACAGCCACAGCGTGCCACGGCAGCAGCCTTCCCACGAAGGTGCCAAACTCGTGCAGGACATCAGGCACGCACTTCTGCACAATGTGGATGTACCCAGCCGGGTGCTACTCCCACGAGCCCGTCACCACACCGAGCTAGCTGGGTTATCCGCTTAGCTCGCCAGTCTCGGCACTGAACGATGCACAGGTGTGTCCTTAATGCTCCAGATCTGTGATCTCTGTTGGATTTAATTACAGCGGCCAAAAGAGCTATCATCTGACTCCTCCCTGCCCTTCTGCTGGAATTTACCACTCCGAGTACAGCTGACAGAAGAGAGCTTATCCAGCCCGCAGCCCCTGCAGTTCATAACGTGATGGATTACTGTAAACTATAAACTGATCACAGTTAAATCACCTTCAGCTGCTGCAAAATCCCACCGGGATAATGAATCTGCGTCCCTAGTCTCTCTGCCTTTGTTTCTTAGCTGTTAAAAAAAGAGCAACCCTTCCTCACAAAGCTAAAACCATTATGTTGGGCTACGGAGTTTTCAGACAGGCTATGTAAGTACTTAAGGAAGAGTGTGATTTATCCCACACCCAAAGAACCCCCTCCCAGTATCACCCAGTGCTGGATAACCTAGAGCAGTCTGAAGAGAAAGGGAGAATCCCAAACTCCACTGCATGTTTTTGACATTTGATCCCTGGAAGCAAAGGATAATACTTTCAACAACAGATTATGAACCTGTGTATACAGAAAGGATTAATGCAGCTTGTTGGTTACACAGATGAAGGAAAATTAAAAAAAAATAAAAAAGGAGAACTGTGAATTAAAGCTAACCACACAAAAATTAAGGGGTTTATTAAGGGCTCTAGACTTAACAAACCAAGCAAGCAAAAATACTTGTGTGCAGCAGAGGAAGAGGAAATCACCTACTTCAGCTGAATTTACCCTGAGTGTGGATTTCACTCTCCTCCCCGAAGAATGCTTTTGCAGAAGTAGCTGCTTTACTTCATATCTGGGTTTAGAAAACAGTGAGGAAACAGGATTTCATTGCCTTAGGACCCCTGTAACCCCCTCATGGGGAAAAAATGGATCTTTGCCTGTAAAGCTTGATCCTGCACAGTAATGGATGTGCCACAGATTGTTTTTTTCTTCTGATGCATGTTTTAAGTTACTTGTGTAAATAACCATGCTGGTTACTCCCATCTGGTTTCCACAGGGAAGCATTTTAACTGTGAAGAAAATAAACGACAAAAACTGGGATATGGTGAAAAATGCATTTTCTGCGACTACTTGAATTTTCTTTCACTTGAGCCTGCTCTAATAATTCTGAGAATCTGCACATATTTGGGTACAGCAAATTACTCCAATTAAAAAAGAAAGGGTGCTGCTATGATATAGAGAGATTCTCTACATACTTATAATTACTCTGAAAGAAGTAGATTTTTTGGATTCTTCTTTGGGGTCGAGAGGTTTTTAACTCCTGATTAAAGGTCAAATCATCTCATTCAGATGAGATGATGAAGCTCCACCAGAGTTTGACTGAAAAAGGTCACCAAATCCAAATTCTCTCATATTCTTTAAATAAACTCATATGCCTTTGCTCAAGTGCTGAGGATATTTAAGGACACTGCAGTAAAATGTATATACTTATTTCCAGTCATTCTTACCAGAGAGAGCTTGTATTAAGTGCCTACAAATCTGAGTAAGAAACTTCTATCAATGCAACTTCTTCAAAGTGCCTTTTATGAGGTGGGAAGAGGGTGTACCAATAGAAGGACAACACACAAAACTCCGGGAACATAGAGCCCCTATACATACATGAAGCAACCCTTTGGGCCCCGAAGGCTTGCCCAAACTAAAGGCAACGTGCACACATGATTAGTTCCGAAATTAGTCATATTATCAGGTTAAAAATATGACCAACCATCTGAACAGCTTCCTACTACTCTGATCCCAGCACGGAGTGCTGAGCCAACCACTTACAAAACTGCAACTTGAAGTTGCTAACAAGCACCTTCCAAAATCTGCTTTTCTTCTTTGTTCTCCAGCACTGTTTGGATTCATACCACAAGGTTAATTTGCCAAGTGACAAAAAGAGTCAGAGGCATCCTGAAAATAGTTCCAAAATCACCTCCCTGGCAGCAGGGGGTACTTGTATTACAGAATTTTTAACAAGTTCCTCAGTCGCTCAGTCCAACATAACTTCCTTGCCTGCTTTTCCTCACCTTGCTGCTTGCTCCCCATAATATTTCATCTGAGAACTTCCCCTAATATTGAAATACGTCGTCGGAGGCTGCCTGCACAGTCCACACACAGTCTCAGTCTTCAGTCAAGGTAAGAACAGGTAAGTCACTGGAAAGGAGGAGCAGAGAAGAAGAGAATACAGATATTGGGAAGGGAGTAGTAAAGCTCACTTTTCAGTAGAGGTCATTTCTCAAACAAGCAGCACAGGCTAGGCAAGGATGTCTTTCTCTTGAGGGCAGCGCAGGAGTTCGAAGCCTCCCCGCCGCCCGTCCCTGTGCACGCTGCAGGGCCCCTCGCAGGGTCCCTCTGCAGGGCCCTCGGGACCCTCCACCTCACCTCCGCAACGCCAGGCAGCGGCACCCCACAGCTTCGGTCTCCAACATTTCTCATCCCAAACGTGCTCTGGTATAAATTATTTCGGCCACAACTCAAATACCTTCCTCTGAAATCACTTCCAAGTATTCAGACCCAAAAAGCCCCAAGCAGTCTCTCAGATAACAGGCTCATTTTAAAGAGCAGGCGGCAGTGCCAGCTACCTGCCAGCTGAATTATTTAGGAGCCACGTGCACGGGACCTTAAGGCATTCCTTACTGCTGCTGGTACAGTCCCTTCACCTTCAAGACAGACAGCTCGGTGTCTGGCTCGGATTGACATGGAAATAAAAAGATCCCTTTGTGCTAGAACAGAGGCTCTCTCATGTGGCAAAACTCATGAGCTAAAGAACAGACACACAATACTATATATAAAAACCAAGATCGTACGAACACCAACACAGACTCACGATGAGAGGCTGTGCTTCCTTCCGTAGCAAATTATAAATACACCCCCTAATAACGGTTTGTCTCCCCCCACCCCCAAGCCTTTTCTTTTTCTTTTTAATTTCTTGCAAACTTAGTGCTTATAAAGACAAGTGCTTCAGAACTGGTCGGAGCTTCATCCAGACAGACAAATTTCCCCACTAAGCCTTATTAAAACACACTCTAATTCAGCCTTCACTTGAGGAAGGTTTCCGACTGCCAGATAAGCCACACATCATTTCTGTAACGTGGACAAAAATCCACTACGAATTAGTATAAAACCAAA
Source organism: Anseranas semipalmata (assembly GCA_013399115.1). Classification (NCBI taxonomy): domain Eukaryota; kingdom Metazoa; phylum Chordata; class Aves; order Anseriformes; family Anseranatidae; genus Anseranas; species Anseranas semipalmata. The sequence goes on from VXAA01006129.1 coordinate 302,774, forward strand.
CTCATTTCCTCTTCGGGCTTGGGCCAAGATCTGAATCGAGGTCTCAGGAGGCAAAAAGATGACAGCATTATAAATCATTACTGGCTGCCTATTTGCCTCACTTGCATATTTTTACACTTATCTGAAATCCACGTGTGCAACATCAAAAAAAATGGTGGGCTATTTCAGATTATAACTTAGGAGACAATAGCAAATGGTTACTTTGAGGGTCTGTGAACTGAAACTTTTGTACTGTTTGCATTCATCAGTGGATTTGTTACAAAATAGAAAAACAAATTAATTCAAACTCCTTTAATCACAGCAACCTCGATTCACCTCTCAGCTGCGTAACACAAAGGCATGCCGCAATCCTGTATTTCCAGGACTTAATACTTAAACACCTTGAAATCCCTGGATAAGAGTTAACACCCTTTTATTTCACTAACTGAACTAGTAATTTCACTAAGAAAATAGTTACAGATGTGGTTTCACATTTATACACGCTACGTTTATGGCAGTGAGGGCACTTACAAATATCAGCAAGTCTTTTATTTTGCAGGCTAGAAGTTACCCAGGGCATAAAGCTGGTAATCAGCTCTAATAATTTTATCACCTTACGTACAAATCTCACAGCTGTCATTTAACCTCTCTAATGGGAAAACTGAATCAAACATGGGCAGACTTCAGAGGAAGTTAGTGGCAAAGTCAAAAACGGAATCACAGTTTCCAGTGACCCCACCTTTAAGTCTTGTTTCTTGGGGTATAACCTTTCAGATGTGACCCATCCGAGAACCGGTACGTTAGGAGAGGTGACCACCACCTGCAACAGAACTCAGCGACTGTTCTGCCTGGAGGAAGCCTCTGAAGTCAGCAAAATGTTTAAAATACTGCTTTGAGGATCCGAGAAAAGGCCCCAGCCGGGGATCAGATACTTCTCATGGAAGATGGCAGCAACAACGCGCGCTTCCTAAGACAAGGTGGTAAAGGAAAAATCAAATATCGACGTAGGCCAAAGATCTCTCTGCGAGCTCAGTGTTTCCCAAGCTGTCAGTAATGAGGCTGCTGCTGTCACTTACCCACTCATTCACTCTCTCCCATCAGACACTGATAGCACGCCTGTCACAGCCATAGCGATGCCGGAGTCAGAGATGACAAATCACAGGGAATACGTGTCAACACAGTCAACTGGCCTGAAGACAGACAGCTGGTGCGCAAATTCCACCACAGACAATATCGCTTGTGAAATCATTCCAAGGCATTTTTAGCAATTGCAAGCTCTCAACAACAGCCCTGACTGCTAAAAATAGCCTGCTGAAGACTTGCTCCAGCATTAATAACAGCGCTGGCTAAATTTGAGTCATGACCCACGGGGTGACACAAGCAAAACAAGCACAAACCTCACAGAAGTTGGAGATTTGAATGCTCAGAGCCCTAGCAATTTTAATGCACCTATATTATGGCATTTTCTCAACAACATGAATGTGGGTTGCTAACATATTCCCCTGAAATGCTAGATGTGGCAACAGGATCCTCTACAGCTAGGTAAAAAGTGAAGGCTCAGATAATTCTTCAGTACAAATACACATCAGTGTGCTTCGATACAAACCCTCCTCGCTGCAAACAAAAGGGCCCAATGCATCAAAGGTGCTAAGTGTCCCCATCTCTCACATTTCAGAAGCTCCTACTGATCATCCATCAGCTCACAGAATGTAACTGCAATATCCCGGAAAATAGAGCAAACCCTGCTTTCCCAGTGGTTCTGAATCTTGAGACGTAGCGTGACAGGAAAGAGAGATCCACTTCCCCTTGGTACACAACTAAGCACAAAAACGCACTTTTCCCAGCAAAAGCTGTAGCAGCACTGGCAAGTTTTAGCTGTTCAAAACCCTTGAGAGCTAAGCGGAAAAATGGTGAGGGCACAAGGAGCTCTCACACTCGGATACCCAGCACTGGCTCTTCAGGTGTAAAGCAAGACAGAATTCATCTCCAGACTGTTTTTAACAGAGAAATATATTGCCTCAGAACCCCTCATTGCAGGTATGCTTCCAAAACAACACAGGCCACCAGACTTGTCTGAATTAATCCCAGACTGAAACACAGCCTCTTGTTTAGAAAGGTTTAATTTGGAGATATCCAGAGATGGAGTCATCACAATCCTTGATAAACTGCTACAGTGGTTAATTATTCATCCTGGTAACATTTTGCAGCTTATCTCTAGTCTAAATGTATCAATGTTATAGCCTTTCAGCCACGGGATCTCGTTACAGTTTTGACTGCCAGACGGAAGAGCCCTCTATTATCACGCTTCTCTTCCCTCTACAGGTTGTTATAAATTGTAACCGTGTCACCCCTCAGCCTCCTACAATAAAATAGCCAGAGCTGCTGGAGTCCTTCCCTGCAAGACAGATTCTCCTATTCTTTAACAATTCTCATGACACTTTTCTGAAATCTCTCCAATCGTTAAGCATGCTTCCCGAGCTGCAAGCACCAGACTGGGATACAGCATTCAAGGTACACGCTCGTGCCAATGCCAAATGCAGGGCCGTGTGACCACCTTAGACCTACTCAACTCCGTGTTTCTCTGTCTATACATTCAAGGATTAGATACTCGATCTTGGGCACAGCTAGGCTGTGAAAACTCAGATTCAGACGGTTATCTGTCTTGACACCCAGGCCTCTTTCAGGATAAGCCATTTCTCAGGAGACAGCTATCCGTCCTCCATCTCCTCATTATACACAAAGGGCCCTCATTTCATCTCTAGAGCAGGGCATTTCATTACATCAGAACACACTGTTCACGAAGCAATCCCAGTCACTCCAGTCCTGTTCCTTATCTTGCACTCCACCTAATCTGTCTGTTATCTGAGGACTTTGAGTAATGGTTCTATTTTTTTTTCCCCTGGGTCACTGATTAAAAGAAGTTAAATAGTGCTGTGCTAAGGACCTAGTACAAACATACCTTCTGAAAGCTGGTTCTTTTTTGCCTGCCCTATTTTGAAAACTTCCTGCTAGACGGTTTAGAGTCCAGTTCTCATGCTGTTTCTATCAAATATCTCCATTAACAAAATAATAAAGCTGGGACAAAACCACTACACTTCAAAATACATGGAATCAAACATCTGGGGCTTTCACAGCTAACCGTAAGAGATCTCAGAGAAAACGACAGCTACCAACTACCACGCCATTAGCAGACAGCTTCGAGCTGATTTTAAGCGTCCAAGTGTCCGTATCCAGCTGCCTGCTTTGCCGCCTCTGGAGGTGGTGTCACAGGGCTGCTGCACTGGCGTGCCTGGGGGACACAGACAGCGTGGCCGGGGTAGGAAGGGAGAGCTCTTGCTCCCAGAAGAAACTCCGGGGTTGCACAGAGTGGCCTTCTCCAGCTTAGGAAAACCAGGGTTGTGCCTTTGAAGCGCAGAGCAGCTGGTCCTCTTAACTCTTCTCAGTAGGGTCCCCTAATCCCAACATGATAGAATTAGATCATCGGCGATGCAAGGGGATCTAAGTGCAACGAGAACAACGCTCTCCAAATGAGCACGACAGCACAGTTACAAGACTGGGCAAGATGTGCCCCATCGCTTCTGCAGCGGCGAGTGGCCCCGCGTGAGCCCGGCCGGCCCCACCGCGCAGCTCCCAGCCTCACCATCCCTGCAGCACGCAGCTCTGCTGCACACCCTCGCTCTGCAGCACCACTTGAAGAAAATAAGGCCTCTTAAGAGTATGCTTGCTGATCAGTAACAGTACAAGTTATTTTCTGGGGTTATTCAATAGTTTCTTCTAAATGTAACTGTATGCTGTAAAAGGGAGCTTGCTCCTCTGGTGGAGCAGGGGCAGGGCATCATCCAGACAAGGATGCAGTAACGAACTGCACCCACTCCTCTACACCAACACAAAATGATGGATCAGGAAACCACCCAGCAACTCCACTTCCCACCAACCAGACCTCATACTCCTCATTTCCTGCTTAAATTACATTTTTCTATATCAAAACACCATAACTTCCAACTCCTCCTGCTGATCCACAGCCTCTCAGAAAAGCCACATCCAGAGCCAACATCGTGTTTCCACAAGCCCTGCCAGAGATAAGTCCCCAAAGGACAAGTTAACACGAGAAAAGGGATGGGGAGAATGCTCGGAAGAAACAGCACAATACGGAACACACACAGCTGAATCCTCCGGGTCTTAAACTCAGCATCTGTCCCCGGGACACAAGCACCTGCTGCTGCACTGCTCCTCCCTCCTCCCCCAGTACAGGACCACCTCCCAGCAGCGGCACCGCACTCGCACAGCTCTCAAGCCGATGAAAATTTCTACGCCAAGAGATACCATTTGTCTCTCAGATTGCTGCTAGCTCCCAATCAAAGCAAATTATATTCTTTAAGAAGGGCTCCTGATGGCATAAAATCACACATAGCTTAACCTTTAGAATAACTTTGATCTTGAGCTACTCCAAACCTAAGACCTGGAAACCATGAACTCTAAATGCTACTCAGGAGTCTAAACAGCCAGTGCGAGGGAAAAAAAGTGAACTGAAACGTATTTTTGCTGCCCCTGTGTACTGTGAAGAAAGATGCCTATTTTCTGCAGTAGCGAGACCTTTCCAAAAGGATTTCTGGTCTGCTATGAAGTCTCACCTCCGCACAGAGACAGGGATGACTCAGGAGTGAGGCACGTCCTTCTTTGTCTTAGGGGGTCAGTTCTTCCTTGTGATGACTGATGACCTACACCGGGGCCCCTGAATGCCTACAGTTAATAAGCCCATCTTCAACAAGTTTGTACCACGATACATAAAACCAATCTGATACAGAATCCAGCTGAAGAAATGTTGTGCCTTTGGTGTCTGAAGTATTGCAGCATCCACTTAACATTAAAATAACATTAACGGATCAATAGCACCGATGAAAACAAAAGCAACTTCACCTACAAAACAGTGGGGATGTGACTGACTGGTTCTTATCAGTGCTGAGATCCTGTACCAAGGAGAGAAATAAAGGCACACAATTAAATTTAAGCAGAAAGACCACCCACAATTAGCTGAGCAACAGTTGTCTCTCATTCCCCCCAAATTCAGAGAAATTAAATCCCTACTGAGATTCCCCTTCCCACTTCCCAAAACTTCATAAAGATAGTCCTGGCTAAACTTCCTGGGGCACCAACCTGGAATTTCTCACGGGAAGAGCACGATGAAGCTGCTGGAGAACTCCTGCGGGGGTGTAGGCCATCAATACAAGGTGGCAGTTTGACGGGCAGCACCGTGTGTCAGGCGGCAGTGGGAGCCGGCACAGCACCTCATCCCCACCACCGAGTGCATCCTGAGGTCGGAGGAGGGTTTTGCTTTTCTCCGTATTGGCAGCAATGGCTTGGAGCAAGCCAGCCCGCTTCGGCAAGTGGGTCTCAGCTGCGAGCGTTACTATAACATCCAGCCCCGAAAAGCCGACAGCTCTCTCATGTCAGTCCCGTGCAACTCTGTAAGGAGTTTGCTCTCTCACTGGCAATTTCTCTTCCTATGTTTTCTCCATCACTACTGCCTGCGAACACCAAGGGAAGTTCTGAGCAAATGTGGCTGTGCCATTTTTCAGTGGCTTTGGTGTCACTGGAAGTGACAAGCACCTGCTCCTGCCCTCCTGCAGCGAGGCCGTGCTCCCGAGCAGGCAAACTCTCCCGCTTTCCTGTTAGCTCCAGCAGCGGTTCTGAAGGCACAACAGCTGCATGGCCGCACCACAGCGATTTTGTTTAAGCGCTCCTGCAACAATGATTTGACTCATCTCTGCAAAATGACTTTTTGAGTATTTTCATAAGACTACTAATCACGAAAGTGATATAAACGAGCTTTCTTGATGCTCGCCAATGTTTCTAGCCACGTCAGTGTAAAGCCTTTATCTTGTCTAGCAAAAGCTGGCAGGTTAAATGCAACCTAGATGTTTGAAACTGTACAGATGACAGCTGCCAGTCAAGAAGCCAAAGCATCAAATCACTTCAAGTGCAGGCATATCCTCTCTCATACTCATTTAATACTTCAAGGCAAACAATAAACACGCTTCCCTTCCCTGCTGCCTTTGCACAAGTATCTCCCCGAAACTCTGCTGGAACATGGACTATTGTTACCACATCGCTTTCAAAGAATCTCCCTTTCATCTGCATCGCCAATAGATTTCCGCTCCCCTCGCTGCCTTAGAGCCCTCTCACCTTGTACTGCTTATTCCATTAGTGCCTACACAATAAATCTGAAAATACGCTGTGCAGTGGAGGTAGCACCATTATACACATGCCACAGGGAATATCCATGAATAGAAAACTTACTCTGAAGAAAAGCAAGTGAAAAGAATATCAAAAGCATATCAAGTACAGCTCAGCCAAGAAACACAATCTTTTCAAACTTCAGAACAGAATTGGAGTGGCCATAAATATCTAGCTAATTAGGGCTTTAATGGGATCTGTGCTACTAACCCCCTCAAACTGCCAAAAAAAATCTCTGAAAGTCAATAGTGCCAAAATCTTCAAGAATTTTGTATTTGCTCTGCTTATACAAAACCCCAGACATTCTTACAATCATCCATTCCCTTTGCTCATAAATATTTATCTAGTTGGAGTCAAGTGCATAAATGAACCTTCCATCCCGCTTATGGCTGCTCTCCCTTTAATCCTTAATCCCTTTGCACTATCTTTCTTGTCTCTAACCTGCAGAGGACTCTGACTGTTTGCATTTAATTCTTCTTACACATGCCCCGGAGCACAAATGGCTTGTCAGGTTAAAGATAAAGCAAACATGTACTGCCACCAGTAGAGTAACCAGCCTTTTTGATATCAGAACACCTGCAGCCGAGGCAGGCTGGGTAGTGGAAGAACAAATGAATAAGTGATTCGGCCGGGATCTCCCCACTCAGCAAATCCACTGACTTTTCTAGGACAGATCTCTCGCCCGCTACTCACACTCACTGATTCTGAAGATGGTCCCCTCCATTTTAATCAAACGCAGCAACTTCAAGGATGGCACAGACAGAGATGAGCCAGGGAGATTATGCCTACGCTGCATCCCGAACCAACGTGCTAGCAGAGCGCATCTCTTCTTTTCCGAAGAGATCAGCAAGGAGAGGCTGGAAGTCATTGAGAACGGAGAAGGACCTGGACAGTGTTTTATTAGTACGGGCAGAAAGGTCAAGTCAGGAGGAGCACTCGGAAGAAAGAAACATCAGTGCTTCGGCTTGGAGAGGATCGGTGGAACAAAAAGACAAGCATTTGTCAGAGTCAAGAGCTTTGGTTCCTGGGCAAGTCCTTTCCATTTTCCTCCCATCCCATGCTTCCAACTGCAAAGCCTTACACTTTTTGGAGCTACATTTAAATTAGACCAAAGGTACAAATGGAAATCCCAACGCTCCATATTCTTCAGTAATAAACTAAAACATCTCTCATTACTGCTGAGGACTTCAAGACTCCCACCTTCTTCTCTCTCTCTGAAAAACCTTCCTTTCATTTTAAGCAACGCACTAGCTGTGAAGCCTGCCAGCTAGAGCTGATGCTGCTGTCTGCAAATCTGATAGACCACTGCCCAAAGCAACTTGGTGGTATGATGCTGCCAAAAAAAGTTGCCAAGGCCCTGCCTACACTTGCTCCTGGGACTTAGAGATCATGGATTTTTTTTAATGGGTGTTTCTTTCTGTTGTTCTTTCCAATCAACTTGTTATTACTGTTCCTTTAGAACAGAAAAAGTTAAGGTTTTGGAAAATGTATCTAAGCATACAACTGCATCATCTGGCAGATTAGACATTTAACTGCAAGGATAACATTACATAAATCACTGTGGTGAGCCTGTTCAAGCACAGTGTTTCCACCCTGTCTCTACCATGAAATGTCAGATTGCTGAAAAATGTATCAGATTTTGACATGATTTGGAAAATATTTATTCTTACTTCTTTTTAAAAAAATCCTCCCTCAAATTCCACTCCCCCCCCTTTTGGCCACAGCGAACACCAACAATAACAAAGCACAAGAAAGAAAGGGGGAAAACGGTGATCAAAAGAGAGTAAGTGAAATCCCCTGAAGTGCAGCAGATCCTGGCACCAACTAATGAGTTTGGATGGACAACAGGGCCATATTTGCAAACAATGTCCCCACAGTCTGAGAGCTCTCAAATGGAGATTGGGAGTGAATGTATGCTGTTGGTTCTTTGATGTAATTAACATTGTTTGTCTCAGCATCAGTAAAAACAGGCTTTTGCCTGCTAGCAAAATTTTTGGCTATGCACACTATTGTTTACTTGAATGAAAGGATAAAGAGCTAACTGAAGCTTTTTTTGTTGTTGCAAAGATTTCAAATACCATGGAAGTGTAGTTCATGAACAAACCTTGCTAGTTGACACATACAAAGCATATCATTAAATAAATAAAAAAAGGGAAAAAAGCAAACAAAAAGCTCACAGAAAACCAAACCTGATCTAATTGTTTTCTTCCAATGTTTCTCAAATACTTTCAACAAAGCACACCACTGTCATTCAAGATCTACTTATAAAAGTCTTTTTAAAGCCTTATGAAAATGTATCAGTGTACCTGCATCCATTACTGTATACTTACATGGCTTCTTGAAAACCTTAGCCCTGAATAAATAAATGCTTGAAAATGCCTCGTTTTGGCACAAATGCTTCCTGCTGTTTCAGCAGCTACAGGAAGATTAAGCTGTGATCCACCTGCTAGCAGCGAGCAGGTAGGAACAGAGGTGACGCACAGAACAGGTAAGGCGAAGGCTCCGGGGAACTCTGCAGTCTGTCAGATACGTGCGGCAGCAGGAGGGGGTATGTTCTTCTGACGGCTGGAACAAATCCACTGAAAGCTGCTAGAGGTGACCCAAATACCTCTCTGTACTCCCCAAATTTGGGGGAGGATGTAGGTTTAAAACTGCCACGTTTTGACTTAATTTTTCCTGAATTTAGGTTTTGGTTCATTTGGTAGCTGCTTCCTGCTTAAAGGCGCAAATTCAGGACTAGAAGGATTAGGGTGAGAAATGGCTCGGTGAAGTCACCGTGAGCTCAGACAACGGATGGAGCCCTGTGCAACGCAGCGCCCGCAGAGGAGGAGTTCATCACCTCGAAGACACGAGAGCAACAAAGCCTTCCTGCAGCCAAGTGCCAGGGCAAAGCCCGGCCTCAGGCTCGAGATCGATGGCCAGCGCGAGAATCCAGCAGCTCCGACTGCAAGTTGTGATAACTGATCAATAGGGAGAAGCAACAGGTTTAGTTATAGAGGCAGGGCATGCATGGAGAGAGATTCTAATAGCTCGTGACTGGGGAAAGAAAAATACCCAGGGAGCAGTTTATTGGGACTTTGGAAGCGGCCTTTTTTCCTTTTTTAATATAGTATTTAAAGTTACCTGTAACAAAAACAGAGGGCTACCCAAACCTTACAACAATCCTTGACCTCACGCAATTTAGCAGCCACTAAATCCTCTAATATTTTTTGTGTGTGTCCTCACACAGCCACAGAGAAATTGTCGTTTGTTTGTTTGCCCAGTTTTTCTCCAGATAGAGGCACTTTTTAAAAACACATCTCCAATAAACCTACTGAGCATCCTCTCATTGACACTTCATTACAGGCTGAAAAAACCTGAGCATGGCAGTCACAGATTCACAGCACAAAGCTTCTGCTGCTTTAACTACTCCCCCAAATTGGTTATTAAAACTTCCCAAAGCTGAGAACACAAAGGTCCCAGGACACTGCCTGCCCACTGGAGCAGTCAGTCTTTATGTGTTTAAACACCGTGCTTCCCACTTCATGCCTCCACCAGCTGCTTTCATTTAGATGCAGGTCACATTCGCACAGACTAGAAAGCATCACAAACCCGTACAAATTGCTAACATGGGAATTCAGGTCCTTGAAGCTCGTGCACTGCAGCCAATGGACAGTCTATCATTTCTCTATTCAATATTTAAATAATAATATTGGTATTAAAAAATAGATACTTTTTTTAAGTACAGGTTTCTGTGCCTAGGATAACTTTGCTATAGGCTTTATTTATTTGGAACAGATTGACAGAACTATTAAGTGGACGTAAAATACAGAAGTTCAGTGGTCTGAGGAGACACGAATTTTCTTGTCAATCCACCTGTCACCCTTAATGCGATGCCCGCAGCGTTTCAGGAGTGGGGGAAGGAAATCTAGGGAAGAGCATCAGTCGAAACTGGTTTCCAATGGCAGATCAGAGAGAGCACAGGCAGCAGCAGAGAAACATATGTTTGAACCCAAGCCAAAAATCTGGCTTCCTTAAGAAGTGTAGGATGACAAGCCTCTTGTAGTGGTAATAGTAGGCTGAGAAGTGGGGGTGGAAAAATTCCCTCTGCTCATGCAGAAGGCAAATTCTCTAACATCTACCTAACAGCATTTAATTCAGAACAGCTGGGGTTTGGAGAAAGCCATCAAAATGACCCGCTGAAGACAGCAAGAAGCTCGACACTGCTTTACACATTGATAGCACTGTCTCTTTACTCGCCACCTCTGAGATATTTGGGAAAATGGTAAATAATGCCTTGGTGTCAAAAGCCTAAAGCACTTTGCAGGACACACACCTATACGTTACTTGGTTGGCAGCTGAAAAATGTCTGTGCCTTTGCTATCTTACATTAACATTTCCATGGAATTGGGCACATGAAAATTGATGGTGAGTAAAAGTTAATTACAGTGTTTATATCAAAAAGCAAAAGAGCAGAATGATGACTTTTAATTTGGGTCTTCCCTTCACTAAGTTCAGCTTCTTCTAGCCACAGAGAATCCAAGGGAATAGCATTTCTCTTATCAGCAGCACTGGTGGTCTGTTCTGCTCTATCTGCAGTTCACAGCAGATAATAGTACAAGCCCAGAGCTGAAAAATATTGCTATGATAGCAGTCCCTCTGTTGCCACCCACAGAAACTCTGTGAGCACCTTAGTTCTAGAAAACAACACGGTCAGAAAGATAATCTCAAAATATCCAAGGCAAAAACCACCACCACCACCACAAGCAGAAGAAAGCCACACGTGAAATTCCAACGTTTCAGACAGCAGCAACGGCAATCCCCATTTAGAGAGGGCCAACACAAACTCGCACCCAGGCTATGTCCCAAGTCATTAGACTTAGTAAAAGGTAGCGCTTTGCTCTGCTCCTGCATGTTGTCCTTCTCCTCCAAATAGATTATGCTGATTAACAGTTTTGTGCCATTTCATGAAAAGATACTCTAGAAACTGGCTTGCAGAGCTGCTTATGCAGCAGCAGATCACATATTTGTGGAGTACAAGTGAGCAGAAAGACATCTGCTTGCTTGATTTCAGTAGGTACAAATGTACAAGTGGCTCATTCTTCAGGACACGCTTGCTTTCTCTGCTTGAGCGTTCACTGCCTGAACTGTCTGTCTTGTCTCAGATGGTTGAATCTAATCCACTGCCTTTTTGCATATCAAAGAGGCGATTTTAGGAGGATTGCCGGCAATGCACAGAGGCTGCTGGCCAAGGGTTGTAAGATGCTCCTTTGCACCTGCACACAGTTTATGAGCTTCAGTTCAGCTACCGTAACTGAACAAAAATCAGTTCTGTATTTCATTTTTTAGCTGCTCACCAGCTTTTGTACCATCCCCACATTCACCCGGTATTTGAAGGGACTTCAGAGCAAAAAAGTCATGTTTCTTTTAAAATAAATTAGTGGATTACAGCCACCCCTCCAGTCCTAAATTCAGTTACAGCTGCTGGGGATTAGCATTAAAAAAAAAATTGCAGGCCTTGAAGGAGCAGCTACTCAGGTGGGAGGCAGTGTCCCCAGGAGAACACGCTGCTCCTCTGTGCTGGGACAGGGCTGCCTCAAGCTGCTGGCAGTCTGCTTCCCTGACGGCATGTTTCTATTTCATAAGCCTGAGCCACCTCAAATATGAAGATACGCTTTGTTAAATATGAACAAGATATCAGCCCATTACTACCCGGAAGCTGCTGCTTTGTGTTTGCTGAAGAACAAGCAGCATTGATCGTTATCTGCATCTCAAGATTGCCTGAGCAGCACACAAATTCTCCAGAGAGAGAGATCCTGTTTTCATGTTAGCACTCATGGAAGTAAACAAGCAAATGAAGAGAAATGCAGAGTTTATATTACTTCGAGGCAGCAAAGCTTTCTGCAAAGTGTCAGCAGTTGTTTTTCTAGGTTATTTAAAAAATAAAAGCAAGCCTTAACACGTTTCTTCTTGGTCTTGGTGGAAACACGTGCAAAATGAGATCAGAACCAAGTTTGACATTGCATTTCTCCATCCAAAAGGCTGACCAGATTGAAGCCTAAAACTTAAGTCTTTATGAAGTAGCATTTTCCAACCTGCCAATTCCCACTACTTCTCAAATGACAGCAGCTTTGACAAAGAAAATGTTATTCTGCTTCCCTAGTAGGCATAGCTACTGCAAGAATTAAGAGAAACCTTCTTTCTTAAACTAAAGCTCTTTAGGTTCCTCGCTGTCTGGGACCTGCAGGGAATGCAAAGAGAGCGTGGTTGAGGAGTAAGAGAGCTACATTTTACTGGAAGAGTTTTTTCTTCATTTTTTTTCTCTGACATCAAGGAAATAACACAGAATATATATCGACTGCTTGTTGGAGAGTCCACCTGCCCAAAACCACTGCAAGACAAGCCAATTTACTCTTTTTTTGGTATGTTCTTATTTTTAAACACAAACATTTCATCTCAATTTCAGCTTGCAAAGCTAATGTGCATGCTCACTGCTGACTAATCCATGGATTTCAGTGTCCCTAAATATACAGTGAAAAGGTGGATTACCCATTAGGATAAAATAATATACACAAGCCCCTAAATACATATGTACACTGTAATATGCGTTTTAAATAGTCTCTGTGTGTGAATTTAAATGATTATACGCATGCTAAAAAGTTTCAAAAGACATCTTTACAAAGGAGCCATTACCACTGTGTAAATAATACATCATTTAAAATAAATTCTCTGAACTCCCATGAAAGGCTCTTTTTTGGTCAACATAAAAGGAATAAAGGAAATGAACGCATATATAAAATAGTAATGGTATTAAGGGTTCAGTTTAAATTCATAAAGTACTCGCATGAGGGGAGGGGATTATTTAATTCCTAACACAGCCCATTTCACATTTCTTTACTTTTGTCCAGAAATCTTGTGGGGGAAAAAAAAAAAAAAAAAAAGAACCTGATGGATTAATAAACTAACAATTCACGATCTTTTCAACTCATGACAACCTGCCACTGGAAAACAGGGGACACCTGAAGAATCTTCATATATATCCACTGCTCTACAGCACACGCAAACTCACTTTTTTTAAATCAACTTTTGCAGACCCTTGACAATCGCCCACAGACTCCGGGCCGAAAACCTGCATTCCAGACAGCGCTGCGCGGAAGGAGCAGCCCCCGTCGCTGCCTGGTAAATACACAAGCTGGCATGTTGGAGGAAGCAAGCTTTGATCAAGCAGGCTCGGGAAGGCACGCTGTCTGAGAGACCAGTTTTAGGAGGATGAAATAGTTATGCAAAACAGCGAAGTCTTAAACATGCATGATCAGGTTTTACGGCTTTTTAAACTTTGATTTTTCAATAAAGCCAGTTTGGTGTACGCAGTTTTGGCACGTCTTAAGTTTGGACGTTGCTGAGCGCTGGGTAACGAGGTGCTTCGTACCGGTACTGCACTACACACCCCCACCTTCACGCGTGGATCCCCCAGTTTGCGCCACTGAATTCACCAATATGCCAACACCAACTAGCTAACCCACAGCAAAGGCCTAAAGGAACGAGGCACCCAACCTCCTCGTCAGTAGCAGCCGTGTACCTCACCTGTACGTGCTGTTCTGAAAAGCCCAAATAAATTATTTTCATCACAATTCGTTGCTGAAAACCGAACACTCTTAACTGTCCCTAGCACGCGTGTGTTTGAAGGCATACCTTCATCTGCAAATTCCTGCACACGGAGCACACTGATACATCATCAACTAGGCCAATATGACAAAATCATTGCTGTGCACCAACAGACACTGGAAAGGGAAAATCCATTCATTCGCTCTGCAGCAAGTGGCTGAAATCACTTAGATCACAAGGGGCGATAGGGATAGGAGCACAGCTTACAGATAAGCAGCTCTGAAATGGCAGTATGTTCCCTTTTGTTGTTTTGTATTAGGACATGAACCAAGCCCTTCTCTCCTGACCTGGGTGTCTCCCACACTGCCCTATCCTTCCCTCTTCTTCCAAACACACAAGAAAAAGAATCAGGTTTCTCCCTTTCAGGGACAGGAGATGGATGAAAACAGCACCCTGGGGGAAAGAAATAGATGGAGCTGTTTGAACACGATCCTGCCCAGCTCAGCACTCGGCATCAGCAGGAACGTCTGCAGGGTTCAAAACTTCAGGTCTGGCCCCAGGATCCCGAGCCAACCCCTACCAGAAGCGGCAGGCACTTCTCCAAGCCAGGACGTCACTTGCCTGGACACGTGCCTGTGCTAGCTGTTCCTGCTGAAAGCTTTAGCTTGCAACTGTTTTGCTTCGTTTTCCTGGCTGCTCTCTAGTTAGTTTTTCTGCCCTTTGAAAAAGGGTTTGAAGGAGAATAAAAACACGTAGGAGCTGGTATACCTTCCTCCAAGCAAAGCTGAAGAGTGAAGGCACAAACCCTTTACCTTAAGCAATCCCTATCACAACCGGTGCTCTAAAATTCGAGTTAGGACGCAGCCCCGCTCTCGCGTACGCAGCCCTACTCCCTGTGCCTATGCCCTGCCTCCTCCGCCTGCTCCCAACACCCGCATCTCCCCTCCCTCGGGCTCTCCCAGAAGTCCTTCCCGTTTCCCACGCACGCAGGGTGGAAGCTGGAGCCGCATCGCCTGCCGAGCGCTGCCCGAGGGGCTCCAGCACCTGAGAGCTGGGTGGGGATTCGGCAGGACCCGGCCCGCTCCTAAAGGCCCCGCTTACAGGCGAACCGAGCCATACGGGTGAGGCATAGCAATCTACACCACTTATCAGTATAATTTTGCCTAATATTTAGCTGTTTTTTTATTATTATTATTTGGAAGTCAACCTCAGACAGAGGAAACTTTGTATTCTCAACAAATAACGTTAAAAAATAACACACAAAACCCTACACACCCAAAGTGCAGCAATAGGAAAAACTGATGCATGGTGTCTGCTCTGCAAATGATTTTCCGCATGACATTCCCCCCCGCCCTCCCCGAAGCCTCCCCTCCAGCCGGCTGCTGCTGGGCTTACCGAACGGCCTGGCTCAAGGAGCCGGTCCCCACGGGGCTCTCTGCTACGCGCCCGGGGTGACGCAGCCGTCCGGGCTGCTGCAACCAGCCCTGCCACCCGGGGACAGAGCCGCACGACTCAAAATACTTCATTCGTAAAAAAGCACATATTTACATCCCTAAGCAAACTCTTAAAGAGAGTATATTCGCCCACGCAGCGCTGCTGAGAGGCACGCAGGAAAGCTGTTTTAAGGGCTCTTTAAACTGGAATGTAGATGTACCAAAGGTGAGCCCAGGTTTTAGGTTCAATAAGCTATTGCTCCACTCCTCACTCTTGACAGTTTGGCCTGAAACAATCCCAGGCAATTCTTCTAAGCCGAGCCCGATTACTTTATGACAGCTTGCTTCAGGCTGATTAAGGCTGCGGCGGCTCGGAGCTTCACTTGGTGCTCCTTTCAGAGAGGAACACTCCATTTTCTAAGACAATATTTTCCTGGGCCTCGGTTCAGACCTGTTTTCCAAATTCTTTCTGACCTCACGCTGGGGGAGCAGTGAACATCCTCATCATCTCTGGTGTTTCTGCCGGTGCTCTGGGAACAAGCTCCGTGCCTAGCCTAAGCACAAAGGCTACAGCTGCTGCAGAGAGCACACGGCCTCTGCAACACAGAAGGTGAACTCTGCATTTTCTGTCAGTGCCAGTGCTAGCATGGAAAACGTGAAATCTTTCTTTGGGGTAAAAGGGCAATTACAGAACAAACAACTAGAAGTGAGATTAAGGCATCCGCTGTTTATTCTTTTACTCTTAAAATCTTCACCTACGTTAGGTCATGAGCTTCAGCAGTGTTTTTCCTCTTTCCAACCAACCTATCTTGACTTACAAGCAAGGTTCTGATATTCATCGTTCACACCCTGGATGTGTGCATCTAATGCTGTGACCTCAAAACACACAAGTTGATTCTTACAGTAAAGTGACATTCCGCAGGAAATTCACATTTTAATCGGGTTCTATGTTCGTTCTGTTGCTAATACTCAAGTGTAGCAACATCCTTGTGTATTTAATCTAAGAAAATGAAACAACAAAAATTTGTTAAATGAACTAGAAAAAAAATCATTAAAGGGATTTCTAAATCCCTGTTTAATGAAGCATAATAGATCGGGTTGGTTTAAGTTCCTGTCTGTTCCATTGGCTTTTTTCTTCCTCAAGATAAGAGTCCATTTGGGTTTTATAGCTTTTCCTATCGTTTCTCTAAGTTTTAATTCAGCAAAGCCTTGCACAGAAACGTCAGACCCCCACAGCATTCAGATTACTACCTCACCCGAGTAAAACGTGCAGCACGGGGGCCTCGCTGCCCCTCGCCGCGCGCCTCAGGACGAAGCTGGCTCTGCCTGGGCGAGGGGGGCGTGAGGCCAGCGGGTGTCCCCCGAGCCCCCTGCTTCCAGCCGCGCGAGGCCAGCTCCAGCCTCTCCTGCGTCACACAAGCACCTTCAGCCAGTGGCAAGGATGGAAGTGAAGGAAATGGCTAGGCAGCAGTAGCGCTCGGCTAAAGCAGCATTTGTTTTCATTTTCTTGACTCCGGGGGTCTTTTTTTTTTTTTTTTTTTAACCTTAAGGCTTTTGCAGACTTCTGTCCACTATATGCTGAGCTCTGTTAATGAGAGAGATCGTTCTTCTCTTTGTTGGAGGATATTTTGTTTGTTTTTAGGAAAGAGCCTTGAAAAATCCTTATTCTCTCCCTCTACCTCAACACAGCCCTTCAGTTAACGTTTCTGCAGGCAGATCTGAAGAACAGAGTTATGTGAAGACATCAAGCAGACCACAGCAATTCTGTAAGAGGGGAGAACAGTCTCGTAACTGGAGGCCTCGCAGAATGCCATCTGGCCACTTCTGAGGTCGCCCTGGTCACCAGCTTTCATTAAGCAACAACTCCAACCTGTAGCACTTCAGCAAAAATGGGATCCCTGCTGCAACTCAGCGAGGGCACATATTACACTTGTGGAATTACTAATAAAAAGGAAAAAAAAAGTTGCTCGCTGTATTTAAAAAAAAAAAAAAAAAAACTTTAAATATTACATACTTTTCTTATGCAAAACTCAAGAGACACAGTTTCTGCAGCCAGAACTGGTGATAACATTAAAAAATCTTAATAGGCTGAATTTCCAGCCTGAGATAAAAGTTATGATATTCACATTTTCCATGAAGACAGGAATTTGCCATTTTTCCTCTCCAAGAATTTTGACTTGTGAGGCATGTGGAAAAAGTTTCATTCCATATCCTACCATCAGTCCTAGGCAGCAAGAATCAATTTGCTTTCTTACAGCAAGTGTTTCAGTGAACCCTTCTCTCTTTTGAGATGGAATACAAACTCGCTGGATTCAAAATGTGTCTCGTGCTGCTTTTCTTTATCCCTAGAGTAATGTATTTTTTTAAGCAGAGCAAACAGACAGGATTTAGTAGAATACAATTTCTTTTGTTTTATTGCTCCATTAATTTTATTTATGTTCAAAGATGTTGCTTTTATCAATTTGGTATGAGGGAGGGAGATGCATCAGGAGGAAGAAACATGATTGTACTTCAAAATGAGGCATCGGGCAGAACAGGAGCAGGAGACGTCTGAACCACTTAAAATGATCAGTCATATTAATACAATGCAGTTTTGATAGGTAGCAATTACAGGGTAATAGATAGTCTAAGCATTATTCAGAAGACTGCTGCAACCATACATTTAGAACCGCGCCTTTACGTTCCTTGCTGCAGATGCACATGCAAGCTGTTGTTATTTAAGAGGGAAAAAAATCCCTTTTTAGCTGTATATTTTGGATTTTCTATTCAGTATCTCCTGAAAATCCTCTGCATCCCTGTTCAGCTGCAAACCTCTTGGGGAATCTTGGACAAAATGGTGCCTCAGGTTCGTGCCTGTAAAACAGCCTGGTGGGTCTCTGCTCTCATTCCTCCAAAGTATAGTAAGGACAAACACAGAGCGTCAGGTGCTAAAACAGGGCAGATAAAATAGTGAGGGAGGGGATGAAGAATGGAAGTAAGACTTCAGATAAACATGACCACAGTAATCCCTGAAACATCTTTGCAGACAAACTTTCAGTGAAAAAATGAAATGTGCCTTTTCCTATTCCACTGCAGAAAAAAAATGACCAGTTTCCCCAGGTTTCTCTCCTGAAGTGCTGTTTTTGATCATTTGACTGCACCTCAGTCAGCAAAGAAGTAAATGCTCTCATCTTAAGGAACTGTAATGATGATAACACCTTGCCCAAACCTAATAGTAATTAAAAAAGCTCTAGAATGAAACATACACGCTCTCTAAATGAAACCCACTACACAGTACACTTCTGGGTTAACATGCTGCCAGAGATTTTTTTTCTTATGTGATACAGAGGACAAGTTGTTTTTTTAAGGCAGCATCCTTGACAGCCTGAATCAGATAAAGAAAAAAAGAAGAAGCAGCGAAGCACCTAGCTACAAGAAATGAATGATGAGAGAGACCCTGCAAAAGGCCTTTCCTAATGACAAGATATTACTGCACAGGTTAATGAAAACCAAATACCAATTTAACATACTAACCTTTGAGCAAATTGAGTTCAACTAATCAAGAGCCCTCCAAAAGGGTATTTTGAACTAAGAGAAAAGACTGGAAAAATAATTTACATAAGATGGCTGGTAATGGAGCATTTAATAGCATTGGTGATAGGGAATTATACTAAGGAAGCAAACACATCATGTACAACCTATTCCCTAAAGCATTTATTAGAACATCTCCAAAGAGCCAAATTCTACCCATCGGTACTCGGTCCCTGTAACAAGCAAGACAAGAAGAAACTCTTCCTCGGGACACCCCTCGCACAGAATTTCAAACAGAAATAACATCTACCATCCGAACCCAGACCAGACATCTTTGTTGCTCTCTGCAGCAGTTGTGGTAACTAAATGACAGTCCACCTCTGGATCATTTATGCATTTGCCCCTCTGAGCTCCTCCAGCAAGGAGGAATATAATAAATAAAATTGTAAAACATTAAAACATTATATAAATTATATTATTATAAAATTATTAAAACATTATAAAAATAAAAAATATAAAATAATAAAACACCCAAGACTTGCTATTTCTTTATGGACACTAACAAATTACTCCCTTCAGGAGGATATGACACCAATATCCGAGTACCTCTGCCTGGATACTACTAGATAAATAAATCCTCACACACTTCTTTTAAAAAGATTATCCAGGCAAACGTACGTAGAAAGAAGTCTGTGTAAGTGCCGGGACACGCGTGCGGCTGTGTCCGCACCTGCCCCCAGCACTGACAGAAGCTGCATTCTGGATGTAGCACGGCTCGAGCACCAGGAAGCACGTCTCCTCCATCACTCTCTAAACCTCAAGGCAGAGCAATTCTGGGAAATTTATCCGGACGGCTAACAGGGAAGTGGTATTATCCTATGTAAGGAAAAACCTAACTCCCTCAAAGGTAAAAAAGTTGCAGCTGGCTCTTCGCTCCCTATCCACACGCACAGGAGCATCGCCAGGGCTGGTGCTGTCGTCCCCGTCCCTCCACCCCACAGCCCAAGAGCTCTGAAGGTCTGCTTTCCACAGCCACCTCCCCGCGCTCCGGAGATTACTGGAAACGGCTCAGCAGCGCCCAGCTCAGCACCACACCTGTGGTTTATCACTCGCCACTCGCACTGTGGCAACTGCAAGCTACAGGCCCTCGGCTGGCAAACAAAACGGCCTCAAATTACGTGGGTGGGAATGTGGCCAGCATCTCGGAACTTCACGCCTCAATAGACGCAAGATGTTAACATCGCAATAAAATCGGGGCACATCACCTTCAGGAAATGCATTTTAGAAGAGCACTAAGCTCTGCAGTATATGACCTTTGGTGGTATCAGACAGCACAGCCCTTACACCAGCGTTTTGGGGCAGACAGAAGAGCAGGCTTTTCTCCCTTGAAGATTTCTAACGTAGCAGGGAATAGCTGGCATCTAATAAATGCCTGCCTTGGCAAAGCACGTAACACGGCTGGTTTGGGCGCTTGCTAATATTGTCCAACTCCTTAAAAATGACTTAACACACAGGGCACCTTGGGTGGGCTTTACTAGCACATCAGTATTTCTTCAAGCACTCTCAGATCTGCCAGATAGCTGCCCAAAGGAAAGGCAGTGAGTGTCACCTCGATGAACACTGAAACAACATGATTACTGGAAATAACGAGTACAAATATAAGGGAGGCAACTGCGACTGAGCATATTCGTTAAGACAGTACAAGGCCTTTACCCAGGAAAGCATCAACGAGCAACGGGCCTGCAGCTACAACGAAAGCACTCCAGGTATTCCAGCAGAGGCACGCTGACCACACTTGCAGCGACGCTGCTGACTGGGGTTGCACTCACCACGTTTTAAGCCTTTAATAAACTGGATTTTTATATTTTAAATTTAATCTGCCAACTTTCACTGTGGGAAAGTACCGAACAATTGTATCAGTCACCTAATGGATGCACTTTAGTGCTTTCTTGAATTAAAGAAAGATAATAAGAAATTAAAACAAAACGCGTCACAGGTACATTCAGCTGCTTACATCTCCCACTTACGTTTCAATACATCACGCTGTAATTTTATGAGTCAGATACCCTCCTCCTTTCTGTTCAGCTAAAGCTGAAGAAGTGTGATCCTTACTGGATGCACTGAGAACACTAACCTAAGATTTTTGGCTAAGAGCTGCCCTTCAATCCTCTCATTCTTCTCTTCATTACTCATTCCTGTGTCATTGTCTGAACAATAGGAAACATATTATGAATCCGAAGTTTTCCAGTACTGGGAGCCCTTAAATTCATTTGAAAAAAGATCCCACGGAAATGTGCCTCCAGTTAATAAAAGACCCAAACCTTTTTGTCAAACTATACCTTGCAGTTAAGGGATTCCGTAATTAGAAGATAATTACTCAGCCATATAATGTGTCAAATTATGGAGAATGATTATTTGTTAAACTACAGATAAAGAGAAGAATGAATAAATCTGGAGCCACAGATAAAACCAATTAAATGAAAGTCCTTCCCCTTAGCATTCCTCTAACACTTTGGAGACTGACTCTATCCAGCAGCTAGTTTACATGCACAATTGCTGTGATAAAACTTTTACACTATATACATAGCATAAATCCCAGTAGTAAATAATTCAGAACAAGAAATGGCTGCAAAGGACAACACTATCAGCATCTTTGTTACTACATGACATACAGTCAGTTATGAGTGGAGTAAGATTATGGAGATGATGACAAATTCCAGGTTAAGCTTGGAGTTGTTAAGGGATTTCACTTATTACTTGAACAAGAGCCAGCATCCTTTAAAATCGTGTTCAAAATGAAACTACCCATCTTCAAAATGTAGTGAAGAAGAATTCTTTTCATGCAATTTCAAAGCACGCTAACAGAACCTCTAAAACACGCAGTAGAAAAATACGACCCCTCTTTGTTTGCTGTAAATTCTAAAATGATATCCCTTGTAATAAATGAATTTGACTAATAAATTCCATCAAACCTACCCTGCAACACATGGCAGAACACACCTGAGGGCCAACCATGCAGCCAACCTGGGTGCCCTGCTGGAGTCAGCGCCAGCCACCTCCCAGACCCCTCCATTTGTCCTAAAAGCAGCTGCCTGCCCTCAAAGTTACAGCAGGACTCAGTGGAGCGATGACATACAGGAAAGCTCAGCAGAAACAGTAAGGAATGATGAGAACAAAAGGTTTAAAAAGTCCCAGAGGAAGCACTTATTTCAAATTAAAACCCATGCACCCTCTCTCTGGCACACGGATTAAATCATCACCTGTAAATTGTTGTTCTTTCCCAATTCAGGGATTTCACGCCACAAAGAGCCTTCCCAGCTGTACATCTAGAATTAGAGTTTTTGTTGGAGTTCCTTGCAAGTGTACTACACCTTGATTTTTTTCCTGCTCCCCAAAACTCATTACGTTACCAAAAGAAACCACCAGCGCTGCTGCTTGGTCATGCAATGTGCAGCACGTTTCCCTACTCACCAGCACACCAAATCACACAGACTTCTTGCAGCTAAAAACATCAGACCTCAGGTCCTCTGCTTTTCTCTGCCCCTTCATTACACAACCTTACAATTCTTGCCCAGATAAAACTTCAGCAATGCATAATCCAACCATAAATTTAATAGAGAACGATAGGAATAGCCTTATTATTCTGTAGGCATAGATAAAAGTCAAGAAAGGAATTAGGTAAGCTACACTGAGAACATAGCTAGTGATAAATTGGAGATCCACCATCTTAATTAGTACCAATAATTACATTCCCTTTCAAAGAAACTGAGGCGTAATAGACACTAATGTCATCTTTTCCTGCACAATAATGTAATATTGACTTTTTAAACAACAGAAAGCACATTGTCTGACCCAAGTCAGAAGATGAATTATGGCCATTTTAGAGGCCCTGAAAATACCTTACAGTGAATATAATACCAGGGCACACCGCTCACACTGTAACCAATTTAAATAAAGATAAATCCAGTCAATGTAATCTGTTAACTGAGGTATGAGCTTGGGAATCAATGGAAAAGGGTTCTAGTCTCAGCACCTAATAGCAATATTTATCTAGCTTACACAAGCACTGAACAAAAGAAGAACATTATGTAAAATACTATGTATGTAAAATATGAAGTCTCATTAATGTCACTGTTTTTGAAGACATCAATTCATCAGTATTTACTTTTTAGATATTATACTGACATCTTAATTTGACAAAACCTACGAGCTCCCCAAAAATCCAAATTTGCATTATCAAACCATGGATCTAACAGCGATACAAAGGTTCAAAGGCATGCTCAAAGTCAGTCAGCAAGAACTCAGTTGTGTAATAAAAGCCCAAACTCGTCAGAAGAAAACAAAACCGAAGAACACAAAGCGAAGAGCTCCGCCCTTACATTACTGTCACAGGAATGAAAATCAGCTGGTGCCGAGGCCATCAGTCACCCAGCTCGGGGCACCACTGCAGCCTGACTCACGGCCACCTCCTGGAAGCCACCAGCTGCCGGGCAATCCCCTGCCAAAGGGACGAGGGGAACAGGAGCGGTTTTGCAGCTTCTTACTGAAGCCACACAGCCAAGCGCTAAAGCTGTACAAAAAGGTGCATTAAGCCTTTGTAGCTATGGAAAATTAAAAGCAATTTATAAAACCTTTAAAAGCATTTTTTTAATCTCATGCTAAGGAGAGGTTTCACAGCTGCTGCTGCTGCAGTGACCACTGTCACCTTTCCACACTTCAGACCACCAGCAGAACAAAACCACTAAGGGTTTACTCCAAAACTAAATTCTTGTTTTCAGAAAAAAAATCGCATTTCCAATACTTATGAACAGCATGGGACATTATAAAATGCTGAATAGCTTTCCAGTTAGTTCTAAAGGACCTCATGTATTCAGGGCCATAAAAACGCACTTCCCATCATTCTGGTTAGAACACCATCAAAATACCATTTGCCCTTTTTTAAGCCCAATTAGCCCCCAGATCCCTCTAATGACTCCTGCTTTTTCTGGTTGGTATAAGAAGTCATTATATTTAAACTTGATGCATTTCAGAAGGAAGTCAGAATGGTTGAAATTTTGTATTTATAAATACTGAATAAAGACATTTGTACCCCAGAAGCCCAGCTACCCAAGTTTATCTGTTATCTTAATGCAGAAAGCATGTCTCCACTAAATGACAAGTGTACATACGAGCAACTAAATTGCTGCTGCAACTCACATGACATTTAGATATTTTACTTAATGTGAGAAAAGCAGCTCTACAAGCTAAAACAGTTAAATGTCTATTACACAACTTGTGCCATAATATACTATCAAATTCAACAGCACTGAGCACACCATCCAAGCTTGATTTATTGCAGCTAATTGCTAATTAGGGTTATTTTTGAAGCACTGCTGTTTGCATTGCACCAGATTTGCACTTGGGGAGAAAACAGGATTTACAAGGTCAGAATGAAGTTTAAACATTTGTATACAGACTGCTTCACTCCACTCAGTATTGCTAAAAGGTCTCAGCAATCTGAAGACAACAGTATTTACACATGTGATGTTATTAAAAGCAGGCACTCCCGACTTTGTATAAAGCAGTTATTAGCATGTAAAATTCAAAGTAGGATTGCAATGGTTACTGAGACAACTTTCTAATTAAATAATGGCAGTAATATCACTATGCTTCCATGTACTACATTAAAAATTGAACAGTGCCTCACTAATAATGCATTGGTCATTTGCATAATCTAAAGATCCGAGCTGCCAGCATCAGCTACAGACCATGGCATTATTAGCCACCAACACGCATGTCTCGCCCCCTCCCACTGCCAGCCAGTACGGAGAAGTCAGTAATTTGGGGGCTCGCGTTTCAAGCTCCTGGCTATTAAGAGCCAACCAAGCCCTACTGGTAGTGGGATGATGCCCAGCACCAAAACTTGGCTTTTCCTTTCAGAAATCCAACCCTGCTGTAGACTGCACTATTCCCAGTTCTAGCATCAGTCTTCTCATCCCCCTAACAGAATTCTGCCACCACAGCACCACAGCAGCGGAGCCCCGTGGTGCTGGGTGCGGTGCTGGGCGCCCCTGTGGTGTCCTGCACCCGGCTGCGGGCATCTGTGCGGCAGGTGAGCTGGGCCCAGGCAAGGCAGGAAGACGGGAAAAGGACTCGCCCACCTTCGAGGACCAACTATCAACTACAGCCGGCATGGACTATAAAAGCAGACAAGAAGAGAGCTGCAAAATATAAACCCTTCAAAAAAAAAGCTTCAGATAGGTTAGACTGGGTACAGGACACTTACGTGCAGGCAGTACAGAATTAACTGACTGGAGCAAGGAAGAACGAAGGCTGAGTGACCTCTAATCAAGAAAACATGACATGCCTAGACTTACCAAAGGTTCCTTTTGAATTATTACCTCGGTTCAGATTTATTTTTATGATTTGCTATGACTCTTTCTAAATCTTCTCTAATCATTAGCTGCATCAGCAGTATGAGAGCCATATGAAAGATAGCGCGCTGTTATTTTTAATTTCAAGAGACCAATTGCACTTCCAAATATACTGCTAGCATAATCCAGTCAGGCTGTGGTTTCATAAATCCAGCAAGTTTTCTTGGCATATTATCCCACAGATGAAGACAGCTAGTAGAAAACCTCGGAGGAGTGGGGATTCACAGCTCTGACTTCATAAACTGCAACACAGGGTCATTCCTAAATGCTTAAAGAAACAAAAATGTGGTTCGTTCCACACCTACCCAAGGAGACAGTTCAGAGAGCTTGTTTTTGGTAGGAATGAAGAACTTCAGTCTTTCCTGTGTCCCTAGAAATACATTTGTATTTCAGCAGCATACAGGAGGCTGAATGAGGGAGCTCCCGAAGAGGAGTGCTATGGAAACAGGACAAAGACACTTTTCCAGCCCCAGAGCATGCACACTACAGCACTGGTTCTTCCCTCAGCGCGGGTACATGGTTCCCAATTGTGTCTTAATGGAAAATATATTTGCATCAATAGAAGGCTGCTTGCAGACCAGCTGTTCCTTCCTGTTCTCTGCTTTGTTTTTAAAGGAAAGCCGCACTTCTCCTTCCTATCCTCCCCGCCAGGCTCCTCCAAGCACAAAAGGACTGCAGCACACGCCAAGGGTCAGACCTCTTCAGCACCAGTTGACAGGAAGGGGCCGGATGCCCCAGGAGCTGGTGTCTTCCTGTTTTACACCACACGTAATACGGCTGCTCCGCTATTTTGAAAACTCCTCCCCAGTTAAGACATGCCCTCAGAAACTCCGCAATGTGGCAAATTTGGCCCCCGCAGCATCCAGGGATGTTTCGCCTCAATAGCTCCAGCCTATTTCGGATGTCGTCGAGGGAGCCCAACGCACGCAGCCCCACAGGGGCTGTGCGGCCCAGCCAAGCCGCACGCTCGGTGCCCGCGGCCACGGGATGCTCCCGAGCAGGGCACAGCCGCAGCCCTGTTATAACCCAGTTATCAGGGTGGTTGTACCACTGCAAATAAAATATTGTCCCCAAGACAGGCTGCACATGTTTATACAGCATCCTGCAGCACGGACCTTTTTTAAAACCTTGTGGACATGGCTACAACATAAATGTTCAGACTCAGAGCGACTACTTCTGACTGCACTAATGAGACAGGCGTGCTGTTGTTGTACTATATATACACACATTATACACAAATTTCATTTAGCAAGCATCTTGGCTGTGATGTAAACCCATCTCTACTTAATTTGTGTTTGCACACATTTGGGCTGAAAATTAAAATTAATAGAAAGCTAAAATAAATAGAAGAGCTCCTGCTGCTCTGTGTGAACGTTCAAGAAAGTAAAGAGCAGAAACTTAATTCCCCCATAAGCCAAGCACAGAGCTCGCAGACTCCCAAGCACTAAACAGCCATGTCAGACACCGTGTATTGACTCGAGCAGGGGGAGATGAGGAGGGGTGCAGAGAATGGAGGAATTTGCTCCATTCATCAGGCAATCTTCCCCTCTCAGTGCAGAGTGGGCACTAATGCACGTAAATCCCTGCTTCATCAAGGAGTGAATAGACCTTTTGTTGCAGTCTATTACAGTTATAAAGATTCTGGCCACGCTTCTCTTACCACCACCATCCCCTGCACCAAAAGGAGAGGTAGAGCTTAAAAACACGGCCCAGATCAGGATTCAAAACACGCCGGAACAGCCCGGCTGCACCAAGAAAAAAACCTGCCGGCCCCCTTTTCAGGGCCTTACGACACCACTTTGGAGAAGTTGGGCTCGGGCAGCTGACAGCCAGTTTTCCTCTTCTGCTGCAGATGTGCGGCTTCTCTGCACAATGGGCGCCTGCAGCCCTGGCTCTCCTCCAGGGCCCACTGTGTGACAGCAACAAAAGGCGAGGCTGGAAGCCCTCAGCTACAGCACAGCTCTAAATGATTTAGTGACCACGGCATCCAGACCTTGGCAGCAGCTGCTGCTTTAAAGGGACATTACCCGAGGAGTCAGTAAACCACAGAGGCAGGCTTTTTTCACACCAGATTTGAACGGTGCTTTCAAAATCGAAATGGTCCTGGTCTCTGTAAAAACCAAACGCAGAGCAGGGCGAGGGAGAGCACAGGGAGCGCCTTCAGGAGATGTTAGTGCAATAGCTCAAGGCTGGAAGACCATCCATTCGAGAATCCTCCACGTGAGGATTTCAAAGCACTCCACGAGCGCTAGCGATTGCAACTGCCGTGGCCATGTGCTCTTTTCGCTTTAGAGTTAGAAAAATAAAGCATGCAGACTAGAGTAGCCACAAGTGACCAGGACGACATTACAGGGCCTTTTTTCTCCCAAGTGGGTGGAGAAGTTACCTGCTCAGACACTAACAGCAGATCGTGTAAGGAGCCTCCTTTTCTCCAGCGCACAGCTGTGCAACCCCACAACGCTACAAAAGGGCTTTTGCAGAGAATCTTACAGCGAACGCTCTCTCTAGCTTGCGAAGGGGAGATACTCACGAGCACCAGCACGCTCAGCGCAGAACATCAGCGCACACCACACCTTAATGCCTACTGGTCTTGGAGAAGCATACTGTCAGTCCCCTGCTGAACTCCACTGGAGTTTTTGAGCACCTATTGCAGAAAGCTGTTGGCTAGGAGAGCTGGGTTGTTTTTACACAGTACAGGACCCAAACCAATCCACAAATCCCTTCCAAACCCACGAGATATTTTACTTCCTCTCCAAGCTGCAGAATTGCTGAACTTTTGCTACAAAACTTCTCCCATGCACCAGAGGATTAATGAGCCAAGCTAGTGCGACCTTCCAAAGAAAACAGCGAAACAAGGAGTGCCTTTGCTCAGCGTTCAAGTCCTTCTGCCCATCATTTCTTTTCCCCTTCCAGTAACACCCAGGGTTGGGCCCTGACACAGAATGGGTGCTGGTTTCACTCTGCAGATAATCCATGTCCTGGGACCTCCTTTCTTGGAAGCCTCCTGCAGCCACCCTGCGTACAGTCATGCTACATTCATGATCGAGGGCTGCATCACAGCTCCAAACCTCTGTGGGTGGTGCTCCAAAAAGAGGTGACCAGGGCTTCCTCTCAAAGCAGAGCTCCCCTGCTTTGCACCTCCACAATCTGTACCGTAAGTGCTGCCTAAGGGAACCCTGCAGGCAAATGGAAGGCAACTGATTGACCAAAAAAATCTCCAAGTGTCTGGTTGCAAGGAGAAATCAGTAGCCAGCTGTGCTATGCTGCACCAATAACTTAGTGCAAGAAATAAACATGTCAATTCAAGGAAAAAAAAAAAGATTTACATGAACAGTAACTCCAGTGCAGCAAATACTCAGAATAATTTCTGTCAACAGAGCACTAATTAAGACAGATAAACACTCGTTTCGCTAATCTTCCTCCTCCTCCCACCAAAGTAATTTAGTTGCCCACAGGGAAAAACGTACAAGAGTGATAAAAAGAAAAAAAAAGGTGTGCGGATTTCTATATGCCACAAGCAGGTAACGCTGCACAGCTAGAGCTCTGTTGGAAGAGAAAAAGTACAATTTTATATTTCTCTGTGGAGCCTGAAAGTAATTTAAAAAGGACATTTTAAAGCCATCCTTGACCACCTGCAGTCAAGTGGTCATTAAAAAAGCACTGTAATCAAAGCATCCACTAACTGCTGAGAAACACTATTAATCCACTAAGCAGCACCGCTCCGTCCATTCACTCTGCAGCCATCCCCAGCATGTAAAACAAAGCCACGCTCACTCAGTCGGATTTTCAGCCCCTCTGTGAGCAGTGATGGCAAGGGGGCAAGGAACGCCAGCAGCGACACCGCTGGGCTAGCCCGCAGGCAACAGCGGCTTAAACCATGGTGGCTCACGTGGTCACGCACCTTCGGGCAGCTGCCTCGCGCCACATTTTGGGTTTGCTCCTGCAACAGCAATGCACGAAGAGGGTTCAGGTCCACATCTGAGCTCCGGCAATTTTCAGTCTGCTATATTAAGTGGTGTCTTTTTCAGTGACTTTAATAAGCAGGGGAGGGAAGCGAGCAGGAGCTGTTACACGTCCTGTTAGGCCTCTCCTGCTCAGAACAGTGGGGAGGGAAAGAAAATGCCTTTGCAAAACATATGGTTTGAACAAGTAGGGGCAGTAAGCGCTTTGCTCCACCAGCACGCTGCTACACACAAGAAGACATAAGTGAGAGGCGGGCAGCACAGTAGCAAATCTGGTATGAGGAAATGTTGTGTAATGTCACACAGAACAAAAGAATGATTTCCCACTCCCCCAGTGGAATATGTCATATCTAGCCCCATAGTGTGCTCTAAAACACAGCTGCTGCTTGCTCAATGCTGACAACATAGACATGGTAGGACTGGAGATAATTTCTTCCACCCCACTGAAACCAAGCTCAGGTAAATCGGAACAGCAAGCCCGGGTTTCTGTAGCACCCAGCTGCAAATCAGAAATCAGTCATCTTCCAGACTCCTGCTCGCCAGAAGCATCAGGAATTAAACAGCAGAAGCTGAAAGGGAGGGAGAGGAGAGGGATTCACAGCATTTGTTGGGCAGTAATTTGTCTTTTAGCAGTCCTGGATGTGGTGCTGACTGACCACTTTAAGAGGGTGCTCCCCTAAGCTGGAGAAGCACTGACCCTTAGGAACAGGGCAAGAAATCGAGCAATGAGAAAATAAACAACCAAGAGGGCTGTGAAAGGATTCTAGGTACCTTGCTAAGGGAAATAACATGTCTGTTACATAGGAGCCCGGGACTTCAGGTCTGGGCGAGCCAGGCAGCCCCATCCAGTCTGACGCTCCTAAGCAGCAGCGCTGCCAGCAAGCGATGCTCCCCGCAGCGCACGGACCGGAGCTCCCAGGCGTTTAAGCGAGCTTGGGCTGTGCCAGGAAACACTGCTGGCCCCTTCGGGTCGGGGTGCTGCCTGCCGCCAGCACCCCGCTGTTTGACAGGCAGCGGGGAACAGCACAGCAATTGCTGGGATTCCTGCACAACGCAGCACAAGAGACAGGTTTATCTCGGATAATTTCACAGCATTCTCTCTCTCCATTTCCCAGTTGTTTTCCAGGTCCATTTTGTTATGCTGCAAAAGCATTACGTGCCTGTGATCATGGTGACAAGAGACACCACGATGAGAGTGCAGCTCAACGCAGCAGGCTCTGCACAAACAAGCAGACAGGCCTGCATTGTTCAGTCTTCAGCACTGGAGTCCAAGCTACCGAGAATGGAAAAGGGGTTTGCCGGGGCCAGAGGCCTGGGTGCCAGGTATCAGTACTGTGATAGGAGGCAAGCCACTCGCTGCTTTGCACAGTGTTTACCCTTGCTTTGCTCATGCAAAGCTGATCCTGAGCTCCTTCGTGTTTACATGGAGAAAGGTGGGAAAGGCTTCTTTCAAAAGGCTTTGAGCTTTTTCAGTCAAAGGACCATGCCAGTTCCTGGCATACAAAATTACCAATCTCTCAGATTTCTAGCATTTGCTAGGATCCCAGACTGACTGCAACAACTTAAACCCAACCTGAAACACATGCAGAGACTCTCAGCTCACCACCCACTCCCAGAGTTGAAAGGAGTGAGGACTCCAAGAGGTTGAACTGTAACAGGCAAATGTATTTTTAACAAATTCTGTTTCTATAAATATTACAAAGCTTTTTGCTCTTTGGAGGCTGCTCTGCTCCCAGTGCTGCTGACATTATGGTGACATTTAGGAGGCCTCCACTTTGCCTTACTGCCTTTCGTATGCTGGTTTTGTTCAAGGGATCAGAGAGACACATGAAGACACAAGGGCTGCTTATTCAAACTCTGCTCACTCGCTGACCTGCTGCTCACGCGGGAGTCAGGAGCACAAAGGGGCTCTCCATGTCAAGTGTGCTGGCTGCCGCCGTCTCCACCACTCCGGAATGCATATAAATGCAAAGGACGCTAACCCGAGCTGCCACCAACACGGCACAGGGGGGAAGAAACAGGGGACTGATTTCTGAAGCTGCACGAGGCCTTCAGGCAGTCCCAGCTGGTGCTGTACCCTGTCTACACGACCTGAAGTCTCTTCTTCATTTATCGATTCCTGCATTTGCTCTCTCTCCTTCCCTTTTTTCAAAGCTGTTTTCCCACATCCTCTGCCCTCCCCCTCCATTTCTTCACTTCCTTGCGCTCTCTCTGGAGACCGCTGCCAGCAGGGCTGCGGGGCCGGCGCGCAGCATGAATGGCACCAAACTGGCACGCGCCCCAGCTGCTGGCATCGCCGCCCTGCCCTCGGCCTCCACCCAGCTGCGCTCCAGCGCCTGCAACGCCCGACTGTAACTCACCGACTGCTGCCCTCGCGCTGGCTTGAACCTGTAGCTCTTCTGTCGTTGAAAAGTGGGGTGCTAATACGGCAGGGGATGGCTTGTATAACAACAACAACAAAAAGCAGGGGTCTTCCCAGATCAAGTTAAGAGGGAAGCCACCACGCAGCCTAGGATCTTTTAGGTATTTCCTCTCCTGCACTTCGCTGACACTCCAGCCCAGATAACCACCCTGTCCACAAGCTAGGAAGTAATTCCTACAGACCTGAACGGGTGCCAAGTGACCAGATGAGGCAGTTACCAGGATCATATCTATACATCAGCACTTTTTTTTTTAAATGCTCCAACTATCCAGTTAAAAATAGAGCAACAATAACTTCCTTAGTTATCTTCAGAATTCATCTGATCAGCTTACACGTTCATTTAAATTTAAGACTGCATGCTCTCCACAGCTCACAACCAAATAGCACACGCACACTGGCCTGTTACCTTCTGGTTATTTTGAACAGAAATTACTTAAGATGAAGAATCCCTGTTCTCGCTTAAGCAGGTGTTTAATTTTAGGGATGAGAAAAGCTCGAAACTAACAACAGGTCCAGGTCCTGTATGCTCTTTGGACTGTGTTTTATTTTGTATAAATATCCAGTGTTGTTGCTAACAGGAAACTTCCACAGACTTTCTCCTCTTGCTACAGGATATGAAAGCCTTACCAATGGCTGCGTTACAGCTCCAACAGAATTCTCCCATTGCAGACAAGAAGGAAAAATAACGCATCTCACTTTGGTTTGCACCAGCAAACACGGTTTGAAGATTTGTTTGAACACTTAACGAGGAGACATTTTTGGCCTCATGTGACATTTAACGTAAGTATTGTCATGCTAAGAGGACTGTGATTCACAGGAACTGCATACTTGAATAGGATCATTCTACAAAAATTTCAGTCTACCCAAGAAAATTACCCATCATGTTTTGTAATTCAATGAAAATGCAGAGCACAACAACTGTAGTTATTTAACCTTTCATCAAAAAATCTGTGAATATCTGATAAGTGCAATTTATAAAGGCTTCTTTATAAGCAGATTTGTAAGGTAATAAATTTTCCATGACTTAACGATCAGCTTTGCCTATGAAAGCCAATGTTGTAATTCCCAATTGATTGTAGATGTTAATCTTGCAAGACTCTTGTTCTTATGCTGTGATTTATTAGCTGAATTAATGACAGATTGCACTGTTTGAAACAAGCTGCTGTTTTACACAACAACCAAGGAAGATGTGCCCAACTGAGTCACTGCAAGAATGGGAGGAGGGTAGCGTGCAAGGTGAAACTGCTCACAATACCTGAGCTAATTTGTCATATTGCCTTTGAAACGCAGCACTAATTCTTTAACAATTAACCCTATGACTGAACACCAGGAGAGCTGAACGGCAGCAGCTACTCAGGCTCTCTGCAGAGTTTGGGACTCACACCTAGTCTCTGTGCAATTCATTTACTTTGAGCCGTTCTGCTTTCTCATGGAGAATAACGTAAGATCACACATACACCTATACACACACACTCCCTTGGGTTGAAGGACAGAAAAAAAATTCCATGCACTTTCTGTATGTATGTATGTGACTAGAAAAGGAAAACTGCAGGACAAGGACAGATCTGATTCCCCAGGCCTCATCTCATTGCTACCACAAAGCAAGTGCTATCATGCATAATAAAAGTTACAACCTTCACTCCAGATTATTCATTCTCTACCTCTTCAGCAACGTTTCTGGTGTAGGAGAGCATGTGCCACAAACATGCTCTAACAACGCAGTAAAATAGAGGGCCAGCATTGTAGTGGAAACAATGACAGTTCCTTGGTTAGTCCTCGTCTGCAGGTTTTATGAATTGCAATGCTGTAATAAACGCAGGCCTTTTCCTGTCAACTCTGCCACTGAGACACAATGCAGGAGCTGAGAGCAGGAGCTGTGAATTTTGGAGTGGGGGAAATGATCACAGACAAGTACTCAGAGTGATTTAATTCTGATGCAGGAGCCCCATGTCCTGCAGTAAATGGCTCCCCCCTTCATTTGCTTTTTAAAAGCTCGTCTCTGAAGGCATCCCTCTGTTTTGCAGTGAATTTGAACTTGCTTCTGTGCTGCTTCACAAGAGCTTCAGTGACTGGAGGCACTTCTGGGCCGCAGAGCACCAAGCGTTACCAGTCCCACAGCCCATCACTTGCAGCTCTTCCCTGCTACTCCCTGCATTGCCTAGCAAGAGCAATGGCACATGCGGCACTGTGGTACAACTTCAGAGGTGAGCACAGGCTTGAAAATAAATAAATAAAATCAAATAAAGGAAGCACAGTGATGGAGCCTTGCATGGCTGCTTCGGAACAGGTGTAATTCACAGTCACCTCGGAAGAGTCGCCCCGAATCCCTAGGACCACTGCTGTGATCGGTTATTAAAAACTGGCCCCAGCCATCTGCTGGTGGTCAAGCTCCATGATGTGGCAATCAATTACAGCTGTTATCTTGTCCTAGCTTTGACAGATGTTCCTCTTTCATTGTACAGTAATTACTAGTTAGCTGCCAGCAGGCTTCACACTTTAATTGTGGCGCTAATTTGAGACAAAAAGAGGAAAAAAATATGGAGAGACAGGGAAAGGCAAAAGCTAAGACAGCTGTGGCAATTGGAGTACCCATGCATTAAACATTTCTTTATAAACAGTAGGTGAGGGCAACCAGTTACCCCAAAAAGAGCTTAAAAAGCAACAGTTGAGCACCATCCAACTACATTGTGGCCTGCAGTCCTTGTTCCTTTCAGGGGGAAAGGGACACGTGCCTTCTCCTTGCCAAACAGGCTACATTAAAAATACCTGTCAGCCTTCTGGCAATGTGTGGCTTTATACTGCCATGTAGTATGGTTCCAGCTGCATCACAGTAGTGAAACCTGCACACATAAAGACGGCAGGGGGACGTTGGGTTTCTCTCAACCTTCTCAGAGACCAAGTAACCTACTTAAATTGTAACACGGAGGAACTACAGCAGCAAAACACAGGAGCAAATGCACTCCATCTCTCCCTAGAGCATGGATCACACAGCACCTGTTCTGCAGGCTGGTGCTGATGGAGCTGCCTCTGGAGGTGGGCAGGAGCGAGGAGGTGCCCGATTCGATGAGACCTGGAGCCAGCAAGGAAGGAAACCTGGTGACTCGTTTCTTATGTAACCCAGGCTCTGAAGGCTCTTCAAAAAACAAACCTGACAGGGTCTATCCTTTTCTTCTTGGGTGATTTAGATGGAACATCTTAGTGTAATTTCTAGAGCCATATCTTGCCTCAGTTTCTGTCTTGTACTTCATGACATATACCCCAATAAAAAGACTGTACAACGACTGTAACATGCAAAGATGCACAGTAAAATCCTCATCAGCTGCTTTTTACTGACATTCAATAATTTAAGATTTCAGTAGCTCCACTGATTTGATTGAAACGAAAATCTTTTTCTTTTTTTGAGGTGTTAAATAGTCAAAAGACAGCTTGTCTTTAAATATGTTTCAGAAAGCAAGTATCAAACTTACACTGGAAGTCTGGGAAGTCTGAACATTAAGCAGAAAAGTATTCTATTCTTAACAGCAATTCTGCAGCAAGCTATGGACACCCTCCTACTGGACATCCAAACCTGCATTAACTGTTTGCTTTTTGATTTAATTCATAATGGACATATTTCTCCTGCTGAACATTCACTGAATCTTTCGGTAGCACTTTGGCTATGGTTCGGCGATGTGATGTGTCTGGCAGTAACAGTGGCTTACAGCAGTTCCCTTTCCTCTGCTGCCCACACCATGCCCAGCCTCATGCCACTGCATGCTCCCTGCTGCAAGTTGTGGCAGCGCAACTATTTCCATATCCATTCAGATCAGGAAATGAAGAATGGCAGAAGGAATCAACACCCCCATTTTACGCCAAAACAACTAGGGGATTAGGGGGGGGCAGGATCTTGCGCTGGCACAACTGACACCGAGGTTTCACAAAACAGCTCACTGCCTCTGAAGGATTAGCCAACTGCCTCAGCTGGCAAAGGGGAGGGAAACCAGACAACTTCCACCAGCGTGGAACAGCTCAGCCATCTTAGAAACCTTACACTGGTACAGCACATCACGTGTGTGGGAATGAGAAACACAAAACCGCTCATACCGGTATTACTGAGAACTGCTTACCAACGAGACATGCCCCCGGTTTAATTGGACACACTCAACTGCAGGCATCTGGACAGGAGCTCAGATTTCTGGTGTGCTCAAATCCACTGATGTTTTCTGTCCAAAAACTTGTTTGTTTTATGTGCTCTCAGATTTTACATCTTGCCACTTTACTGACCTTTTCATTATTTTATTTTTCTGTCATGATCTCAACTGGTGTTTGTTGATTTCACATTTTATCACTACCCTGTTGTTGGGAGCACTTTAAATCAAATTGCTGGAAAATCGTATGAGGTTTTGGTGTTCGTTAAGCACAACCAACCAGCTCCTGTTGATAATGGCAGTGTAAGTTAACTGTCTGGGATCACCACCCAGCAGCTGTCAAAGGGAAAGTCGCAGGGGGGATGACACACGAAGGCTCACATTTTTAACATGTTTCTAGCATTGCAGCTAGTAGAAGTAGTGGTTTTATAGAAGCAGAACTATGTGGTTCACTGACCAATGATTTGAAATGGCTTCTCTGCAGGAACTGACATTTATCTGGATTACCACTTTTTGAAAAGGGTCTTTGGGACAGCTCTGCCAGACAGCCAGATGTCATGCAGACGAATGAGAAAAGTAGGCTGACCAAATCCTTCCAGGGTCTTGTTACCTGACAAAGTAAAGTCAATGACTTTGAAAATAATATTAAGCAGCATAATTGTCACCTGGAAAGCAGTCTGCTATTACTTGACTTCTAGGTGTCCTACAGGCAAGCTGTTCTTTCCATTTGTTTCAGTGCAGCAGATCTCCTCAGAGAGAGACTCTCAAGAGAGATTACAAAGCATGTTCCCTAGCAGCTGAAGTTCTGGATGACATTCCCCATGCTATCTTGCCAAAGATGAGCAACCACCACCTTTAAATCTCGGAGTAAACAGAGAGATCAACTGACCATGATCCCACTAAGATTTTTCCTGGAAGTATTTCTTGCCATGATGTGTTAGCCAAGCAGCCAGCCATGACCCACAAAGTCCCAAAACTGACATTCTTCTCAAGGATACCACACCTGTACAGCAGGTGATACAAGTTAAACCACATTACCCCTCTGTCCCCCCCCCCNGGTGACAACCTCTGATCTCTGCCTCCACCAGAAGAGGACTTGCTAAATGCAAGGCACTCTCTCAACTGTCGGCAATGCTAAACAGGCAATTACTATGCTGTTTGATTGATTACATTTCCCTGTCTAAATTATATCAGGAAAGAGGCAAATCACTCTAAAAATGAGAAAATCACAGTCTGACTTCAGGCAAAAATGCAGAGGATGTTTTTTACCAATATGAATCACAAACAGGTGGAATGGAGTCAAACTGAGGCCCTGAGCAAACAGTCCCAAAAGAAGAATGATGGCTGAATTGCTCCACAGCCTCCCTGACCAAGGAAAGGTAGGGCAGGGATTTGCCAATCAGCCATAACCACATCAGGCCATAACCTTTTGTGTGAAATTACCGGGGGGGCGGGTTAGGGGACAGAACCACAGGTCTCCAGAGACTGAGGATCCTAAGGTGCCACACTGTGTATGCATTTCCAATACATGCTACAAAACCAGTGCCATTCCAACAGAAACAACACACCCTTTAGTTCTGCTGCCCCCGCCCCCCCTCGCCCAGTTTGTACCAGCTAACTTGAGCCTCCTTATTGTACTTTTGTTTTCAGTGACAATTTCTTAGTGCCCACAGTCTGCAGCTGGCAGCATGCAGACATTTGCTGCAGATATGACAGAGATGGCTTGAAACCTGCTTCATTTCACAGTGTCTGACTTACCCGCAGCAGCATGGCTTGCCAAACCCACAGTGCCCTACATACTACCCTGCTGCTATTCTGCAACAGGCACTGAAGCTGCCTGGCTCAGTGTTTTCGGCAGCTCTGTCACAGCATTTGCCTGCGGCCAGGATGCGCCCTGCCTGGCTGGGTCATGGGCTTGACCTCCAGCTTCTGCCTCTACCTGCCCATTTCCATGTACACCCCACTGCTTTTTTAGGCCGCCATTTCCCAGCACTGCCTTTCCCCTCTCCTGCAGGCATGCCCACACTCCAAGTTTCATCTTCAAATACAACTCTGTTAGCTTTTCCTCACAAACTTTGTATTTCACCCGTGTTGCCCGACCACTGCTTCAACTCACCTCTTGCCGCTCTCCCCCAAAGACGCCCGCTGCAGCCCCCGTCCTGTGTCCCCCACAGCTGGCACAAGAGCCCCAGACTCACGGTGTTTCCAGGACAAAGCTGCCCTGAGGCCTGGGATGGCAGCAGGACCTCTGTAAGGAGCACGCAGCGCAGAAGTGAAGGCCCGTTCGCAGGTGAAGGACAGCCTCAGCGCAAGTTAAGCACTCGGTGAGGAGCAGGTTCCAGGAAGCAGCACCAACGCATTCACGACAGCCACCATTACGTGAACTCAGGCATCTGAAGCTGCTAGGCCCCGCACTGCCTCCTGTCCCCTGCACCCCCAGCCTGGCAGGGCAGGGATGGTGACTGGCAGGGGCCTCACGGGCCGTCCTCTGGACACACCGTTGCTGCCAACGGGCAGAGACAAAGGGCAGAAGCGTCCTGGGCCTCCTCCCCTGGCCTGAACACAACGCAGAGTCGTGAAGGACCCTCTGCGGAGGTGTCTCCTCAGGCTGAGGGGCCACAGGCCCACAGCTTCGCTCTGGACATTGAGTTCTCATTAGGGGCTCCCTCACTCACACCAGGGACGTCTATCACAGCTGCCTCACCACAGGGCACCGCCATTTCCAGTCACCCCCGCAGCGCTCAGCCCTCGGCACCTCAGGGCACCATGAACAGCAACGAAGGCCTAAGCTTCACAAGGAGCGCTGGGGGGGGTGGATGAAGCCCAGCTGCCAAAGCTTTTAATTCCTTCTCACAGGATCAGGGCTGAAATGTTTGAAAT
The DNA here is from genome assembly GCA_013399115.1 of Anseranas semipalmata. Taxonomy (NCBI): domain Eukaryota; kingdom Metazoa; phylum Chordata; class Aves; order Anseriformes; family Anseranatidae; genus Anseranas; species Anseranas semipalmata. The sequence continues at coordinate 341,318 of VXAA01006129.1, forward strand.
AATTTCTTAACAAAAACAAAAAAGGGCGGCTGAAAAGAATAACATTATGACAGCTGCTGGGAAAGCCACCAGTGGGTGAAACCTGGTCTCTGCACCGATCCCCAGCCGCTGTGTACAGGAAGGAAGGGATTTTTACATCCTGAGCTGCAGTCTGCACTTTTATTTACTTTCCTCTTTCTCCCAAAGCAACCCTGGCTCACACTCGCTGCTCTCCTCTTTCCAACCTTTAGGATGCCTTTCACAAGTTGGAAAGGAGATGAACTTGGCAGAGGCCACGTTACATTTGTATTTCAGCCATGACAGTCCAGTGCCGACCTGCACGGGCTGTGACAGCAAAACATGAGCCATATACTCCATTTAAACACCTTAAAGCATTCCTATCTCAACTAATACCTGAACGGGATGTTTAGTTAGATCAGATTGTGACATGAACAAATCGTGTTATCCAGAGGAAGGCACTTCTTCAGAAATATTCACCCTCTCTTCAAGGCCAAAAGCTTTGCCTCTGTTATATTTTAGGACAGAATCACTAGCTATAAGCATGCTCCTAAACAAAGTTTCCCCGCAGAAGAGAAAATATAGCCTGTGCAGTCATTACAAGAAATTAAACAAAATTTTCAAATGAAATTAAATTTAATTATGTATACTTAATGACAGGTATGCGCCTTAAAAGAACAGATGTTGTGCAGATGTGATTCAAGGTAAAGATAAGAACAAAAGCTCTCTTGGTTCTGTAGAAAATGCTCTTATAGAACATGCAAATGCACTGCACCACCTTTGTGTCTTTAACCAGCCATCACTTAGATTTTGTTTCTTAACTAGGTATAGCAAGCCTCCCTCCCTTCCCTCATATGTACACACCAGTTAGTTTCTGTTGTTTTCTGTTTGTTTGTTTTTTGTGGAAGGGGGGAACCTAATACAGGTGTTTGTTTTTGAAACATACAGCAGGCGCTAAAAGATTTTCAAAGGATTTCCTGATCATCCCCCCTGCTGCAGCTGCCTTTTCGGCTATTCCACAAACTTTTCCTACCTCATCACCACCTAGCTTGTCTGCAGAAAGCAGAACATGTCAGAAATCTCTGTCCTGCCTTGCATTTCCCCTTGGTCAAATATTTTTCAGGAAGTAGTTGATCTGGCCTGCAGGATATGAAAACCAAGGTCAACCACATCACTAGATGGCTGGTAAGAAATGAAAATAATAGCATGTCTGAAGGGAGGCCAAGAAAATTAATTTGAAGAGGAAGTTATTTAAGACGAAGCTTTGCAAAATGGGAAAAATATTGCTATTACATTTCACAAGGCTATCATCAGAATCAAAGATACTGTGACACTAAGATACACAGTAACGAGTCACATGCACATCCTTAATAAACACATTTACATACTGTTGCATGTGATAATTGCTTTTATTCCATAGTCAGTGGCTACATTTCCAGATCCTTTGATTTTTGTCCAACACAAAAACCTAGCTTGCCCTTCCGCATGAATACTGGAAGCCAACATGAAAATATTCCAATATGCAGAACAGGAGCTTGTAAGAATGTGCCAGCAAAAAGTAACTCTATGATCTTACATATTATGAACATAATGCTTGCATTTTTTTTTCCATGCATAGGAGCACAGGGCCACTTTATGAATCATGGGAGAAATAGAAAGAGAATAAAATATTGGGGAAAAAGTACTGTAGAAATTTGTAGTTACAAAAAAAAAAAAGGAATTGAGAAACATTCTGACATTTTAACTTGCGTTTGGCAAGATCAAATTTGATTGCATTTTATAGCAGCTCTGAACAGTACATTGGGAAAAATCAGAGCCAACCACCAGCAGGTGAAGAGGAACAAAAAGAACCCATCAGGACTGTACCTCTCCTCACTGCATCAGAAGTCTTCTCTGCCTTCTCACTGTTTGTGTTCCCTGCTCTGTTTGACTTGATTAACTACAGGACCCACACACTAACCGTGCAGTGGCTCCGGGCCCCCTCCCTCCCTCCCATCTTCTCTCCAAGTCACTCAGACACGCTCCTGAAGAGCAGGCAGCACCATGGATGGAAAAGCATGCTGGAAGGTGAGTGGGAAGGTGGGAAGGAGCTCCATCTCTGCTCTGTCTCCCACCCCAAACAGAACAAGTCTCTCGCCAGACCCTGGCTGAAATTTGGCACCTTTGCCTCTTTGCATGCAGTACAGATGGCAGGATAGACGCGCCTGCTGGTGCAGGAAAGCTGTGCCAGTTCTCCGGAGGGGGCGGAGAGGGAAGGCATTAGCAGAGAAGGGTCACCACGATTAGTGCTTCCTTGATCTCTGCCTCTTTTCCAGAGACTGCTGGAAAGATTTGGGAGGGGGGTGTCACTACTGGATGCCACCAAGGATCTCCCTTTTCCCCACAAATTATGTGGCCCGATTGAATATTTTTTTCTTCTCTGAACAGCTGCTTATCTACCATTCATTTCCCTGTCCATTCCTGTTGATTTAATTAACGCTCCTCTCAATATTCTCCAAGGAAACTAATGGCTTTGGTGGTCACTGAAAGGTGCCAAGTAATTTGCATGACCATTTCCAGTTAAGATTCCTTAGAATATTGGTGTCAGCTAGCCTTGTTTTACAACAAATTAGTTTAAGCACATGAAAACGTTCAGCTACTAGGAAGCATAGACTAAATGTGCAACCAGAAAAAGGTAATATCCTTCCTTCTACTTCTCCTGCAACACCACTTGCACTGCATCCACTGTAGTCTTGCACCATACCCTTGTTCCACCAGAACCCAACTAAGGCTGCAGTGAAATAAATAAAAAAGCTCCACAGACTTTTCATTTGTTTAGCCTCTGTAATGTCTGCCAGAGCCGAACATAAAGACCAGGCTTTGGTTTTGAGATATTAAAAGTCCTCCAGAGGCTGAAAATCATGCAAGGGAAAATTGGATTTTAAGGCACAATAAACACATCTTCATGAAATACTAAAAACCTTTACAAAATAAAAATAAATGTTCATGTAAACCAAACACCAGACATCACATATCTCTTCAGCTGTAGGCCTGCATGCCCAGGAGAAAAAAACATATACAATATTATAGAGTACGAGACTGGGTCTTCAGGCAAGGCAATTGCTATTTGTCCCTCCATTCCCCAGGCCTTCTGGAAAGAAAATTATGCCTTCTCTTTCTCCCCACTCCCACACCTCAACAACTATTTCCCAGACCCCACTCCCTCCCCCTGTCTGTTAAATGAAGAAGATGAAACCAACTCCTTAACAAGCCTCCAGACCCAGGGACAAAACACACTGTGCAAGACCCAGGTATTATCATAAAAAGTAAGCTTGCTTAAGGGCTCAAGGATTTTTTTGTGGATATGGTCACATATCAAAAGCAGTCTTGAGAGAGCCCTATGCAGCACACATGCTGTGAATCTGTAAACTTTTCAGTGGCCATTTGCACATTAAAAAAAAAAAAAAGCATGTTTTTAAAATCCTTGAAGATCAAAGCACATCAGAAGAGAGTTTTAGATAAAAGGCAAGATAACATAGTGCAGAGATCCCTAGAGTCAACCCAGCGGTTTTCATGACATTTTAGTCGCATCTTTATTCCTCCCTCTCTCAAAAACCCCAAAGGTCAATTTATTTAAATTGGTCAAAGATCAGCTGGAAAGGGAGAAATACTAGAAATAAATAGGAATTGACACAGTGCACCTGAAAGATGCTTTTTCAGGAGAAAATACTTTTTCCTGTGTTTGGCAAGCACATTGTACACTTGGCACACTAAATACTATTTCAAATAATTACCTACATAGGTTCGTAGAAGTCAGCTCAGATGTGTCAGTGACCAACTACGGCAAATGAACCTTGCTTGTTCTGTGGCTGTGTATAAAATTGCTCACATGAAGCAGAATTCTCATCTTGTAGGGGAACCAGAACATCCTTCCAGTAAGCAGAGAATGAGCTACCAAATATCCAAGGCCACGATTCGATAGAAATAACTTCTATCAAAATAATTCTCACCAACTGCAGAAATTACAAATATATGCACAAATTCCAACTACAATCATGCAACCGTGTAACTAGAGGCAAAGGCATTTTATTGTGTTCTGTGGTACTCTATGCTAAGAGTAAGCACAATTCCCTTAAGTTTAATCAAAAAAGAAACGTATACAAAAGACACCAAAAGCTATGCTAAAAGCTTGAAATATGCCCATAAGCCACACACATTCTACTGCCATCCAAAGAGCTTTACACCTTTATATTTTATAAAATAATCATCCTGAAACAGAGGTTTGTATGAACTCTTCTAACTTTTCCTTGAGATACCGATCTGGATGAGCAAAGTGGTGGGACAGGGCTCGGGATGCTTGCAGTAGAGAGGACCGGTAAGGAAGCTGGAAGAGCGGGATACCGGTGGCCACGGGCTGAAGAACTACACACCATCTCTAAAGAAACCAGGCAAAGAAACCTCGCTGAAAAGCACTTGCAAGAACAGAGTGTTCTCCCTTGCAAAGACAGCTGATCCAAATCAAGTCGTTCAGCCTTCACTTTTCCAAATTCTGAATAGCAGTCAAAATCTGGAGCTGGACCACAGTCAAGAGTGAAAAATGCCCCCTAGCTCATTAATGTACAACCCCAATTCAGATTCAAGATTTTATGGACAGCTACAAACAATCAGCCAGACAACATTATTTTGCATTAATCAAGCCAGTGTTGACGCCTGACAGCAGTGAACACAAGATTTGGCTAATTTGTTTTCATAGAGAACACTGTCAATTTCCCAAAATTATTTTATTAAGCTCTTAAGAAAACTCCGAAGTTCCTTAGAAACCCAGACCTTCTGGTTCCTTAACAATTAACTTTGCTGCATTGTAAACAGAATAGTTACCTTAATTGAGTAAAACAGAGACAGACTCCTCACAATTTGAAACAAATTTGGCCAAGGTACAAAAGAAAGCATCAGGAAAGTTCATATATACAAACCAAAAGCCCAAAATGGAATAGACACATCAATCAGCTGAGGGTGCAGTGCTTTTAAGAAAGGTATTTTAGCACAACATGGCTACTTGCACCATTTTTAAAACTTATCTTCTTGGGTTAGGGACCCAATTTTCTGAAAATTCTTCCTATCTATGAAGATCAGCTTCCTAAAACATAACCTAAATAAAATACATGTGTTTATGAACACATCTGTTGTGCTCACTGGTCATGTTACAGTGCTGGGTAAGACTTTCAAAAGCAGATAGCTGACAGTCTAGCTATTTCAATGGGGATGGGGAAAGCCTGAGAACTGGTGGTAGGTATCTTGGTGCTATTTGTGCTATACACAGCCTTGTAAGGCACAAGGCAGAGAAGGCGGGAGAGAGAGCTCCGTACAGTTTGCAAAATGTAATCCTCTCTTTATCACCATCCATCTCCTGGCTGCTAGCCACCTTGCATTTTGCTTTTTTACTGCAGTAAGTGATACTTAATTTTTACCAGATGTTCATTCATCGATACCCCCAGAGGTAGCTTCGAGCCCATTCACTTCCCCCTTAGCCTTTTCAAACTGGTAAAGTCTACCAGCAACTCTGAGGTTCCTCTCAGCCTCTCCATAAATCCAAAGACAGGACGGATGAAAAGACAGCTAAGAGTGCCTATTCCCTTCTGAGGGTATGAAAGCCACGCGATTGCACAGTCATCTAAGTTTCTACAGCATTGGTTTTCAGTTTGTAGTATTTTGAGTACTTCTAAAAGAGTCTGCAAAAGTCTCCAAACAACACAAGCCCACCATCAAGTACGGTTAAATTCACTTCACTGGGACTAGCACCTCAGTGATTTCTTTTCACTTTATTTTTTTAAGGGAACTCAAGAAGAAAAATGTTGAAAACCACTATTCAACAGTACAAGAAATTTCAGGAGGGCAGTTATGCAGCCCTATGGGAGAGACCATAAAACACAAGCCATATGAACCCTTTTCCTCTCTTTTGTTTAAAAGTAAAGTGGGTGAACACACTGTTTCTCTTGGAAGTAGGACCAATTGGCTCAAACTCTCCAAACATAAAATTACTGAGCTTGCTTGGGAAAGCTATGAAAGTTGTACGATTACTTCAAATGCTTACAAGATGGCTGGGGTACTGCTAGCCAAGTGTGTGGGTCATGCGGCGCTTTTATTTGCTAATGAACATTGAGGGTGGGTTGGCCCTGGGAACAAAAACCTGAGAAACATCATAACTTGGCTCTGATAACTGCTCGGAATATGTATTGGAAATGTGTTAAAGTCCGCCCTGAAGAAAGCTCCCTCTCATACCAGCAGTTCAGGCAGTTTTTTCCACTTACTGCCCCTTTGAAACTGGGGCACAGTGTCTATTTGCAAGCAATTTAAGAACTGTCCTCCCCTGCCATGCATGCGAGCTGGGATCTCTGCAGCCCTCAGGAGGCAGGGGATGCACAAAAAAGCTCAGGGTTTCTCCAGGCAGGCACCAGAGCCGCTCAGCTGCTATGCTTACGTCCGAACCCACCGCCTTGCTGCTGCCTGGGCTGGAGGCACAGCAATCCACCCCACCTTAGGCTGCCAGAGCACCACGTCCGCACCGCTCAGTTCACACTTTCGCCCTCCATCTCCCTTCACCATCACTGTCTTCTCCCCTTGTTCAACCAGAGGTGGTTTTGTTTGTTTGTTTGTTTTAAAACTACAAGTTTGTTTAAACAAAGAGGCACTCTTGGCCCGAGATTTTTTTTTTTTTTTTTTTTTTTTTGCCATTCCCTTCCCTTGCCCTTTTCCCAGCAGAAATCACGCTCATGCGCTGCGTTTGTTCCGCACGGAGGAACTTCCCTTTGCCCCTGCTCACCCCTCCCCACCGGGGCTCCAAATCACAAGTTTTACGGTGCCCCTTGCACTGAGCCGAGGCTGGAGAAAGGAGGATCAAAGCAGTGTGAATAAATAACACTAATAATAATGGCGGCGTTATGGACATTAATTATTAATACATTTCATTTCTAAACCACTGTGACAGTCTAGACCACCCGGCAAAAGATGAGCTACATCTGTTACATGCTCTCTTCCGTGAAAGCAGCTTTAGGGGAGCGTGGATTTGCGAGGCTGCAGCAGCCAGAAAACACCCCACCTGCCTGACTGCCGCGGGTTAACAGCCCGGCGGCCAGGCAGCTCTGCAGATAGCACGGTGCAGAGTCCACGGAATGAGAGCGTGCTGCAAAGCGTGGGGATTTTTTTTAGTGCTGTCTGAACTACGCAACACGGTAATTCTGTAAGAATAAAAATTAAGGCTGGAGATGGCACTAGCATAGTTCCGCCCAGCTGCCATACACATATGCGTGCTTCTGCTGTTATAGTTTAAGTATCACTGGAAAACACACAAGTGTTATGTTTCAGAGCTGTAAAATACTACTATAAGCGGAACAGGAATAAAGGTGACGAGGGGCAGGAAAGTACCACGATGACAAGATCAACGATTTTAAGATCACTGCTCTTTCAACAAGGTGTTAAACGCAGTCAAGCCTCACCACCTTGGCTTACCCTGCATCACGTCCCTGCTGGCTCGGCTGCAGCTCCAGAGTACTGACCAGCTTTGTGGCAGAAGGGTTAAAAACTCAGAGCACCCACACGTGCATTCTGCAAGTTACACAAGCCTGCATCAAAGCCGAAGAGAAAACAGATTCGAGACCAACCGGGTGACCTTCTGCCTTGCTGCTGGGCTCAGGACATGCCCATCGCTGGCACCACAAGCCCCCGGCAGGACCTGCATGCCAGAGGTTCAGCTTCCACTCCTAACTTTCAACACTTGTGTCTCTCCCATTAATAACCAGCATGTGTGTGCAATTACAGACTCAAGGAAAAGCACTATTTTGCATTTTTCTTTTCGGTGCCAGAGCCTGCCTGCTCCATTAGAGATTCCAGAGCAGGGACTTAAATGGCCCTGGATCTCTGCAAGCAGTATCCGCTCCTGAAGGACGGAAGAAAGGAAGCTACTCCATTCCCTCCTTTAGAGCTGGGGCAGATCTGGGCTTCAAAGTCTCATGCAGACACTCTCAGGAGGCAAATAAACAAACAAACAAACAAAACCCTCATGGATATGATGGGAAAATTACAATTTGGAAGACAACACATTTGCTGATCCCGTAAGTCTTTCGTTAATGCATTCCCTAAAAGGATTTTTTCCTACCTAGGCTTTTTTTTTTTTTTAATTAAGGCCTTAGGAATATTCAAATGTGTAAGCTGTTGCATAAAGCTGTGATGTTAGTCATCACCTTACACTTAATTTTATAAAAAAGCAAACTGACATTTAAGAACAAGTCTATAAGGCAAACAACAAACATCATCTTAAACACTGTTTAGACTAAACATCAATGCAAATGTTTTTCATCACTATATTAGAAATACCCCTATTATTAAAGAAAAGCAATCAAGTTGCATCTTCCTTTTCTACAACACAAAGTTAAAGACTGCTAAATTGATTTTCCTGAGTTCTGTTGATCCGTGACTCTTCAGTCTAGTCAATTATCAATGGGGATGCTGAAAATGAAGACATGCCTGTATGATGAGAAGCCTTTTCTGAAGTACCAGAGACAAACGAAGAGCCTAAGAGCCCCAGTCCAGAGAGCTTCAGGCTGTAACTCAGTTTAAACACAGACATCCTTGACAGTGAGGATAATTATAAGGCTTGATCCAGCCATGTGGTTCCACCTACTTAAACAGAAAGGTGTGATTTTAGAATAACATAGTAAATAGGTGCAGTCTCCTGTGGACAAACTCTAAACACACTTCAATGGTTTGAGCTTAAGTGACCTTTAATTAGGAACTAAGCTCGTTTAGAAAGGCTGTGTTTGAAAAGAAGAATTTCTGCATGTTTCTAAGCCAGCTGTGTACGTGCAATGCAGGCCACAGGAATGCCAAAAATACAGATTTATCCTTAAACAGCTATCAGCTTTTAAGTAAGGAAAATAAGGTAGTGGTGGGTAACCAAGATTACATTTTTAGCAATTTGGTGCAACAATTTATTCCAGTGTTGTCATTTTCTGTCTCTTTTTGAACAGGCTGTCACTGAAAAAAAAAAAAAAAAAAGTGGAAAACAGCAGTGGAAACAGTTTTACATCCCTTCTGGCAAGCCTTCAGACTTTTTGTTGTTGTTTTTTTTTTTTTTTGTCATCCAGAATTCACAATTAACATGTATTCTCTGGAAGTCTTATTTGAACTCAAAAAGCTCATGCTAAGAGATAAAGGGTTCTGTACTCTGTACAAGCACCTCTTGTGTCAGGGGATGTTTGAATGCTATCTTATCTGGACTAAACTTTACATCAGTAAATATTACAGATAATGAAGATTAAATCTGCCAGTTATATGCACTCATGCTTCTGACTGTGCAAAAATAATTCACTCGCCTCTCAGAGCATCACCACGGCCCATGCCCAGTTCAATAGATGCTTTTAATCATTTTTACTTTACTCCTCTAAATAATCCTCATACTAACTCAAAGCACACTATCTTTTTCACTTCCTTTTTTGAGGGCAGCAAGAGGGATCAAGACGAGAGTAGCTAAAATATAAAACAGATGCTTTAATGTTTGTGATCTTTAATGTTTCCCGAGTTTTTACTACCATGTAATTTTAAGGGCTAATTATGAAATTACTGTCTGCATTCAAAAGAATTTTCTTCCAAACCGACATGCAAGTTCCTTACCAACCTCCAAGTCATCCACAGAGACATTTTAGTAGGGGAAACAGTTCTATGTTGAGTGGGCTTCTTGACTAACCTTCCCCCCTTATTACCTGACTCGGTCTCAAAAGTACGATATTTTTTGGTAATTCTCAAACACTAAAGCTGAAACAAAACAGATGCCAGTCTGTGTTAGCATTACAGTAAGCTTTATAACCCTAAACACAACACAACAATAATGCGGTATGATGCCATTGGCTTGCCTTCCTAATGTTCGTATTTAAAGAAACCAAACTAAATAAAAAACCTCTTTCTTTAAATTGAACTTGACAGCCTAAGCTTCTGGACAGGTCTGAGCTTGCACTCTGTGGAGACAGTGGTTATCATTCACAAATGGGGCACTGGGACACAAAGGGAACGTTTTACCTTCAAGAAAGGTAGGACCTGGAGAAACCTTTTTGGGGACAGGGGGAAACAACAAAAAATTTGGCCCACAACTTCACTTTGGGCAAAAAGGCAACAATTCATTTGGCCAGCATGCTCCCTCCCTCTGCTTTTGAATTCTTCACCCCGTTAGCTGCAACTTATACGGTATTTCTCCGTCTGCAGTTACAGATGTACGATCACTATAGGAAATGCTCCAAACCCAACTGTTATGATTAGGGACACAGTTAGCGCTCCCCTAACCAGCACAGTCAGCTTTCAGAACCACTTTGCTATCTGTAATTGTAGTCTTCAGCTAAAAGTTTTCTGGCTGAAAATATTTTTAACACTTCTGTTTTGACCAATACAGCTACCAAGCAGGCCAGTTGTTTGCTACCAGGATCTTCATATTTCTAACAGCTGTACCCAAGACGCACTTAATGCAAGCACAGGCCAAATATAATAATTTAAAAATGCACAAACGAGCATACTGTAGGGGTGCATTAGCAGCCTGCTGCTTGCATTCAGCTCTGCTATTGTGTTGCCTTGCTGCCAATATGCGCTTGCCAATTCCAGTAACCACACTTCATAAACCAATTGTTATTAATAGGAATCATAAGCTGCATGCACGCACACAAAGGACTCCACAGCTTCAACTCACAGAAAAGTTCAGCTTCTCTTAAGAGCTATGTAAAGTTCATGAAAAATTTCAGCTGCACTTGGAGCCTGCGAGGAAGGGGTAGGAAAGCACGGACAGTGATGTGCTCTGCTTCAGCGAGCCGAGAAGGTCCCAGCTCCATCCCGGACCTCACCACCACCAGCAGCTTTGCTGAGCGTCTAGGACAGCGATGCTCTTGGTTAGGAACAAAACTGGATGTCACCAAGATAAATGCAACACAGCCAATGGTTTTGAACGTTTGTGCAAGTGAAGCAAGCTTTGGGATTGTCATGTGCACCTCCACAGTGCAGAAATAAAGATTCTTTTGGTCATTTTCACTACTATGATTTTCTCCGGGGATCTGTTATGGCTCTGTAATTGCATTCCACCAGACCTGCACGCAGCCGCTGTCACGCTCGCACTGCGAGCCAACTAATTGTGTCAACAGAGATAAGGCTCACACTCAGCCCCGGAGAGCTCTGCCGAACACAGGCTGATGGAAGGGGGGTGAGGGGAGGCAAGCCTTGAAAGCTCAAGAAGTAACTGAATTTATGAAAAGCACACTTTCCAATCTCAGGATGTACAGCAACCTACAAAAAACGTGTTTAAAAATTCAGCCAAACACACAGAGGGGAGCAAAACTCACTCAGGTAAGGTAACGTGTCATCAAGTGACTAATGGTACCACTAAGGCTCAACTGACAGCAAGAAGACAACAAAGAAAATATATTGCTTCATTTCATTTTTCCCTCATGCTCCCTCAATAAATCCAAGGCAGGGAAACCAAGCTTTCAAAGCACACAACAGCAGCAGAGAATGGTGAAAACCAGCAAAATTCCAGCCTAAATCAGAGGTCCGTTTCCTCATTACCGGTCAGCCTTCGCCCCCGCCATTCCCCTTCGAGCTGTCCCCCCGAGCACTCCCCTTCCCTCCCCGGGACCCCTGCTGCGCTGCCTGCTGTAACCCGGTTAGGGCTGGGCTGAGCAGCAGACAGCGCAGTTCCAAAGAGCCACCTGTGGTCCCTCACACGATGGGATCACGCTTCTCCTGGCCACTCCTGTAGCTTCACAATATTAAAAGTGCCGCTCTTGCACATTCTGCCATTTAGAACAGGGACGAAAAATGCATTCAGCTTTTCAATGGAAATTGTTTCAGAGGATTTGGCACGCAGTGTTTCTGAAAGGGTCACAAAACGAAGCTAATCCGCTGATTTCAACTTTGGTCTAAATGTTTCCGTGAAAAACAAACTCTGGTTGAAATTCAGCATGAATTCAAAAGTCAAGAAGCTCAAACCGAAGAGACCTCAGCGTCATTTATGTCCACGCCATCCAAGAGTCCGTCATACATCCTCAACAGTTTTGGCAAGAAAGAGCCAAAATGCTAATTATGTTTTCTGTGAATAGCTAACCAGAAAGGTTTGCATTTCCCTGTTTTCTTGCAATCCCTAGCAGCAAGAAAAAAAAAAATGCGACTTTTCACCTACTCATCAATTTAATAAAATGTCAAAAACACACAGGATCACTTGAGCATGTGGATTTGACTGCATTATTATAGCATATAATTTCAACAGCCTGTGGTTTTATTGTCCACAAAAAGCAGCAACTTACTGAAGTGAAAACACCAGCGGTATTGCATTTGTGGTGTTACACCACGATACGCTCACAACCTTACTGCTGAAACTTGTTTGTATTTCCTTACGTGCAAAAGTCATCAAGGCTTTTTGGAATTTTTTTTTTATTATTATTTTTATCTTTAAAGAAGGAGTAGGTGAAGATACAGCTGTATACTTAATAAAATAAAAATAAGAGGTCACCATATGCATTACAGGAATTGCTTCGTTTAAAATGACTCAGCTCTGTCCCGGCAGGGGCCAGCCAACACTGATAGTGCTGCATCAAAACCAGGTTTCATTCCTCACCTTCCCTGCCCCACGTATCTCTAATATTTATGGGCAGTCTGGTAATGGAGATTAGACTATGACTTATCAGGCTGCAATAAGGCATGTTAACATGGAATTATGGCCTTTTAGCATAACCAATAATGATGGGTAATGCTATTTACCTGAAGAAAGAAACATCGCTGTCACAGCTGCAGCTCATTCTAGTGAGTATAATTTAGTTCAATCATTTATAAATGCCTGCCTTGCTTATGCTTTCCATTTTAATTTCCTTGTACTCCTTTAGTACTCCTTGTACTAAATCTCACCATATTTAGAAAGACAGTTTGGATGTCCTACATAATAATCTATGACGGTAACCAAAAGGAAAAGCACGGCTGACACGCACTATTATTTCGCCCAAGTGAGATCCCCCGACCAGCCCAGCCAGCTCAGGACTAATCCTGCAAACACGGACACGCACCTGAGGCACAACCAGCCCTGCCGACTGCAGCACGATGACTCACGCCCGCTGGTAAGTGTTTGCAGAGCAGATGGAGACCTAACACGTACGAACAGGTCTCAGGTCACGCTTCAGGTCCCCAGTATTTTCCTTCATCTCTTCCCCTTCTTCTGTGCAGCAAAACTGTTGTATTCAAAGCTGCGTGGCATTCTGCATCAACGATCCATGCAACCCCACTAAACATTTAAGACCAGAAGACTGCCAGTTCTGTTATTTCTTCATCACTAAGCTCAACTGAAGACCCCACACATCTTGCGCATCCATCATACAACCAGCTGAACACCCTTAGCAGAGAAGCCCTTCCCCAGTAGGTGCAGGGAGCCACTAGCCAGCCTCCAGAGCACCCCAAGCCTCCAGAGCCCCCAGCCCGGTGGCAGCTGGGATTCCCTTCCCACCCCTCTTCTGCTGGGAGCCTTCCCTCACCTCAGCCTGATTTGCAAAAGAAAATCATGGCAAATCACAATGGAACAAATTATGATTTTTTCCTACAGTGGATTTTTTTCTCTCAGTCAACACCAGCAATTTAGAAAACCTTACTTATTTTCACACGGCGAGCATTCACGGGCTGTCCCACAGTATTGCCACGAGGAAGATGCATATGTCAGGTAAGCAGGACACAATACATTTGTGGTTATCTGGGGAGATTCATGTAGCAATTCTATAAATACTCCCAAAGAGTTTACTACATTTTACTCACGTTGAACAGCCTTCAAGATTTGAGACTACCAAACTGAGATAACTAATTTGAGGTGCTGAAAGAGAACTCAGAGGAGCAGCAGGTGGATGGCAAAGAGTATATAATATATATATATATATATATATATATAATACATATTTAAAAGCATCATGATGATGAGTAAAAGGTGATAAAAATTCTGAATGTCCGTTGGATTTTTCATTAAAGTCTGCAAGCTTTCTGACCAATTTTGCCAGTGATTAACAGAAGAAGCCCTTCAAAAGCCTGCTCATTCACAAGCCCACTCATTTATTCTGTGTGCATGATGTGATCTTGGCACATACGTAGACACTTGAGAAGGGATTATTTTCATCCACCAATATAGTTACGACTTTGCTAATATGTCTTCCTTGTCCAGGATATTTTTAAGCAATCTAAAGACTAATGAATCATATGGAAGAAGGATGTTACTGGGCAGAACATGGGAGGCATGAAAAAAGAAGACAGACAGCTGAACAATTAATTTTCAATTACGATTAAGTGAGAACATTTTCTGAGAACATTTACTCAGGAAAGACATTGCTGAGCCTTTGCAGTCGCTTTTTGCGAAATGGGGAAGATCATTCACACTGGGCAGGTCCACAGAAACAGAAAACAGCTAGCAAGTTTTACAGACTAAACAAGTTCATATTTCACATAAAATATGAATACTCGAGGAAGAAAACTTAATTCTTAAAAATGAATTAATTCCAGATCTTAACCACAGACTGGCTGTAAGCATTTGAGCTTGAGCTTCTCATCAAACAGGCCTATTCTGCTAAGGCATAATTATCACTATACACCACCATCTCATGGGATTACCCTGAAATATTCTCAAAGTGGTTAGACAAACTCTGGCTGTGTTAAATTATTTTCAACCTAGTGTTACTCTCACTTCTAAAAATACAGAGTGAATAACTTATATATTTGGAAAAGGGGGAAGTTAAATGGGTCCATGTGACAATTTCCCATTTTACTTAGCTAACACAGAGAAAAGGGGTATTCATAAGCCAATGAAGTTTAAAGAAAACAAAAACTGTATTATATACATGAGATATTAAAAGACAATATGAGACTTTAAGGTCAGAATTGCAACATTCAAAAAAAGTGGGCTGGAACAGACTGAAAAAACAACTATGGGTTATTAAGTCAGCAGCAGCAAAGGAAAAAATGTGTTTCAGAGAGCTTTTTAATTACTTGACCAGTATTAATCCTTATTAAGTATTAATTAGGGAGGCTGTGGTATTTTTTTTTTTTTTCCTCCCCTCTCTCCTCCTCTCTGAAGTGCAACACAGTGTTTAAACACTGTCCAACAAGGCTATTCCTTTGGGGGAAAAAGTTTTGCATGCATGTGGTTTCTTTGCTTTTTCGATCTGTCATGTTACTCAGGACTTTTATGGCGTTTCAATCACCGGCTATGGTAAAAGTGTAAATGTTATAACGAGAGGAAATGAAAACACAAGTGGCTCCGATTAGAAGCTTATGAAGAAGAATTAAGCATTACAGAAATGTACTATCTTGGCTGAAAATAAATTCTTTATAAACAAAAAGAGCTGCTAATTTGGGACAGTTAACTACCTATGAGTTCTTATCCTTTCTTCTCCCCCTCTGGTAACCACTAAGGGCTTCACCATCTTCAGACCTACTCAAATGTGCTAATAAGGAGACAAGGAAGAAAGGGACAGCAGGGCAGATGAGCTCTGCATTATCTAGCAATACTGCAGCCACACTTTAGAAGACCGTGCATATAAAAGGACAAGCTCTCTTTGAGGACTCACCAGTTGAAAACTTAATTATACAAGCTGGAGGGTAAAGACACTTCTGAAAAAGAGGGGTGAAGACCCATAGGAGAAGGAGCATTATAACTTTTTTATTATTATTATTATTATTATTATTATAAGAGACTCTCAGTGACTGACGGATTAATTCACCTGCTTTATGCATTCAATTTCTTCACATGCACATCATGTTTGCTCATTACACCACTCTTTCAAACCACACACATGCACACAAAGTTCATACAAAGCCTGAAAAAAAAAAAAAACACCTCTGAGCAGATGCAAGTCTTGTAAAAGATTAATAGGCACAACAAACAATCGCGGCTGCAGGGGGAAAAACATCCTAGTTAAATATTTCAGTGCTTTCCCCAAACATCTGTCCTCTACACTGTGCTTGACAGACTGGCAAGGTAGCTCCTCACAAAGATTAACAGACATCTGCTCAACTACGACCAGCGCGGTCAGTGGAGCGCCAGCTGCACGCTGCGAGCATCCTGTGGAGGAACCCAGCATCCCGCCGTCACCCTGCCCCGTGCAGACGTTCCACCATCAGCTGCCTTCAACATCCGTGCCTGAAGATTACAGCACGGGTGGCGTACTGTTGTTGGTACGGAGCAATATGGCATGCACACACCTACAGTACCTGTGCATCGCCCTGGGTGTCTGCTTCCTACGGATGGAGGCACGGGACCACGGAGAGCCAGGTCCCGGCGCAGCTGCGGGCAGGACAGCCTTCCTGGGCAGGCCCCCGCCGCTCTGCTCACAACCACCCAGAGCAACCTGGCAGTAAAATAAATAAAAGCCCTGGGAATGCTCTAATCTCTTCCACTTGAAAAGCAATTAACGTTGCACTGCGGATGTCAAATAGCCTTGGGATCTGACAGGCTGCCAGGGCCTCCGCAAAGAAATCACTAAAGAGCGACTTGGGGTTTCCAGCAAATCTCCCCTCGCGCACGGCAGAGCGCCGAGGAGAGGTTAAACGCTGCTCACTTCCCGTCCCAAAGGCAGGCGGAGGTCACGTCTGGGGCTGCTGCGAGCACACCAGGAGGGGACCGAACCTCCAGCACCTCGAAGCTGGAGGAACGACTCCGGAGTACCGGCCGGCCCCCTCCCAGGGCCGGGGGATCCCCAACCAGGGCACCTGGGGCGCGTCCCCTCGCCCTGTCCCCATCCGCGCAGTGCCAGCAGCAGGGCCACCCGCGGGCAGCCAGCCCACGCCATGTGCAGCTGCGCCTTCCTCTCTGGAAACCGTCACCGCCCCTGAACGCAATCCTCTTCAGCTGCTGGCACAGCCCCACGCAGAACTAGATCTTCCAAACAGCTCTATTTTCCAGGATTTTAACATGTGTCACCAGCTCGATTTAGCTCCCAGGCCCCGACCTGGGGGAAGAAAGGCAGTAACAGCAGATGTGAGACGCACAAGCACATGAGAGCTTTTGGAAATGCCAAGTGGGATCTTTTCAAGCCAGCCTCTGCCACCTAGGAATTGGACCTACCAGCAGGTTTGTTGAGACGTGGCAGGACCACCTACCCCTGCTCCAGCACCAAATGCCTTCTTGTGGCACCGCTTGGCACCTCCAATGACCATCAGGCAAACACGGTGTTGTGCTCCAGCTCTGTTTTTGGAGAAACATTCAAAGCCAAGGATCATCACCAGGTGCCTCTCACCAAGTACAGACTGAAGGGATTTCCCTGAAGCTGTGAACAGCACATGAGTACAATTATCCTAACAGCAACCTTTCTCCCAAAAGAGCAAACCCATTTTCCAACAGGCACTAGAAATAAAAACAACATGAACTGAGGCACACAATGAACAAGCTGACTTCTTTCTTAAACGAGAGCAATAAAGTACTTAAGTATTTAGTATTTAATAATATTTAAAATATAGAGGCAATAGCCAGGCTTTAACGGCTCAGAGCTGCCATTAAAATTAATAGGGCTACCTACTAATTACCTCTGAGGATGAGACCACTGGGTTCCTCGAGGATTTGCACTCCTCCAGTTTAAAGAACACTGGCTTAATCTCTGCTCATTCTTCCTCACCTTATTTTAAATAACCCTGCAGCATAATGGTCTTTTTCTGCTTTGTTTTCTTAAAGCAGCTATATACTTCAGATTGCCACCCACAAAAGGAAAAAAATAGGACCAAAAATACGCACCATGGTTGGACAAGCACAAAGGCAGTAAGTCAGCAACAGCCACCTGTGAGCTGATGTCTCCTACAGAGACCAATATTAAGGTACCTCAAAGTCACAAGATCCCTGCCTCCTAAGTAACGCTTCTTACCAAATACATCGAGCACCTCTGCTCAAATAACAAAAATTATCCCTTTACCACAATTTTATAAGCTTAGTGAGATTCATCCCCTGCCTTGAGCTCCCTAGAACGTTTTGCGTTGCTGAGCAATAGACTTTCTCCCACCAAGGCAGAGTACGTGATGGAAGGACTCGGGCGACTGGAATTTGCATTGATCTTCCTGCCACCGGTTGCCTCCCGAGCTCTAGGAAATGGCTGTTCAGGCAGCTCCCGTATAAATACTGCAGGCTCCATGTAACCACAGATTTCACGTGTTTTGCTAAAAATACAGACCAAACCCAGGCTGCTCTTGAGGGGTGCCTCTGAAGGCTGCTGTTCAGTGGACCATCAGAGCACAGACAACCTGCAGGAACTCCTGCTGCTGCTACGAGCTGTCTCACTAACGCGGAGTTGCAGCCAACAAGAAGGCACGTAAAGGCTGCACACCCGGCACGGAACAGTGTTTTGCTCAGCCATGCTCATTCTCCCCAGTCATTCCTCTTAGAAACTGCATTATCACCTAGGAAAGCACAGGTTAACTGTAACCCACTGCAGCAAGTAATATTTCTTTCCCCTTTTTCTTTTAAAGAATCAATATGCAATTCTGTCAAAGGATATGAAGCAAACAAGACTCCTCCGAGCCCCCGAAGCCTCTCCACTGCGCGTTACTCCTTCAATAACACTTGCATACCTGTGCTGGGAGTCTGAGGCTTCCCCTGCCAGCTGGCCCGCGCTGCAAAGGTCAGCAATCAGAAATCCAGCTCTCCTATACCAGCTAGCTTTGATCAGTGATATTAAAACAAGATGCCAGAGAGACTATGCTGTGGTGTGTAGTAAAAGCAGGGTTTTTCTTTTAATCTATGCTATCACATGTAGCTACCCTGGTTGACGAAGATCTGTATTATTTGTTTCTTCTCTCCCCTATGTCCCTCACTTTTTCAACTCCTGCATGAAGCTACCCAAGATCTATAAGGGAAGAGTAGATTCACCAAACAAAGAGGGAGGAGATCTCCCCCATCATAGGGGGAAGGAGGAGCTATGCTGGAAACTAAAACCATATGAATATTCAAACACTGCTTTGCTTCCATCCTTCTACAGGAAGTTTGCTGATGCTTGAGAGATCACTTCATTAATTCAGCATCAAACCCAGTGCATTTCCTCAACCGATCCTCAGAGATTTCTGATGACAGCAGGTCTAATCAGCAGAAGCACACCCACAACGGTGAAAAGTGCAGTGCTTTTGTGTAAGACAACAAAATCATCCCTAAGAAATACCTCCTCAGACTTGACAAACCACACCACCAGCTTCAGAGCAAAGCCTCCCTGAAAGCATGCTGAAAGAAGAGCAGAGACATCCAAGCACAACCAGGCGAGGCAAGCCAGGGCTAACCAGAGCAAATCGGCGGACGGAGGGGGCCTGGTATTCGGCCAAGCAGGACTCACTGAGCTGTGCATGACCAGGTAGCACCAGGCAACACGTGCAGATCAGTGACAGCACGAGCAGCTGAGGGTCTCTGTTCATGCAGCACCTTGTCTGGGAAAAGCTGAAAAGCAGCAGGGGCAACCTGCAAGAACCGGGAGGCAAGCAGCTCTTCCCGGTGCACAAAACGAGTCTGTAACACTGCATGAGAGGCAACGGCACAGAAGTCGGTTTATAGAGAAGTGCTGCATCCGTAAGGGACAACGCCAGCTGTGCAGGACGCAGGACAGGGCCCCAGGGCTCTGCGACCACACGGAGACACGACCGTGTCGGGGCGAAGCAATGGCCCCTGCCTGGGGGAGCTGCTGAAGGGCACAGCAGGCTGAACGCTTCCCTCGCTATCACCAGCGCCCTGCCTTCTGGCAACAAGCTGGGATTTGGTCAAAGCAATGCTGACATTAGGCCATCCTGTTAACGGGGAATCTTACAGCAACCAGGGTTCTGGTGCCCTGAGCACTTCAACAAACTTGTGATGCCTGGCTAACGCGTCTCGCGTGCAGCGAGCGCCTCGGCTCCAGCTCCCCGCACCTCAGAGGTGCGGACAGGGACCTATCCGGGAGCTTTCAACAAAGGTGAAATGCTTTACTCAGTGATTTCACTGAAAATTTCAGTATATCTTTATCTGCTTAAGGCCTGGCACTTCATCTACACAGAATCAATAGCTAAAATGCCCTGTTGAAAGTTCCCACAGAAGCAGTATGCAAAAGGGATTGCTCTCACGTCTGAGCGACTGCCCTCCTGTTCAGGAGCGGGCTATCATGTTTTCCATAACTTGCTTATTGTCTGCAGTCCGACAGCACTGCTAGCATTGTTAATGCCAAGTAAGCCATGATATTATTATTCTCCCGAGACTTAATCCACAACCCACTGAAGACGATGGGAAGCCTCCCATCCCCTTCTGCAGCCTGCACACCAGCTCGCCTCGCAGCGCTGCTGTGTAAGCACACACTCATGACACAAATCACAGTCAGGCGGTGGGATAGGGTGTGCAGGCACCCAGCACCCACACCCAGCTTTGCCATCATCTCCCAGCCCACCGAGAGGCCGTGGCAGGACGCGAGGACCACAAGAGCCCTCTCCCTGCGGCACTAACACTTGGCCACTTCCAGCTCTCGCGCATCCAAGCTTGCTGCCGAGCCCCTTGGCAAGCTGAAGTCCTGCGGCTTACCACAAGGAGCACTTGACAGGTAGCTCCAACTGATGTGACGCTGTGGCGACGTAAATGTGGAGAGCGGAGGCTGCCAGGCTCCCCCGGGACCTGGGCCTCCCGCGGCCTCCTCAGCACAGCAGCACGGGATTCAGCAGCATCGCTCGAGCCCTTTAGCGAACCCTTGGATCCAGGGGAGAGCAAAACTAATGCGTCCAACTTTGGCCACTGCTTCCCGCTTTTGTCCCGCTAACAGGCCAAATCAGCACGTCTGAAGAGAAAAGGGAGTAGGCACGTTTTCACCTGGAGTCCTTTCCTGGTGCTGGTGAACGGCTCAGGCTCCCTGCAGAGGCACTTTTGCTCTACTACCCCTCTTAAAAGCTGAGAAACACAAGCTTGCTCTCTCAAACACAAATTCCAGATGTCCCTACATCTGAAATACACTTTGACACTTTTCTATTAATTATAAAGGAACAAGGAAATATTTTAAAGGCAACAAATTACAGACTGATCAAGGAAGAACTTAATCAAACAATGCAAAGCCCATGAGACTTGATTCAGTCCCACAAAGCTTAGCAAGATTCTTTAAAAGGCAGAATATTTATATCAACAAGAGCATCCAGATTTATAGCAGCAGGAAGAAAAAAAAAAGAGGAGAACAGTATGCAGAAAGTGTTGGAAGGGACATAAATCTGCCTGCTTCAAGAGCGATTTAAGCTCTGCACTGTTATATAAATACAACAGTTGGAAACTTTCTGTGTCAACACGGTCACTCCCTGCTCTCGGCTGGGTTTGTTTCTCTCCCGACGCCACGCAGCCGAGCCCTGGCTCTCCCCACGGCGGCAGAAGCAGCTCGGGCCGTGCCTCCCGCCCGCAGAGCGGCACGGGCAGGGCTGAGAGAAGGCAGCAGAGCTCGGGGCAGGGGGATAAGCCCCCACGCAACTTCGGCACTGTCTTCGAAAAACCGGGATTGACGCTCAGGTACGCTACAGCCAAGTATCTGTAACTCCATGCGACCGAGCGGAGCAAAGGAGTGATGACGTTTAAGAAAAATATAAAGCCATGCAAAATGGTGTGTGCTGTTACTTAACTCGCGCCATACGAGCTGAGGCTGCTGAACGCCGATTCAGCACTGCAACGATGAAAGCACCGACTGCCTGTTGCATCTCATCGCCTATTTACTCAAGTCGCAGACGAGAGCTAGCAGCGCAGAGCCAGCCACTGCCAAGGCTCCCCAGCCTGGAAGCTAGGGCATGAGAGACTTAGAGGCGTTACGTTTTAATACGGCAGGAACTTGCCAATATTAAAAAAGAAAGGTCCATCTCCATGATGTCCAACGTGCAGCCCATTTATCCACACGCACACGCGTAGGTTGTACCAGGCTGCGTGTGCCATTGCAAGGCTGTAACTTTCCAGAGAATTCAGTAACTCTGCGATAAAAGGATCGTTTTCAAAGCTCCAAATCCAGGTGCTTAGAGCTAATTAACTCCATTATTAGACTTCAAAGGGAAAAAAATAAAAAATAAAATCAAAACGAAAATCATTTTCTTTCCACAGCTACAAAGCGCTACAAAATCCATTTTATCTCTACCTATCCCATATCCTCTTTACAATGCTTTTGAATGCTGTGCATGAAATCCTATTAATTTATAGGTATTATAAAAGGCATCTGAATTTAATACTCAAATGGCCAAGTCCCCTTTTTTCCAATCTCAGCATAAAGCAAAAGCCCCTCTCCACATCCATCTAGCACCTGTGGTAATATTTAAACATGAGGGACAATATCCCTTGGACCCTAAACACTTGTACCTTCTCAACACACCCCTTTCCCGAGCCGTGCAGCTGACAACCTTCCCATCCCGTCCCTTCCCGCGAGGCCGAGCCGCTTCCCAGAACCTCCGCCAGCCGCCTGCCTTTCCGCAGCGTTCCTCCCGTCCCTTCCAGGAAAAGCCGGATCTCCCCCGCCCAGCTGATCCGCGTGGCTCAATTCCCTCTGCCCCACGGATCCCAAATTCCTCTATTGTCCTGTGACTGCGTAATTGTTGAGAGAAGATGGGATGGTAGAGGGAACCCATAAATTATTCATCTCGCTCTGAAAAATGAAAAACCACTGCAGGCAAACTTTCCACTGATGTTTTGATTGCTTCATTGAAAGCAACTGTGTATTTTGTTCAGAGGGTTGTCTTGCATGATTCATTGCAAGGCCACTAAAAGCACTATATTGTTACATTTTGAGATTATTTGCACTACAGCAAAACCATTCCCACTCTTCTCTCTCCTCAGTACCAACAGCCCTTTCCTTTCCTGCTCTAGCAATATATAAGAAAATTACAAACAAGAGGAAAAGTATCCACACTGTCCCTTCCCATGAATTTGCCTGGCAGGATATACTTCCCTCGCACCAGGGAGGAGAGGGAGAAAAAAATTCAGCTGTTGGCAAATTTTCAGCAGCCAATATTCCTTAGAAACATATAGATTTGATTAAAAACGTTTGCTTTCTGTCCAAATCTGGTAGGAGAAAATGAATGGTGCTCTTTGTTAACCATCAATCTTCCCCACTTGTCCATTTGCCAGATGGCACCGCACTTCATAGAAGGAGGAACAATAAGCAAAGAGTCAGTTGTGCAGTAAGTTTGCTTATAATCATTTAATCTCAAACAAACAAAAGGAGAATAAGCATGGAAAGATGGGAAGAAGAATATTAACTCACTGCTCATACACTTATTTTTTAAAACAAAAAAACCCTCGACAATGCTGTTTGTTGACACTTGTGAAATTTCTGTTCATCCCCAAACGTATATTATATCTTTAAGAGAGCTGCAAATCGAGCATGACCAATAATTAAATATTGTTATTAAACAGCAAATGTTTATCAATCCTCACGGCCTGCCACAGCGGGCCCAACCCGGCGGTGCCGAGAAGGGCTCCGCGGAGCCGCCGGCCAAACAGCCACGGCGGGAGCCAGAAGCGCGCACCAGCCCCGCTCCAGCCCCAGGATTTCCCCCAAACGAAATCCAATTACAGGTTTAGTTTGTCAAGAAGACTGTTAAAAACAAACAATCAACATCTTTTACTTTTTAAGAGAGAACTTCACGTGTAATCACCGAGACGCAGACAAGGAACCCTCCGGTGCCATTTTCAGAGTCGCACTTCAGAACATATCTGCACTTTAAGATTTGATACCGCTTAACAGCATCTGTTGGTATTGTGCCAATAGCATATGTTGGGAGCAGATATGGATTCGAATGCCAGCAACAATGTATATTTTAAACCCTGCTAAAGAACAACAGAGCAGGGGAACAGCAAGAATTCTGCAGCAGGACCCGGATGAACTCCCACAGCAAAACCCAAACCCGCACTGGGGCGCCGGTTTGTGATCTGCAGTCCGTCAGTGCCATGGAACAGCAACACCGGGTTGGAGGCCTCAGAAGTTTGGGGACAGGGAAACTTGATCACTTTGCCCCATGCACGCAGCGTCAGAGCCAGCAGAAGGTGAAGTCCCCCAGCTCTCGCTGCACGGGGCACCCCCCACCATCAGTGATTCCCTTTCTCTAGGGACCTGCTGCGAAATATCACCCACGCTACGGAAAAGGCGATCGTCACACCGAACCGGGTCCAGTAATGGGCCGAGGATGCAGGAACCGTTTCTCTCAAAATACGTGTGCCAAGAAGCATTCCAGTTCTGCTCTGTACTGTAAAACAACGCAACAGGCATGGCAAAACTTACACATGCCACTTTCTAGCCTAAATTATAGGGCCTGGATTTTTTGGAAAGTGTTGGACATTCATGCTCTCTGAGGATCTCATTTACAGACACCCACATATTAAAGGAAAAAAAAAAAGATTAAAAAAACAGGAAAAAAAAGCCTTGAAAATCTTGGCCCTGTCAGTACTGGCAAATGAAATAATCCCAGGGGAAACATTATTGCCTGGGCCCTAAGGGATCAGATGAAGGCGATGGGATTCTTTCTTTTGGCTCTGCTGCTGACCTGCTGCTCGAGTCTATTCATTTCCCCCTCTGTACTTCTGTTTGCTCATCTGCAAAATGAGCAAGATACTAATCTCCTGTTCAAAGCATTTTACAGCTGTGGATAGAATAGTTAAGTACTACTGGTATGAAGAATCACATCACTTGCAACCTTTTTTCCAGCTGTTAAGTAGTTAATTGCTCAATCTGAAGCGATCAGATGGTTTCCTTCTCTAACCAGTCCTTCCTATCAAACAGAGATCTTGAAGTATTGCTAAAAACATCTTGTGGAATTAATGGCCCGATTTCTCTACCAAATGCATTCACTCCTCACCCGACATAGCTTGGCGAGGCATGAAGCCAGACAGAAAAGAAGCTCTACGAAAGCAGTACGTAGCAGAAAGAACCCCCACGCCCCCGAGAAATCAACAGTAACCACCTCACCCGAACTCCAAAATGTCAAGAAAAATCCATCTGCCTAATACATTACAGATAACAGAACAGCCCCTTGGTTTCTGCATTATCCAGCACAGAACAATTTCATGCTCTTAAGCTCCTTCATGGGGAAAAAAGTCACAGTGAGCCTTGGCATTGCGTAAGTGGAACAAAGTGAAAAACAGCCTGAGTTACCATACGGGGACCTGTTTGTGTTCAAAGTAACTTAATCTTCTAATAGGGCCGTGTACTTTAAACACACAGGAGGAAGGAGCTTTGTGGCATTATCTGCTGCACACAGAGGATACAGGGGAAGCAATGCTGGCTGCGATGCTCAGCTTCGCGCTGCAGAGCGCAGGCAGGTCAAGCCTGGCAGCAGCTGGAGGCATAAGCTGTAATGGTGACGTTCAACATGTTGTGCTGTGTTCCATAGGTTAAAATGGTTCCAATTTGGTCTGCACCCTAATTTTAGGGACAAGAAGAACTTTGACTCTGCTACGAGGGTAGTTAGTTGCACAGTAGCATGTAGAAGCAATCAGCAGAACACTCACATAAAACACACACATGCAGCACTCCTGGATTTAAGCATCTTTTAAATGAAAAAGGCAGACCAGATGCAAGTGGCAGAGAAAGCTACGTTACTCTTGTTGAAAACCTTGGGAAGGGAGGCACAGGGAGATCAGGATAACCTCTAAAGCATCAGAGGTGAGAACTGATTTTAAGACCCAATCCATTGCATATAATCAACCTCTCTTTAGCCTACCTAGCCTAGAACTAAGCACCGAAGCTGGTGAGAGATGCTCTCTTTCCCCGAGATACCACTTCATTTCCTATCCTCACACCAACAAAGCAACAGCATCTTCTGCTTTCATATTAGTTGCAAGCATTCCCAAGAAGGAGAAACTTTTCTCTTTTAAACTACTTTACTTTTAATGAGCTCAGTTCCCATTTCAGCTTCTCTGCAAGACACAGAGCAATCACAAGAGGCCTGGTAAATCACACACATCTTAGGGTAGGGTGAACTTCAGACATTAAAAAAAAACTTAAGCCAAGATGAAGTGTTTTGCACAGTGGAAATGCTGAAGACGTTCAGTGTTACAGCGGGACTCCCCTCCTCCCCTTGGAGAGCGAGAAGGGAAGAATCAAAAAGAGTGACAACAGAGAAGAAAGGGAGCGTGTCTATCAGACTGTCAATCTGCCAATAAACCCCAGAGCTCTGCTAATACCTTCAGCTCCCCAGCACATCTCGCGCTGCCTGAAGACACTGCGATGTGAAGAATTCAAGGAGGTGGAAGCAAAGCCAAACGCCTTTATGCTTAACGGCTGAGGAAGAAAAAGGAAGAGGAAAAAACCCTTGGCTACAAGGATTTAATAGACATCAGCACCGAGGTGTACCTGCAGTCTCTCCAGTTTATCCCTGTGCTGTCATTTACAGATTTGCACTTCGTGCTGATATCCAGGCTGACGTGTGGATATCTGTACACGGCAGAGACCAATGGAGAGTCAGAGAACACCCACTTGTTCCACACCCACCACAGTGCCAAAAAGCAGGTAGGGAACAAACCAACACACCACTGCACCCCCTAGACCCCAGACCTCGCAAAGCGCTCGGCCCCGCCGGAGCGGAGCTACCCGCGGCCGGCACTGCGGCGGTCCCGCCGCAGCTCCCCCCGAGCACCACGGAGCTCGAGGCCCTGCTCCTCTCACCAGCTCTTGCACCGCTTCCCAGGAACGAGCAGCAGGCGCCTGCCTCGCCGGCAGCGTGTTAAGTATCACAATAACCTATTTTTAAGGGAGCCTGGATGAACGGGGGTTCTATAGCAGCATTAGGCAGAGAACGACATCCAGAAAGCATCCTTTGCGTCAAAACTGAATTATGTCATTATTTCCCGGCACCTGCCAGGCAATGTGGATATGGATTCTCTCTGGTAGCAAAGAAAGGTGGATACAGGCCATAAAATGGCCATGGGCATCCCCAAAACTGAGAAGGTTACTTCAGTCTTTCCTAGCAGTGTTAAGTGAGGTACATACTAAAATCCAGTTTGCCACAGGCCATTCGTTTAATAAGATCTAATAAATCTTTCTGGATTTCTTTTTTTAGCTGTTCATTATCAGGCACCATGTAAAACTCACACCGTTTAAAAGCCACCCCGTGCCCTGGTTTCTGCTTTTCACCTCTCCAAGCGCAGCAGCATTTCCTGCAGCACTCGCTCCCCGCGCGCTGCGAGGCTCAGCACCTCCCTGCACGCTGCAGTCGGCGCCAGGATCCCTCTCCCCCACAGAAAGGCTCCGGAGCAAGAAAAGCCAGGCAGCGATCAAGTACCATGATGGCATGTCCCCTCTCTGAAGGCCAGACTCCTTGATTTTGCGTGCTGTATCAAAGCCAAAGAATAATTCATTTAAAAATAGTCACCATGGGCTATTTTAAATTAAATTTTAAATTTATAAGCCATAAGAAATTGAGATTTCCATTTTATGAGTTTTTTTTATTTAAAAAACATTTCAGTTGGGGCAGGGTAGGGAGAAGAAATTTCTCAATTTTAATAAGGATACAGTTTTAACAGCCAGAAATGCATTGCAGTTGTCTGATGAGTCTCAGAGCAACCCTTAACCACCCTGCCCTTCTTGACATTGATGGATTGCATAATTCCAGGAAGTAAAATATCATTATGGAGACAGATGAACAGACACCCAAGAAACAGAATAAAAAGATACTGCATAGCCATAAAAAGCAATATTTCATATATAACATTATTGAAACTAAGAAAATGTTATCTAAGAAAATGTTATCTGCATAAAGACTCTTTGCCTAGCCTACTGAAATTCATAAAGAATAGGTGGAATTTTGTTCTGTGCATGGTCTACCCAGAATTTATTTGTACAGTCATTTTATAGCAAAATTTTAAGATACCTGTATCAGTATGTAGACACATGGGATGAGCATAATGAAACTAATAAAATCTATCTTTTCCCCATTAGCCAACATCAGAACATACTCTGCATCAGCTATTTGAAAAGGCGATCAAACTAATTCCCAGTGCTGAGGATCTGTTTCAATCACAGGACAGTGGAGGCTGGACGGGACCGCTGGAGACCGCCCAGCCCGACCCTGCACAAAGCGCTCGGCCGCAGCAGGCTGTGTGGGACCACGGCCAGTCAGGTTAGCGTGACGGGTTGTTCAAGTTACACAGGACTGTCTCCTAATTAGCCAAGTAATGCTCAAGAATCTGCCAATAATTGAAATTTGGATTTTAAAATCTGATAGCATTTATTTTTTTTTCTTATTATGTCTAGAGCTAATTCTTGAAGAGATGCAATCTTCTCTCTTTCCCTACTTCATTCATACGGTGACATTTTTTCCAATCTGTTTTCCCTAATTTGCATCAGGAATTAATCGACCAAGAGCCCTCAAGATAGGAAAAAAGCACCTCTCCCCCGACTCTCTTCACCTAGAAGATCAGGCACTCAGCCCTTTCCGGACCAAAGCTCCTACCACAAAGCCCCGCATTGTGTCCCAAAGGTCAGCTAGGAGCCTGGCTCCAGCAAAAAGAGGGAAGCAAGTTCGAAGGCTGGGGGCTGAGCAATTTGGCCGGATTGTGTCTCTTAACAGCAGGAAATCCCAGGGGAGGGCATCTCGGGCTACAGACACTTCCCAGAGGTAATTCCTGAGCTCATTTCAAAGCGGTGGCACACATTCCTTGGCAAGGAGAGCACAAATGCTTCATGCATGCAGGACTGCTGGGAGCCACCGGAGAGCCTGCTGCTGCTCCCACTGACCAGCGAAGCCTGCACACCTTGCATCCCAGCGGTAAGCACTTGGAGGCAGACACTCTTTGTTGCCATTTTCTGGTCCTTAGCACTGCACAGCCAATCCTTGCTCAGCATTTAAGGGTGCTTCCAGCATGAATTATCTCCTGCTTAAAACACAGATGATTTTTACCCTTAAATTGTTTACTGTAAGTAAAAAAAAAAAAAAATTACAGTTTCTGGCTTAAGAGTTTGTCTAAAAAGCTGAACTAGAAAGTAATTATTCTGTCTGTATTTTCAAAAGAAAATAACAATAACAGAACTAAAGGAAGGAAGAACACTGAAGAAAAAAATGTTAAACAAAAACCCAAGCAGCAAACAAGCAACATGTACATATATTTCACATACAGCCTTCCCCTTCAAATCACTTAAGGAAAAATGTTCTCTAGACAGATGGTGTTTTCCCTGTCTTGACTCCAGTTCAAATCTCCTTTTTGGAGAGACCAAGTTTTCTACTGAACTGCACATTATACACCAACAAAGAATAAATAGGCTAAATATAGCTTGCAGCCAAATTACTGCAGTCTTGTGGTGCAGTACATCCAGGAGTCCTTTAAGGACAGTTAGCACGCCGTCAGCGCACCCTGCACCAGGTTGAGGTTCTCCACTTTATAAATCATCAACGCCATCCCTCCCAGAGCTCTCTGAAGCATGCTTTTTCTCAGGCTGTAAAATCCACCTCACCCACAGTGAAAAATGCTGAAGAGGAAAGCGCCATGAAGTTGTTCTGCTCTCGGATTTCACGCAGGACTGCTCACTTGTGGGACTGCACAGCTCAGCACCAGTGTAATGGGATACGGAGCCATCCATCTGTAAGCCACTGGTTCCCTCGTTATGTTCTCCTGGTCAGCAATGACTAAAATTAATTATCCCACCACTGCCGTTCAATAAATTGCATGGAGTGGCTAGTAAGGCTGTATGCCACTGGGGGATGCCTGTATTTGGAGCAAACAGCCCACGGATGGAGCAAAGAACCGAAGGGGGGGAAGGCAGCTGCTCGTCTGCTCCCTCGTCCAAGCACCTGAGACGTCAGGGCTGAGGCTACCGTTGTCGGGTACCAAGTACCGGCACTGCTGCTAAAAGCTGAAGAAAACCCCCATCCAACCACTGCGTACCTGCGAAGCGTTGTCTGGGGAGATGCTGAGCACTGGCGCGCACAGCGGGTGCTCTGTGCTGCTTCCCAAGAGGTGCGGGCTTCATTCCTCTCCCCTTAGGAAGCACTGGTGAATCTGCGGCTTTCCAGCCTCAGCTGCCTCTGGTGCTCGTGGCAGCTTGTCCGAAGCGCAGGACACGCTGCGCCTTCCAGCAGCACAGCGCTTCCGCATCATAAACAGCATACTGTGACATTCAGAGATCTGGCCCCTTTGGCAAGACACGGGGCTCAGTGCAGGAGCTACGATTTGGCCTCTACCATCCATGCAGCGGAGAGCATCAGTGCACATGGTCGTAACCGGATCTCCTGGCACCAAAAATCCCTTTTACAGG
Source organism: Anseranas semipalmata (assembly GCA_013399115.1). NCBI lineage: Eukaryota > Metazoa > Chordata > Aves > Anseriformes > Anseranatidae > Anseranas > Anseranas semipalmata. The sequence goes on from VXAA01006129.1 coordinate 371,524, forward strand.
GAAGCAACTGGGGCCAGTGAAAGCCCTATCAATGTTTATCAGGAAATCTCTTAGCAAAACTCACTCCACTTTATGTGCCCACTGCTACACTGGCTGCATGACGTGCTACACTCAGTAGGAGGAGAGCCAAAACACAGAAGAAAGATTCACTGTTCAGGCTGATCGGGCATTCAGAGACCTTCAGCGTCAGCTTCCCCTTGCACGCTTGCCTGGAGGCACAGCGAGGGGCTTGAGCTCACCGAGATTTACAAAACTTACCCAAACCAGCACTACATCCACGGTGCATCAGCTCATAAAACAAAAACGGGTGCATGGTGTCAGGGGCTGACAGCATCGCAATAAGCTCCGACGGTCTATGTGGAGTAGGGGAGACAAGGAGCCGGGGCTTCGAGCCCGGCACTGCCCGACCCACACCCCGCGGCCTCGGGGCCCCACGCTCTGCTCAGCGCCCACCCTTCGCCACAGCCAACTCCCAGAGCCGGCCGGCACCCAAGGCACGTCCAGAGGTGAGCACGGCACTGGGACCTGCTGCAGGGCAGCAGGAAAATGGGGAAGAGATGGGAATGAAGAAGGAGATGGCCAGTACTGAGGAATAAATTGCAGGGGGTGTAAAACAAAAAGCAACGACCTTCAAACCTACAGAGGCTTTGTTATGTTTTTTTCCTCTTTTTTTTCCCTCTTTTTTTTTTTTTTTTTTTTTTATTTGATCAACAGCCTGTTACCTGACCCACTGAGAGCCATCTGGCCCCAGGTGAGCAGCTCCCTGTGTACACACCACATTTTATTTCGGCAAGCGAGATCCCTGTCGTGGTGGCGACGCAGGAAACGCTTATTGTTTTACATGTTTACAAACAGCCCCTTCAGATCTCCCTTCCTTCTCTGTCCCCTGAGGTAATATGTATTGTAATAAATTCATAATTCGCTTTACGATGATTTAAACAGCTTTGGAGTGGCATGTTTTAGTGCCTTGATTCAATTGTCTGCCTCTCAAACTGACAGTCTGCTCACTGCAGCTCCCCGGCGGTGCAGAGCTGCTCCCTTGCAAACACAGATAAATATGCAGCAAGAGCCACACTTTCTAGAAAAGGAATTAGTAACAATGTCATGTGAGCTCTTCACCAAGGAGATGGGATAAATACCACCGGCTTGCCCCAAGCACATCACGAGGCTACAAAATCTTTATGTTTGGGGTTACTTTTGGACAATGCTGTCAAGCAGAAGCTTTTCATTCTATTTATGATGAATTCCTGCCATCCAGGCAAAAAATCCTGGCAGGCTCATGGCCACTAAACCTCCTTCAGTTGCTGCAGCATCTTGCAAGACGTATGTAAAGGAACGAAGGCTGGGCTGCCTCGTGTTAGGAGGAGACAAAACTGTATGTTGGAAGGAAACGCATAGAAGTGCACACCTCTGCGTAATGAGTCTCAAGCAACGAAAATCCACTGACAAAGCTTCAGTGTTTCTGCTGTTGTCACAACACAAGGAAATTGTCCCACAACAACATGACAGCAAAAGTTAGCTTTTAAATATAGTAATGGCTGCCTTAAAAGATAAGCAAGTACATGTAAATATGTAAAAGATCTTGGGTAACTGCTTAGTGTTTTCACCTTGCACTAACCCTAAACTATTCTCATTTGTATTCACAATTTATTGGTCACTACCTGCTTCTTGCATACTTGCAAGAATATGCATATGAATAACAAAAGAATTTTAAAAAAATCAATGTCAAATTTGCTTTGATATTTTTAAACCTCCAAAGCTCGCTACACATCTTTTTTATATTAACATTGCAACTTTTGTAAGCCACATTGGTGGAAGTGCCAAGAAATCAGCAACTACGCTTACGACAGAAAAAACAGCATACAAAGATGACAGTATGATTAAAGCATATTTTGCTGTTACAATCTGGATGTCTTTTTTTTTTTTTTTATTAGGCATATTCTAGAGTTAATATAAAAACAAGTTGACTTCTTTCCTTTCTTTTTATTAAAGCACCAAATGTGATGCTGTTAACTTGCTGATAGATCCGTTCCATATTGCTATACCTACTTTAACAATCAGTCACTCATGAGAATCACTGATTTTTTTTTCCCCTTTAAATGGAACTAAATGAAGATTATTAGACAAACTAATCAAACAGCATCCTCATAAACACCCAGAGGAACAGACGGGGCTGTCCCTCGCTGAATCCAATCCCAAGCACTCATTTCACACACCTAAATCGAAAAGGCTCTATTTTATAGCCTCCCAGCAGTGGAACATGCAGCTAACAGAAGCACATCTCGCAGAGCTCACCCGGATGAGACGCGAGCGGCTGTGCCCAGTGACTGCTGCCTTTGGCGGCAGGGCCTGGTTAGGCCCCAGGCCCCTCTGGAGCCACCAGCTGCAGGGCGGCTTCTTGCCCTCCGGGCCCTCCCGTCACCACCGCCAGGCCGTAGCAGGTCCCCGGCAGCACGAGCTGGAACAACCGAGCCCCAGGGGCGAGCTGCAGCTCCGCCAGGCTACGTGCTGCTTCCCCTAACCCCCAGCGCTGGACAGACAAGGCAACGAGGCAAGCTTGGGGGCAGAAGCAACCCAAAGGAAACCTTTAAAGGAAAGGCCAGAGGCCGCACTACAAGGCGACAGACAGCAAGCTGCACTTTGCTGAGCTTTGAAGACCTGAGAGCCCTCCTCGTGCCAGCCAGAGGCCTCATGAGCTGGGAGTGGGACGGAAGGTCCCTGGGCCACCTCACCCCAGTGGCCACCCAGCACACACCAGAGCCCGTGGACCAATGGGCCAGGCCGGCTGCCAGAACCGCTGGACCCATGCCCAGCCCCACAACCCACTCCTATCACACCGCTGTTGCACAGCTTCACTCTTCAGATGAAAACATCCAATTTCCAGCCCAGATTTAATTCATGCACCGTAACTCCCATATGTTTCTTCAGGCTCATCTTGGGCTCCATGAAACTAGCGACCACCCAGCCAGGTGGGTGATGCACCTACCAGTTGCCAGCTCCAGCACTGACCCCATCCTCACCATGTTTTCAAGCACCATAGACACCTTATACTTTCTTCAACATGCACAGAAGCATTTACGCTCTCAGAGCACTGCACTTGCTAGGTCTCAGTCTGGTGACCAAACAAAAAAAGTCTTCAGAGCAGGGACAAACTTTTCATCCTTTTATCTCAGGAAAACGCAAGAGCTTAGACAGGCTAGATGCTGTATTTCAGTACAATCCTCCTCCAAACACTGCAGCAGGCTGTCAAGCCATATTAGCACAAATCTGTCTCATAACTCACTCAGGATGCACTTCTCAGAAATTCAAACCTTGGAACATATGTACCCATTGAGATAGGGCAGAAAATAAAACATTCAACAGAAAAGTCAACAACAGTTTATAGAGAAGGATTACGGATGCAAAGAGATTTGCATTTGATATATAAGCAAATCCCAGTGATCTGGATTAAAGGAGGAAAGTCTACTTCAGACATCCAGCAAGTCTGAAATAAAATAAAATAAAAAGTCTACAGGGCCATAATTCAGCCCATAGGACAAAACATAAAAATTCATTATTCTAGAACTGAATTCAGCAGTCCTAATGCATTAAGCAGCTTGAAAAGAGGTGACTGGAAATACCAGAAATGGAAGCATTGGCTTTTCCAAAGAAATTCAAGGAGACTGCAATGAGGGAGGTAGGGGAGAAGGGGAGCCTACACAGTCCTTACTCCTGTCACCTCCTGGTGTCTTATGTTCCAAGGAAAACCAAGCCACAGCAGTGCAGAGGAAAGGGAAGAAATGGTCCTAAATCACTCAGACCGGAACACTCCAACCAAAAACTTCAACTCTTCTCGGCGCTGTGAGATCTTGCCCTGAACTCCTAACCTGGAGCCCTTGCCTGGGGTTTTGCTCCCCTCCTAAAGGGAGCAGGCACTTGCAGAGCGGGCCCACAGCCAGATCCAGACTGCAGGAACGCTCCCAGGGTGCCGGACCCTGCCTGAGCAGCAGGAGATGGGCTGCAGCGGACAGGAGACGGCTCCTGGCACACAGCGATAGCCAGCTGCTCGCCTGCGGTGCCAGCAACACCAGGAGCCCTCAAACTCTCCGCCTCTCTCCTCCAGAGAAGAGGAAAGCTGCTTTTTAACCGATTTCTCCACTAATAATTCACAGTTTCGGTCGAAGGCACGAAGCATTAAGGCAGTTCAGAGGGAGGGAGACATGAGCACTGCGCGCGCCCTGCTTCCCTTTGCTGCAGAGCCGGCAGCGCTCTGCCCAGCCCAAGCGGAGCCTCACCAAGCACGACGGCACTCGCCACCAGCAGCTCCTACAGTAAAAGGATGTTTTAATTAACACAGTGTCAGGCAATAGAGAAAAAACATATTTAGACCTGGATCAGCATATGCTTCACTTAACGATAATCGTCATGTTGACAAAGAGCTTGACAGCTAAAGTATACACTGATCTAGGTCTAAACAAGTTTTTCTATAACACTTCGTATGACATCGGCAAAAAGGTATGAATTAAGAAAAGTAGTCTTGAGCTAACTTTGGTGCCTTTTTAAATCACTGTACTCCTACATCCTATGGATAAAAGCTCTCCTATCTGGCTCATATAATGGAGATGAAGACAAACCCTGACTCCCTTTTACAAACTGTGTATTCACTGTGACAACTGCTTTTTTGTTTCCTAAACAGAACAAAACTAGTTCCATCTGCATTTTAATGAAGAAAAGACTGCATAGCTGCTATCCAAGGATGTTAATGGAGAGTTTTTTTCTTTCGTTTTTTTTTTTTTCTTTTTCCTTAAGATACAAGGTCCTTCAATCTCCCTCACCATCTCCAATGCCGAACCAGGGAGGAGCTGCAGCAAACCCACGCAGCCTGAGCTCCCAGTGTTCCTTCCTGCTTGTCCAAGTGCTTAGTTACCAACCAATTCACAAGCACACAGTGAACTTACAGAAAGGAATTACTCTTATTTTGAACTTGGCCAAATATTGAATTAGAGAAGAATTAAAAGTTATTAGATAATGGCAGCAACCAGCACAGTGTTCAACCACTGATAGTAAGAGGGAGCTAAGTAAGCATCTCAAACAGGAAAAAAACTATTCTTTGCAAAGAGGGGGGAAAAAAAAGCATCAATCACAAGCTGTCATGATATCCCATTGTTCAGCACTGTTAGCATTAGAAAACAGTCACTAGGGATTAAGCCAGCAGAGTATGTATAGTAGTTACTGACTGCTAAGCAAATGCACACTGCCTGGTAACACATGGTACAAGGCTGTGATTAATCATTACGATGCGACAGAAGGCGTACTACTGTGAGATAACGTCAGGAACTGAACTGTGCCCTGCCTCTAATGACAAGTTGCTTATCCTAACATGCTCCACATCTGTATGATTAAGAGAGCATCCTCAACTTGCCTACTGCTTCTGACTTCTGGCTGAAGCCCCAAGGACACAGGTGAAACACTCAGGGTTTGATCCTTGATGGTGCCTGGACAAAAAGCATCTTTGATAGGAGCTGGTGTAGTGTTTCTTCAGGAAACCACCTAAAACCATCCTCTTTTCTCCCAAGTCACATCGCTAGACAAGCTCCTCTGGATTTACAGCAACATTATTTTTCCAGATAAACTGCAAAAGGTGGTAGCCCGAAACAAACCTGATATTTTTAATATCTGTTGTATATGTAAAAACTAAGAAAGAACCTAAGTCTCAGATCTTCACGGAGTCCACATCCACCTTCATAAAAGTTTCGAGTGACCTCTAAAGCTGTGCAGGTGGTTATGTATCCTGCTTTGATCTATTACCAGAACTGTGGTTTTTTTGTTGTTGTTTGGGGCTTAAAAACAGGGGAAAAATCCAAACACCCTGCACCATCAGCAAGGGAAGAAAGGAGGACCTCTTGCCTCTTCTATTCTGCCAACTGCAAGGGGCAATTAGTGAAGTTCTACACTGCATTAAGCAGTATTTCATGGCAGCAATCATTTATCAAGGGTATGGACAATAGCATTGATTGTTACAAGTTTGATTGATTAAACAGACAAATTGGCACAGTCTCTCCTTCCCTGCCTGCCATATGTTTCTTCTTAAACATCTGGTAAAGTCTTTGTATTTCCTTGAGTAACCTAACAGGTGTTGAATCAAAACCTTAATGCTCCAGTTTTCCCATTGGAAGCAGATGGGTGAAGGAGACAGAAGAATATTGCATTTCCAATCTCTCTCTCTCTCCTTCCTCCTCCTCTGTGGTGGCCTTACTAATGGCCTCAGGTTAAAAGTAGCAAAGGAGATTCCAGATTAACTCCATCTTTTGACATGGAGAAGACTCCATATCAAAGCAAGGAAGTCAGACCTTACTCGATCAATGCAATTTTTCCCTCTCCTTTTCACAGCGCAAAGGATGAAGAAAAAAAAAAAATGACTTTTACACAAGCACTTGTGCATACTCCTGTTACAAAAAGAGTTTTAAATGCTGCCTCCCACCTAAAGGGGGTTTGCACATCGTGCTTGGCCACTGGGGAAACGAGAGCCACGGTCCCTCCTCTGCTGCAGGAAGCCACCGCCTGCTGCAGGATACCAGCTCCCCGGAGTCATACGTCAGGCAGCGTGCCAAATATGTAATTCTAGCTGAAAGAGCAGAAACACAGGTGCCTAACATTGAGAGGGCACTCTTTATTTTGAAAAATGCAACACCACTTTAGCTAATTAGGTCTTATCTGTTTAAAGCTACAGGATAGTTTGATAACAATTAGGAAGGACTCCCAACAGGCTGTCGGGATCAAAGGCCCTTTCTGCTACGACGTTTAACAAGGAAATTAACACTTTTGCCAAGTAATTTGCACATGCTGCCAAAGTTGTTTTAACTTGCTGTAATATTTTAGTTTTAAATATGTACCTGCAGAGATGCTGCTTTAATTCTAGCACTCTGTGTGCCAGCTACGGGCTCCCAACCACAACACCAGTTCCCATTTAGTGCTGGAGGGGAGCTTCCACAAATGGTCTAACAGAAGGACAGAAGTGCTTGCTGCAATTCACTTCAAAAAAAAAAAAAAAGTTTGGAGGCAAAAAAATCTCTCACCGCTTTTTTCTTCATGGAAACTAAATATTTCCAAAAGAATGCCTGTGGGATCCGAACCCTTAATGTCACAAAAATTAATGAGAACTGTGATGCTGAGATACCATGCGTGCTTGGAAAATTCCAACTGGACTCTTCTGATGGGTTTTTAATACTAGAGGCTGGGGAGCAATCATGACTCCAGAGAGCTGTAATGATGAATGGCTGGGGGACAGTGAATATAATAAGGGAAAATAAAAATTCAACAGCTGTATTTCATAAAGAAACAATAAAACCATGCATAGCAGTTTTTCTTTTTTAATTCAGTGCTGTGTTTAAAGAGACATTCTGATACCCAGTAAATTATGCTCACATATCCGCCACTGATTACTCTTTAATAAAAGCAAGCTTCCAGCAGATCACGGTACTTGTCTTCTGGTTCCCTGTGATTCAGGGCTGAGCTAAGCACAAGCATTCACAGTTTGACTCTTGTGTACCCTTAAGTACAGCTTGTTGTGTTCTAACAGATTCACGCTCTTGTACCCAGAGCCACCTCTGTGCCACAGCTGCTGCACTGTGGGCTGCTAAACAAACTGAGGGATGGATCCCGAAAGGAGAGCCTTTCCCCCGCTGCTGATATGCGGAGACAATCCAGTCAGCATTCTTTAGCTCAGTTTAATGGCCAAGAAGCCAGAGTTTATCAGGGGATTTACCCAACACAGCTCTTCCCAGCCAGCAGCTTGTGCACCAACTGGAAGTTGTATTTACTCCTTTTAGTAAGCCAAGAGTAGAGACAACAACAAAAGCCCACGACACTCTGGTTAAAGCCATGCTGTGGTATCTGCAGGACTGGGGACAGGCCTGTCATTGGTTTCCCCATGACCAACAGGAGGTCATGGATGGCACCTGCTGAATGGCGATGGCCAGCCTCGAGAGCTGCACTGCCTTTGCCACCCACGGCTACAGCACCATCCTCCTTCTAGGCAGAGGTCAGCCACGGCAAAGGTTTCAGCTCCCTGCTGCTGAAGAGCTGCAGAGGCCAGGTTCTATCAGCACGCACAGAACCGCATCCTGCCCCTGCCACGGAACCAGTGATGATGTGACGGGCTTCTCCTCTGCTGCCAGGAACCAACTTTCAAAGTCACCCTCGGATTTCTACGGCCCTTCAAAGAAAGCCTCGAGTTTTCCACCACATTTAATTAGAGCACATAGAGTGCACCAGGTTCTTGAGTTTTTAATCATATAAGCTTTGTGAATTTATTAACAAGACAGCAGACAGCATGAGAACAGGAATTAAGAGTATTTGCAATCCTTTTGCTACCTCTGTCCAAATGATGATCGTTACATGACAAGATACTCCAAGGGCTCACAATTACCACGCTACAGCAGCTCCCGCACTCTTAAATCAAAGGCTAAAGGCTTAAATCAAAATCAGAGTGCCAGGTGCTGTAAAAAGGTAGAAAAAACAGCTTCTGAGAAATTCTAAGCAGACTGGCAAGCAAAGAATATGGAGACACTAGTAACTGCCACACATTTCTTATCTGACCTCAGGCAAGTTGTTTACTTTTTGCCTCAGTTTCCTATCTGTAAAATCTAGCTGATAACCTGACTGGAGTCAGAGCTCCCAAGTTCCGTGCCCTAGCCAACACTCTCCATTTTTAAAAACACAACATATTGTTGCACTCAAATTAGATGAATAGTCATTCATATTTCTGGATATGAAAACCTCTGCTGATCTACTCACTTCTGGATGATTCTTGAAGTGTTAAACAGCGTTTAGTTAGAAGGATTTTCTCCCTAAAATTAATTATCAACCTGGACACATTAACCCAAATTACACAAAGCCTTATTTCAGAAGTGATATTTTATATTGCATACAATGTGTGCATGGCTTCCCCAATCTCTAAAATCCAGCAGAGCAGCTATGACCGGAACAGTGTGCATCAATCTGCCATTACACATAAAAAGCCGGACTTCTGCCTTTGGTTCAATACACATCAAGACAGACACTCAGATCACCAGAAACCTCGCTTCAGATGGCTAGCTGCATTTCTGAGGGTGCAAAGCTCTTTCTGGCTCATATATAGCAAGCAAAGTATAGCTAGAAAAGTAATCACTGAGGACAGGTATTTTTCAATGCAGGCTAGAGAGGTTTGGAGCCCAATTCCAGATGACTAGCAGTTAAAACCTGAACCAGAAAACAAACCAACCCCCTTTCCCCATCAATAACAAGAAAACAACCCCCAGAACACAGTAACTCGAGCCGATTTTCCAAGGTACTTTCTGAAAGGTAGAAATTTGGAAGAGTTCCCAGCGTGAATTTTTTCCAGAGAGCACACATGCTAACCGCAGGGATGAGACAGGTGCCCTCTCCCTTGGAGAAGAGGTTCTCCAACTCTTTGCACAGATACAGAAGCCTGCATTGAATTTGGTCAATTCACTCCACTTCAGTTTTCTCTTGCTTCCATCGGAAAGTTCCCAACAGTTTTTCTGACATCCAGACCTATGTTACAAAAAAAGCAGCCCTTCAAAATTAAGGATGTTGCGCACACATTAATTATTGTCACGGGCAGTCAATATGCCAATCCAGATAATGCCGACGCAGGAGAGACTCAACGATCACCCACTGAAGTGGTCACAGGACTCTTCGGAGCAAAGATTAGAGTCAGTCAGTCACAGGAGGACAAAGGTTGTCCAAAGTCAGTTTGACTGACGTTCTCCTTAAAAATCCTGGCTTAATACTGGTGTCAAAAATAGCTGGGATTAATATAATGGAACTGTCCAGTCGGGTCTACTGATGGTACTGAAAAAGTCACTGGGAACATTAACTGAGAACAAAAAGATAAAAACTGTAGGAAATAAATCAAAACCAGAAGGCTCATTTCTAAGAAAATAATTCAAGGCTCAGACTTAACAGGATAAGGAGCACTCAGGTGAAGTCCCACTGACTGCCCGAATCTACTTGCAAAGATTAAGGAACCGGTTAGATTCAGCCAGCTTTGAAAGCAGGATCCAGCAGGACAAGCTTGTGAGCCCCTCCTTCCACAGCATGAGAAGGGGAAGCTGCAACACCACAAAGAAAACGGTTTCTTGGAAGAGCAAATAAGCACCGGGGATCCTTCTCCCCGCACCCAGCACCTCTGCTTCCACTGGTAGCAGAAGCCATCCTCATCTCGAACAGCTAAAACCCTTCCATCCTGCATTACTACACCATTTTAGATAAGCACCCTGTTATCACTCCAAGAAATGCAGGGAAGTTTTGCAAATATTAGAGCGGCGGCAGGCAATGCAGTTAAGTGAAAAGCAGCCGTCACAAGCCCTGCCAGACCCCTCAGCCCTTCAGTGTGTGCATGGGTGCCAGAAAAAATAAGAGTTAGACAACTGTGCCCAGTGAAGTCATTAATCACTATCGCAAGCTGAGCAGGTCCCACACCAGAGGGACAACCAGCAGAGCAGATGGGGAATTAGGCTTGGAAATAAAGGGGGACAGCTCTGACCGAGAAAGGTAGGGAGGCAGAAGGCAGTATGAGTAATTGAAATACAAGTGCCACATGAGAAGGAAACTTCAGCAAACACAAAACTGCAGAGCCCAAAAAAAAGCATAAAAGCACATTTGCAGCAGGCAAGCCTACATAAACTCGCTGTAGTTCTTCAGCATCATGTTTTCTGCTAGATATAGATACACGCAACTCGTCCACGTGCTTGACCTGTGCATTATTACTGCAGAACAGCTCCCATGAGTTAATTCCACTGCCAGAATCTCACCAGCCAGTTCTAATCCTTTTAAATGATGGGGGATTTCTGCTGATCTTCTATATCTAGGGATCAAACCAGCAATGCAGAAACAGGAAAAAAAATGAGTTTAGTTTGATTTGGCACAGGGTGTATTTTCAGTTGAGCAATGAAGTTAAATGCCACATAGCTTTAAAATAAAATCCATAACGCTCTTCACTGTGAGCATCTTGGGAGGCCTCCTCTACACATTAACGGGAGCAGAAGAATCTTATCTTCCAGACCTTCCCCTTTATGGTTTCCTTACTCAGGCTTACACGCGCTTAGGAAATCCCCCACTGCCAACTTGGATAAGAGGTCTCCTTTTCACACTGCTTTCCCACTTAGAAACGGTGTTAGCATGCAAGCAAAAATTTCTGCGTGGACATTTTCAAGTCAAAAACAAACCCAACTCTTCCCTCTAAAAAGCTTTCAGAACTGTCAGTAACTTCTAGAGTGACTGGGCTTTTTCGCACCATTCTCCAGTGCACTGAAATATCAAAATTAAAAAGAACCAAAACCACATGAAATAAAATCAGATTTAATATTGACTGTCAAGAGAGCAAAATTAGTCTCCCATTTCCACATTTCAATAATAAAAACTTTAATTTCTGGAAGACCGCTGCATCCCCGGTATATTTGATCTGCTTCATTAGTTGCCTATTTGGAATCAACGCCATAAGCACATGGCGGGTTTGCTTATTTAAAGATGTGAATCCACACGGCAACGGATGGCCATGGGATGGCTACAAACCGTCAGAGGTCCCAGGCACACACAGGGGAAAACTGCAGCTCAGCACACTTGTCTCGCAGCACATTTCCGGGACGCTCATGACGCAAGGACGGCTACGCCTGCACTTTGCCCGCTAATAGTTCAAAAGCTGACTGCCAAGTCATTCTGCAGGTTTGTTGACACTGCAAGCTTTATTGAAATCTGATTTACAAACACTATTCAGCAAGTCTGTGATAAACGGTTAAGTAATTACACAAATAACCCAGCAGACTCAACCTAAAATTCAGCTCTACAGTCTGAACTTTTTTTTTTTTTAAAAAAAAGTACAGCTCCAAGAGCATGAGTAGTTTGATGCAATTCAGCTGTGTGGGACAGCATGCCAACAAAATACATCTGTCACTAATAAAAATAACAAAATGGAGACTGTGTAAGGCCTATCTGTACTTCTGCATCAACTTCCACTCATTCCTACCAAGTTGGACTATTAATAGCACCATCAATGCAGCAATAAACCAAATACTTTTAATAGCTGTACTAGAAAGTTTACCAAACAGGCAACAGCCATAGCACACGCTGTGCAAAAGCAGCAGTACACTTCAATACCTCAGAGCTGCAGAAAGAAGCCTTGTAATACACACGTACCGCTGTGCTAGCTCGTGTTTTCCTTGCAACTGAGTTTCAACCATTACTGAAATCATCCCTGTGATGGTTTGGGAAGCTCCCACTACCTGTTCCAGGGAAGAGCACGAATACAAGGACTGCAGAAAGGCAGCGTGGACCAAGGAGCAAGAGGGGACAGTGCCTGCGGGGTCAGGTGAAGCCCCGAGCTCGGAGCCGTTCTCTGCAGCGGCCCAGATCGCACCCAGATCGGCAGGAACAGAAACGCTGAGGATGGTATTCCTAAGCGGCAAACTTTTAGCCTGTGAGCTTTACTGTGGTTGGATTCAAGAGAGCTCGACTTCTCCAACCTTAGGGAAAAAACGAGACCACGTTTTGTGAACTCCCTGCTCCGACCCCAAGCGCTATGAAGCAGGAGCCAAACAAGCCCAACAGAAACGCACGGTTCTGAGATGGGGGCTGATAACGGTGCAGAGCAACAAGATGAAGGTTTCCTTCTCACTAAGCTTACTTCACAAGCTGTCAAGCGGAACATAACGGTGTGTTTCCAACCAGGCTATTTCTGATCTGCAGGTTTCCTCTGCCATGTCAAATTCTTAGTTTTTAATCATGTAAAAAAGACCAGTAATTGCACAGGGAAACTGCTCCAGAACTGCGAACATGTCAGGGAAATCAATTAAAAATTTTAGTTCCATTTAGGGAAAAAGGTCACTCTGCTTTAACAAGCTTATCACAGCAGTGAATACAGGAACTAACCTAAGGCAGGCCAGAAAGCCCTCTGCCTTTATGAAGTGCTGATAGCGGAGTACAGCTGGCCATCCAACGCACTCCTCACTGCATTGTATTGTGCTGTGTAACTATTAGCTCATAAATTAGCAAGTTTTGCAAGAGGTTTGGTAGCCCACAAATTGCCAAAACATCGCTTTGTGTCCATAAGATTCTTTTTTGTTGTCAGCCCGGGTTCGCAAATTCACCTATCAGACTGATTTATAAACCAGGAAGTCTAAACAGAGTAAGAATCAAGCCCAACGATTTTACTTGTCCTCCCAATCTCATATTTCTTATGATATTTCTTATGATATTCTTAATGCTCTAGAAATACATCTCTCTCACAGACACTTCTACCAATTTAGTTTCCTTGCCATAAATTGCAAGCGAAGTAGTACATTTACTACACCAGAAAGCAAAAAAAAAAAAANAAAAAAAAGCTGCAAGCACATTATTCAAATTATTTATATCAAATCTCCGCAAAGCCTTTGACATTGCTCTACAGAACTGTTACCCACAGAGGACCAGGAGCACAGCTGCCCGCAGCATGGGGTTAACGTTCCTTCTTGCACTTTTTGCCAGCCATCTCTGCTCCACAGGCCATGGGGACGCAGCTCCCCGGGGCAGCTGGGTACAGCATGGTCCTGCCCAGCGGGGTGCAGCACAGCACTAACCCCACTCAGAGCTCTGCGCGCTACCACAGCAGCAAAGTACTTCTGTATTTATCCACCTACGGGTAGGCTTCGAGCATGCACCTGCTTTACAAGGCATATATACACGTAACTTGGTGATAGGAAATGGGGTCTTCAGGGAGACCAGCATCTCGTCGCGTGCTGGGCACGGCCCCATCGAGGACAGCACCAGCTCCAGGAGCAAGACAGCAAGCACCGGTGACCACCGCAATGCACCCCAGCAGCCGCGACGCGCAGCCGAACCAGCAGGCACCAAACCCAGGATGCAACGTCTGCATGAGAACAGATCCCTTCTCCCCCGCTGTTTTGGATACAGGAACTGACTCATCCATATGTTTTTTCCCCTCATTCCAAGGCAGATAAGAAAGATAATATTCTTCATTTCAATATTTAATCATATGCTTCATTTAGTAATGAGTCCAAGAATAATTTAATCCTGGCTATCAACATAAAAGAGATATTGTTCCTTTCGCTTGACTATGCAAGAAAATAAAAAGCCTCTGCTGTTTCTGGCTGCTTCCAGGCCAGGGCTTTGCTCGCCCCAACTTGTGACGTGAACACGAACGGCTTTGATCGCACACAAAACCCGACCTGCATTTGACGAGGGGCACAGGATGCTCCTCCTAACAGTTCCACCTGCCTAATTTCAAACGCTGCCGTCTCCCTTGAACGGAACAAACTTGCTTATGAAACGGAAAGCTGACATCTCATGGCACGTCGCCCTGTGCCTCAGTGGAGAAAAACACATCACGTGCCTTAGATTTCTGGAAGCATCCCCGCTCCCTTATGGTACGTGATCTCTTGCCAAGAATAAATAGGACAGAGTCCAGCATAGGAATCACATAACATTTGGCTCACAGATAATTTTTCTGTTATTTTATGTTATTATACTAAATGCACTGTTCAGGTACTGTCCACTCTGGAAAAATCTCATTAGCTACGAAAACTTGGACTTAAATATAAGGTGATTAATAATCCACAATGTCTTGCTTAGATGCTCAGTTCAAAACTTGAAAAGAGTCCAAACCTCTGAAGAGTGCAAGCACTTACTTTTTGGATGTTACATTTACGTGGTTTAAATGATCCCCCAAAATGGGCTCCTTTGAGGACAAACAGTCCTTGTTCACTATGCATTTGTTAATACTCTTGGGACGTGTCCATCTCTTGTCCAACTATAACATTTTGTCCATTTGTAAAGCACAAAAATGACAACGCTGTTATTTTATATTAAAATATTTTAATTAAAACTACTTTTAACTTGGCAATATTTGTGCATTTAAATGCTCTGCTTTGTTTTTCTCTTAGAAGAGAGAATTTCAGCTCACTGATCTTTTTCCTTCTAAAATATTTCTGTTCTTTATTACATGTGTGCACTCCCACACTTAAATCTCTCTTCCTCCTCTATTTCTCATTGTGCATACTTTACTTTGGAAACATTAAGTAGAACTTATCACTTATTTCTGGAAAAAGAAAATGTTTAAAATTTGAATAAGAGTCCTTCAGAGATAAAGCATCCCAGGTTAAATCTAATGATGTCCAGGGGAATTCTAGGCAAGTGATGAGCTGCCTGCTAATATGTCAATGCTTTAGGGAAGAAAAATATCAATTAAATTTCATAGCACGCAACCACATATTGACCTTGAAAGCTATCTGTAACTTAGTTTAAACTTGAAAACTTAAAGTGTAAGTCAGAACTTCTGCCCTAATTGGTTTTAACTTCACTGAAGAATGGCACAGCTCTGTAGAGACCATAGGAAAATTAAGAGAATCAATCTGGAAAAAAAAAATCCCCTAAATCCTATTAAGTGTCCAACTATGACATTTGTGTGCACCTCTAGCCTCCCTCCCTTGGGTTTTGGTTATTGCCTCCAGAGATATTAGTACTACTTTTCTCTTGGAGCCTTCTGATAATGCTAAAAAAAAAAAAAAGTCAACGGCCATGATAGCACACAGCTGCCAGCTCCACAGCTGCCTTGCACCGACTCTTACGTGAAGATTTCCACGGGAAAGTTATTTCCTTACCGGAAGAATTATCATCCAGCACTGTCTGGTACCAGCACACAGACAGCGAGAGCAAGTCAGATGAAGGAAATCCGCTGTTAGAAGCTGTTTGACAGATCAAATGAAGCCCAGAAGGTAAATCTCTCACCTGGAACTGGACTCGATATTTAAAGCCTCTCCCACAGCAATGCCCTTTACTACGCAAGCTGCAATTCAGACTGTGCCAAATCTTCCACTGTAATTCAATAGGTAGGGCTTCTTAAAATTATTATTATTTTTACGTGCACCAAGCTAGCTTCTCAGTCTGAGAAAAGAGCATTTTTGTCTTTGGTTAGTTAGCATACTGTTTTCTGCATCAGGAAGACAAGAAAGGATTATAAGAGTCTCATGGCAGCTACTTTACGCTGCAGGATTCATCTGTACAGCTCTAAATGTAATACTCAGGATTTTCGGTGTTCACGAAGAGTGAGATATGTGCACATCTTTCCTACTACAGAGATCAAACAAAAAAATCTGGTATATTTATTCTGAATAGATATACTTAATTTCATCAAATACGTACGAGCTGGATACCCCAGCCATCAAATATAGAAAAGAGAAGGAAGTTATATTTTGTATTTCTAGAGCACGTCTACAGAAGTCTAGCTCCTCATTACAATTCAGCTTGCCTTCTAGAGATGTTTACAGCCGGCAAGTAGGAACAGCAGGATCTAGTGCTTGCCTCGCTGCTGGAGGACAACCAAGCCTGCCTTCTCACTGAAGATTTTCTGGGCTGCGTAACAAAGATTTTGAAATTCCTCCAACATTCCTCGGAGGTTGAATTAAAGTTTGTGACGCCTGGGCTGATGAAAGGGTGCGATGTCGCAATGGCACAGCCACTTCCCAGTCAGCTAATGCCACCAGCTCTGGGCAGAAGGAGGCAGGGCCCATTTATTTCCTGCGAGAATTAACGCGATGACTTTTTGCAGGTGAGAATTTCATTTACACAGTGACTGGCAGCAGCTAGGACTCCCAGTCAAGTGAGCTGATAGAGCTACTAACCCCATCAAACAATTAACCCTTATAATGGTGGCTTCCTTCCCCTTGCAGCACACGAACAGATGTCCAAGTCAGCTCCGAAATGCAGAGTTCTCTATGAAACCCAGCGCACCTCCATCCTGAAGTGCAACAAATGGCACCCAACCTCCTCGTGCCCCCGGACACGCAGCAGCAGGCTCCCGCCCTCTGCTTTGTAACGCCTTGCCAAAGCTAAAGTGTGAACAATTCCCGCAGACGGAGCAGGGACTTATGATGCTGGAAAGGAATGCTGGAAAAGCAAACCAGGGGCTCAGCAGAGCTTCCAGGAGCACCGTCAAGTCCAGCTCCATGCTCCCGCAGCACTTGCTGGCCGCATCTTTCCCAAGTCTCTGTATAATGGGATGAAATGAGACGCTGCGGGTCAATGACATGGACCGGAGGGAATTAGGGTCCGACACGTCCCTGCTTACAGGGGATAGAGATAAGCCCAGCGCGAGCTGCTACCTACAGCAATGGCAGTACGCAAAGCCTACCGCACGCGCTTCTGGACTGCTGCACCACTCTAGAAACGGGAATATTTCACAAAGGCAGGCCGGACACAGCAGGGCCGTGTCCCCCAGGCAGGAGCACCGTCCCGCTGAGCCACACCTCGCTTCCCCTGCGTTTGTGCTTCCTTAGTGCCACCACCACTTTCGCCTCAGCGATAATGCACCGAAACCTTGGGTGTTCCTAAAAAATTTCAAGTTCCAAGCCCTCCCCTGATTTCCCCCGTCACATCAGCAGTTTTACCACATCAGGGGAGGGAAAAAAAAAAAATACAAAAACCCCTTTGAGCACATAATATCTGGGTGGTGGTTTAGTATCACTAAAGCCTCTTGCTGGTTTTCAATACAGATTTATTTTAAGAAAGCATCTATTATATGAAGCTTGGGCTTTGGCAGGCACAGCAGAAGCCTGGCCAGTGCAAAAAAGGAGGTCAATATTTAAAGTGCACCATTATTTTGTCACTTTTTCACATTCTTTAATATGAACTTAGTAAAGAAGTTTACTGCTTACTGGAAGTTACTTATCTTATGATTTCTGCATTATTCTACAGCCAGGATACAGCCTCTCCCTTTCTATCCTCCTACACAGATTTAGTAGAAACATTTTCTAGCAGTTAATCTGAGCCAGCTATTTAGTTCTTGCTTGGCAATATTTTCAACTAGAGGCACGTCCAGCCTCCAGGAAAACAAGTTATGCAGCAAGAGGGTGGGACACTATCAGAGAACACATAATAAAGTAAATACCAAGTACGACCCATGAAAGGACAGGATAATCAAGATACACTGTTTTCCTAACAGCGTACGTTAAAGTCATTTACACTGATGTGAAATCTGAAATGCCTTATGGGCTGTTTTTCATTCTTTGGCCATAGGGGCAGAAGGCCAGACCCGTGTCCAGAAGAAAGCACGCTCTGAGAGGCCAACAACAGAACAGCTTTGCCAGCCACAACCCAACACCAAATCAGCAGACCAGGAAGTTTAAGCAAAAGATCATCAACTCAGCTCAAATTTTCTGCCAAGTGTATGAGGAAGAAGAACTTCACAGCAGTTGGAATCTGATGGACCTAAAGCTGCTCCTCAATCAGCCAGGGTCCTGCTGGTATGGATGGAGGGAGATTGCTGTGCATCTATTGATTAACTTCAACCTAGCATTTGCCACTTGCCTGAGAATCAACTTAGTATCACTGCTTAAAGCAATAAGGATAAAAAAGCTAGATGGATACCTTTGATCTATGCAGTTTTACCTGGCACCAGCAGCTAAAGTGTTGCCGAGACTTTCCTCAAGACGTTTTCCCCTCCTCAGGATTATTTTGCAGTTTATTCAATAAAGCAGCAAAACAATTTCCTGACAAACTAGGAAACGAGCGCTGGACTGAATTCAAGAACTCCAGAAAATATTAGAAACAGAGACTTAACAGAAAGTGCTTAGAAGCCACTGACCTTACAGACAAGTCAGACTGTCATTTCCTCAGCCATCAAAATCAACAACGTTCAAAGGCAGGCGGGAGAGAAATAATCCTTGCTGTGAGATGCATTTTAGTGCCTTCCACCTCAGACTTCCAAATGCAAGTCTGAAAGAGTGGCATACATGGCAAGCCTCATTCACTAAGCCTCTGCCATAATATTTTGCTGCAAAAGCACTGCAATGGAAAAATATGCATTCAAAAGTCTAAGCCCCCTTTATCTGTGCAGGAAATTCTCCTACGCAGTATCTGAGCAAGGAAATCACAACATCAGGTTCAACTTGCAATGACAGACAAGTTACTTCCACGAGTCCAAGCCTTTGTTCTCCCTTTGGAAGTAAGGGCATCAACGCCAGCTTGTCCACGAGGGCTGCAGGCTCCTTGGAGGAGGAGTTGTCCCCCATCTTCACCAGCAAAGCTAGCACAAGGCCCTGAACCCGGCCACTGCTGCAAGGCACTGCTCGAGCAGTTCAAATAATAGCTGTGCTCTTCTGCATTAGTTCAACTCCTTTTGTTTTCCCAAACACATCATATTATCTTTGTGTAGTATGATGCCTTTCATAAACAGCCTGGTTGAAAGCAAAGCTAGGGAAGTGCCTCAATTATTAATGCTCCCTCTTTGTTCTCCAGAATGTGTGATGCTTCCACCAAAAAAAATAAAAAAAATCAAAAATCAAAAAAAAACAAGAGTTGTTCAAGGTCTATTTTACCTTCTGCAAATTAAAAACGACTGCTCCGATTTATTTCGGCTCTAAAAGCTCACTTTCACTCCACTTTTGACTCAGAGCAGTGCCTAGACAAAGCAATATTTCAGTGCAACAACTGTTTTGAATTTAATGCCCAATGATCAAGTTAGTGCTGTGCTCATAGAGCAGCTGTCAGACATCTCCATCTCTACAGTTACAGCATGCAACCCTAAAAACCAAGAAACTGGAAAAAGCTTGCGTTCATTAGGGTTCACTGCTCAGAAACTGCAGGCTGCTGCAGAAATGAGGTAAGGTGCTCACAGAAAATAAAATACGTCATTGTGTTTTCTGCCAACAAACTACACAATTTCTTAAGGTCTTAATTCTACTTTCAAAAGGCCCAAAGCACTTTGAGCAGCGGCCAGCACAAACCCTCGCCGCGACGTGCTAGGCAATCTCCCATCCGCTCCGAAGAGCGGGCGAAGCCTACTAAAGGGAACGAGAAGATGACATCGGCTCGTTTGTAGGACGTAATAGTGTCACACAGCTTATTCCTCGCCACAGAATAAATGCAACATATAGCCAACTGACTTTTTTTTTTTTTAATTATTTTAAATAAGCCAAACTGCATTCCAAGCCCGTGTTGCGGCCCCTCAGGTCTGCGCCATGGGCAGGACGGGCACCCCTGGCTCTGCCCCGATGGGAACAGCGCAGGAGCGCCGAGGCGAGACGCGGTGCCACGTGCGAACAGGAGACACCGCGGTGGCCGGGGTCAGGCGTTGCGGGGCCACCGCGTGGTCCGCCCGAGCTCAGGGCGAAGCAGACTCTCACTTCTCGCTTTGTCTCGCTAACAAGGTTTATGTTAGCAGCAGAGAAACGAGAGTCATTTCAACAGCTCACCAGAAAATCTAGGAATTGCTCCAGGACTTTGTGAATAAGAAATCAAGCAGAAGTGCTGCTGCACAGTTTTCATGCAATGTTCTTTTTGTTTTGGCTAACAAGATATTAGTAGAAGGTATAATGAGACTAAGGCGCTAGCCTCGATCCAGCAGAGAGCCACAGCACGTTTCCAAGTACTTCCACCAGCATCCCGTGGGACTCCCCGTTTCCTTAACCGTAAACATGTGAGAAGTCCCTGCAAGACTGAACCGAAGCGGCACATCTGCTTTTATCAGCAGTTATGCTCGCTGGTAAACTTTCAACTCAGTTCCCAAGAATGCGACTCGGTGCGTGTCCGGGTGTGAGCACCAGGCTCCTCGCGCCAGCGGCAAGCCCCTCAGCACGCCCACCGCCCAGCGAGGGGAATGAACGGGTTCCTGCTGGTCCCTGCTCAGCACACGGGTTTTTCCAGAAACAGACACCAACCGTTTCCATCCCGAGCTTTGACACGTTTCCTCTCAAGAGGAAACCATTCAAGATTTTTCCAGTATTAAAGGGCAGTCGTTTAAATATTTAAATTCTGAAGTTATCCAGCAGTCCCACTACTCATGGGGGGCACTGCCAATGTGTTTGAGCAAAGTGAATCAACTTAATGAGCAGCTGCTATTAGAAACACATTTCTGCCTTGGGTATACGCACTGAAAGGAAAAGGCACTCAACACACCAGTATATTAATTCATTCTTTATCCTTCCTTCCCTTAGTTTACAACCAAAGCAGCTTAAGCCAGCAGCGTGTGTTACACAGCTCTAAGTCTACAAACATCTATGCGGCCACAGTCACATCAGGCTGATGTCAGAGCGCAAGAGCCTCCCGTATTTAAATGGTATCACTCAAAAGGATGGAGTTCCTCATTTTAGGAATGAGCACATCATTATCACAGCACTAACACAAAGTGACACTGCATAAACACTTCAGAAAACACCGCCCCTTTACATACTCCATAGAAAACTGCAAGTCTTTATAACAGCCATAATAAAGGGTGGGCTGAGAGCAACCCACAGCAGCAAAAGCAAAGCTCTGCTGGTGCAAGCCCACAGTGCAGCACGGCCACCGCCAGCAAACCTCGGCTTCGTTAGCTTGCCCAAACCCCAAAACACGGGTTGCAGTTTCTGGAGTGCCAACGCCAGCGGCACGTACCGGGCTCTGTCAGCCACAATAGCATGGACATTCTAAGCGCCGCGACGCCCATAGCGGCCAGCACCGCAACGCAAGTGAGCGCCCAAAACGGAGCGGGGAGAATCTAATCACACGCCAGTTCTGTGTGAAGGTGGTCGTTATTGATTCTCATCAGACACAGCTAAGCACACAAAGAGAATAACTTGAGCCAAATAAACCCTTAATTTTTTCCCCCACTGAGATAAGATAACAATAGCCTTCCAGTCTTTAGCTGTTTTCCTCTGCAAGAGTCACACATATGTGCTTTTTATTAGTTTTTGGCTTAGCAATTAGATGGATTTTTGGTTACTTCCAGAACCATTGCAGGATGACTGAACTTGTTTTTGCTTCTCACTAAAATGGGCATATTAAAAATCCAGCATGGTTCTCTCAGCACCACAGCCACTGCATCTCAAGTTTGCACTTTTATACAGAGGTGCAAATGCTGGATTCTATATATCAGCTCCTGTGCATTTTCCAAAAAGGGAACTCTAACTAGAAAAGATATAATCACTGACTTGTAGAGAGGAAAAAAAAAAATAGCATGGACATTCCCTCCCAGGAGATGACCAATTTTCCAATAGTTCTGCCACACAAAAAGCAACTTCTCAAGATCTGGGTTTTCTTTTGAAGCCATTAAAGCAAATCAGAAGATTATAGCTGCAACAAGCTATCCATTAGCTCTAATTAGCAAGTATTTGTTGTCTGGATTTAAAACTTCCCAACTTGGTGTTAATGAACTGTAACACTGTAGCAAAAGGTATTAATAAAAACACCAGACTGTGGGCTAAATAATAGATCTGGGCACAGATTTAAGTGGAAGTTGGTGGGGGATTTTTCTTTGCTGCTTCAATCCAGGAACTGCAAAACAGGGAATGCAAATATTTAAAGCAGTTGCACTGAAGGGCTAAAAGAAAAACTCTATTTACCTTGCAAAATTACTTTTAAACTTCCACTCCATCTTGTTTTGAGAGGAAGAAATCTTCCATGATCTACAAATATACACAAATTATGCTCTGTTTTGTTGTGGATTTGGTTTGTTGTTTGCTTGTTTTTTCCTTGAAAGAAAACAAGCAAGAGAGCAATAGGAGGGATGGAGAGAATAACAAGCGTTAGTTTCTAAATGTTAGTTTTTCCCCCTATTCCACACGCTCCAGCTATCACCTGCACCTCCACCCCACCTTTAAGGCGCCACCGGGCACAACAGCAGCACCCAGCCCTGGAATAAAGGCAAACCTGAACATTTACAGAGATCCAGCTACGAAATTATGAGGTTAGCAGCAGACTGTGTGGCTTTTGGGGGAGGCTTTTCTGCCCCCCCCACTTTTTTTTTTTTTTAAGCAGCTAGAGCACAGACACAAGCTGTCAGTAATTAATGAACAGACCACCGCTGCAGGTCTTGTTGATTTGTGTCCCCATATATTGTATCTTGTGTTTAATTCAGAGGGCAATATGATTAAATCTTAAGTCAGTTCATTGTTTTTAACCTATCTTGTTTATTCTAAGATCAGAATAAAGGAAATATAGAGCAACAGGGACCTGCTTTGCTCAATCCACAGAGAGCTGAGAATTACAAACAATCCCCCATATTAGAGTTGCGACAGTTTGTTCATTAAGTTCTTTGAGATCCACCACTACAGACACAATTACATCACATTCAACATTCACTGTGTCCTTTATGAACACATTTATTTCAAAACAGTAGCTGGAAATACCAAACACTGAAATTCTCTGAGCACTGTGAAAACACAGCTGGCATCAGTGATACCTGCACACATTTGGGGCTGTAATTTCCCAGAAGGTTATGCAATATCCAACATACAGACAACTGCAAACTTAGGTGGAAAAAAGCTTAATGCCGTAGCCTGAAAACAGTGTGTTTCAGGCCAGCTGCAGAAGTGGTAAAAAGGCATCCTGGTGCGAGGAAGGAAGTTTAAGCTTCCCAGATCCCTCTCGCCAGCTCCAGTATGTAACGCAAGCTTTCATCTTTCCCATTTCACTTTTGCCCCATGGAAAGCAGGAGCTGCCCAGCCTGCAGAGAGCAGAGGGGCGAGACCCCCCCTGCGGTTGGTGCAGGGAAAGCAAAGGGCTCTTTCCCCACCCACCTGCAAAAGCATTTCTGTCTTCAAGCAGACCTTCCAATCGTTTTCTGAGAAATTCCTCTCTTTGTCTTTCAACAGTGTATTTCATTCATATCAGAAACATCCATTTCTGCGCATTGCTGTGCCCAAATTCTGACTTTACGGGACAGGAGCTCTGAAGAATGAAGCACCCGACGAAGAGGAGGATAGGGCCAGGGAGGAAGGGAGAAGTGCTCCAAAGGCCTGTGCAAAAGGAGCAGAGCCGGAGAGGGAAAAAGGAAACCATTTACTGGTCACTGAATCAGAGCTGTAACCTGACCCTGGCTGCGTCTTGCCACCGACAACACTAACTACAAGCAGCTTCCATTCAGCAGCTCCTGCCAAAAATAAACAGTGCCGGCTTTCCTGGCTGCTTGCTTGGGTTTTCTCTCAGTGTTTTTCTTCTTGCCTCTTCTGGCTAATTGGAACATGCTCTGCTTCCTCCAAGTTCCTTACTTTGTTTCTACCCACTACCCCACTAAAATTGGAGCAGTTCTCACAGTGAAGAATCAAAATAAAAGCTGTTTGTTCCAGGATGGCCATAGCAGGCTTCTCGGCACTTTTGTGGAAAGAAGGGAGGAGGTACAGGAGGATGAAAACAGGTACACAGCAGCAACGTCACGCTGTAAGCACTTCCACTGTCACAGGTGCTGGTACTATCCCAGCAATGCTCTCCCCTTCCTCATCCATTTGCAAACAGTTTTGGCAGCAGCTATTTTTAACTTGGGCAAAAAGACTGATGCTGCTCATTTTCATTAGATATTAGGTGTTTTTTTTTGTTGTTGTTTTTTTTAAGTCATTTCTTATATAATCCACACAGACAGAGATAAACCTCAGATCACCTCCAGCCTATAGATGCTATCGGCTCCACCTGCTAGCTCTCAGAGACTCCACTCCTGCAAATTCAGGACCATCACCCTATTTCCTTTGCAGACTGCCAGGCAGCACCCCCATGATGCTGCCCTCATCCCTTCCTCTCCTTCCCTGTCTGCGTGCTCTGCGTAAACTCCAGCTGCCTGTGCCACCTAATGTATATCACCAGTTTTGGTACAGCACCTCCTCGCTATGACCCAGCTGCAAGCACGGCAAGGCAAGGGACACGCTCCTGCCGTGCTATCCCGGTGCCCTGCACGGCTGCTTCTCCCCTCCAACAGCCTCGGAGCCGTGTGGGGTCGGCAGGGCTGCAGCACTGCCAAGCAGCCAGCACATCAAGCCTCTCCGGCCACAGACAAGCCCTTCTCTTGTGGTTTTCTAGCACATTTTCCTGCACAACACAGGCAACTAACTCCTCCTGACAGAGCACCTGAGCTACACTTTTTTTTTTTTTTTTTTAATTAAAAATAGATACCAGTGGGCAGAGGCAGAACTGGTTATCTTGGCCATCATTCATGAATAAAACCAGCTTATACCAATAACAAACTGAGCTGCACAGTGCCAAATGTGATGAAGATGCTCTAAAGGTGTTACACAAATACATTTACCTTCTGGAAGAAACTTCAGTGGCCACAGCACACACTGGAACCAAAGTGTTTTGAGGCGTTGCAGGCAAAAGGACTTAATAGCCTCCACAGCACAGCAAGAGTTACAAAACATATGACCTATGCTAACGGTGCTGAAAGAACATTTAAGAAACCCCAAAACAAACCAAGTCATTTAAGGTCTGGGGCTACCTTGCTTGTGTAAAATCCCCTTTATTGCTTCCCTTCAATCCAGCAATGCAAGCAAACAAAAGGGGAAAGAGTAGTCTTGTCAAGCCAAACAGCATGGTTCTGACCCAGCCACTGAAAAATAAGTTCAAAGGCTCTTTAAAACTGTGCTGTTTTAATATGCTATAAGAAGCTCTCTTTGCTCTTTAATTTGTTCATTTCTTTGAAACACCTAATTTCCCCTGCACTAGTACTCTGGAGCCTCACGTAGTCCTGCCACTTGATTCAGCACCAATAGGCACATTTCAATAGGCAAGGCCACTTGAAAGGCTATAAATGGAAAAAAAAATCTTCAAACCAGAGGATGCAATGCAACACCATTTATTTATATCCAAGTCCTCTTTTCTGTGGCTGGCTACTGTAAGCAGGAGCCAGAGAAGGGGAGGTTTAAAGCCTATGTAATTAATTCTAAGTGGTTTTAAAATGGCTAGAGATTTAAGATAGACAAGATGCAACACTGGAATCAGAGTCAAGATGCTGGGCTCTTTGCTCTGCTCTGGAACGTGCTGTTTACTCTGGCATCACATAAAATATATAATTGATTTCTCAAGGAAAAGAAAAAAGGGAAAAAAAACAGCCCCACATGCCTCATTACTTTATAGAGCAAAGGGGAAAAAGGTGTTTCAGACTAAATCACCGCTGTATTTCAATAGGGATGGGGAAGAGCAACAGAATCATAATTTCTTATTTATTAAAATTCATTTACTACAATTGCCATCAACAGGGCCACAGGGCTGTTAACAAGAACCTCCCTAGAGTCAGAAGCATCAACTTCTACAAGCATATACAGATTTAAAGAAAAATTAAATTAAAAATAAATTTAACAACATTACTTCAGAGAACATTTATCTTCTTGAGTGCTTTTTTTCCCCCCCCCTCCCTTCCCAAACTTCCTTATTAAGATTTTGCAAAATTATAATGAAACTTGACAATAAACCACATGGTGCCTAAGCACACCTCCAAGTCAGCAATTCCACGGGCTGCACAGCCACTCCTCGCACTCCTTCAGACAGACTCCTCCAAGAGCCAAGCCGGGCTCTCGGGAGGCTCAGAGCATCTCCGAGGCAGAGCAAAGCACCAGGAGCTCCCCAGCGCTGCCCCAAGGCCCAGTGGAACGTTTTCCACACTCTCTGTAAGCCAGGGAAACAGAACTTAAGATGCTCCCATGCTAGAGCAGGGGGGGAGAAATTAGCACTGAAACTATTGTTTTGAGGAAAAATAGCAGAGTCAGAAAATAAATCTCAAAAGGATGATTAACCTCCACCCTGCTGCCCTCCAATAACAGCCATTTATTCCCGAGTTCCGCAGGAACAGCCCTCACTTCGGGCAGCACTGAAGCGACCAGAGCCGCACGGCTCCCGGCCCCGCAGCCCCAACAGGACAGGCTGCTGTGCTCACCGCCACCAAAAGGCCACGCAGCACCCGGCCCCGCGCTGAAGCCAGGCTTCCCACGGCGTTTTCAAGCCTCCATGCTTGCCAAAGCCTCTGCCCATTCAGTTCTTACTCCCTGCCTTCTCCTGAGGGGCTGCTACTCGCTTTTGTTATTTTATATATCCAGCAGTAATGATTAAAGGCAGAACACAACTAGATCCAACTTGTCACACTACACCTGCAATCAGCTGAGGAAAAAAAAAAAAAACAAAAAACACATAAAAATAAAACTCAAAACCAAAAATCCACTGTTCAACTCCTACATTGCAAAGTATATTTCATGATTGTTTAAAATCATTTCTAGCTTTGCACGACTGCAATCACCAAACATTGTCTCCCTGTCAGCATTTGAGGGGCTACCATACTGTTGCCAACAATTAGCACAAATCTGGCTGACATTGTTTTCTCTAAAAATAAACCATGCATGTTCAGTAGCTGGAGAACAAACATGAAAACAAGATTTTAGGATAACGTTTTTCTTCTCAGTGGAAGCACAGGGTCTACCATACACCTCTCCTGCTGGAGAGGTACCACCAGGACACAGATCGGACATTCTGGACGCTCACAATTACAAAACCTTCTCTTTTCTCCTGTCCCATTTCTTTCAAAGCAGAGGGAAGACATTAACACCAGTTTCTCGGCCAAAATCCATTCAGGAAAATTCCTGCCTCACCTGCAATGGTCTGAGCACGGGCATCGTGCCAAGAGAAATGTGCAAGAAAACAGCCGCTGTGAAGTCCTTTTCCTTTGGAAAACTGACTTTTCTCCAATCTGAGCCATCAAGAAAAAAACTGCAACAAAACTGAAATAACGCCACAAGCACACAAGTCTCTTGGCTTGGGAACAATACAATCCACCGAATTAAGAGCACTCAAGCAGCAAGCAAGCACACACTTCTAATTGCTTCTTTGCTCTCCACCCATCTTCAGCTGTAGCACCGAGCCGTTAGCCCATGACATGTTCCATCCCAGGTGTGGCTGCCCTACAAAGGGGGTTAAATGTGACTCGTGGAGAGCAGAAATTACTCTTTAGCTCTCCTGAGAAAACAATATTTTAAGTACAGACTGAAACTGTTAAAAAAAAAAAAAAAAGGAAGAAAGTAGCTTGCTACTGCTGTTTACAGTCGGGGCTAACTGAACTCCTACACTGCCACTGGAAATTGTAAGGCTCAGAGACCCTAATCGGAAGGAGATTAGGAGCGACACGTTCCCCAGCCAACACGTCCCCTGCCCAGAGCTCGCCCGGCACGCGGCGCAGAAGTGAGGGTGGCTTTGCCTGGCGGAGGAATAGGGAGGCGCTGAATATTCCCCTTACACTAGATGTACTGTGTCATCACAAAACTGATGCTGGAAACATTCACCAGACCCAAGAAGTTAACATTTTCTACTCAGCAGATAGGAAGTCCATAACTGCTTGTTTTATACCCTGTTCTCATCTCTGAAGGCTCTTATTCTCCAGAGCAAATTAATCAGGCAGCTTGCATTGTATGTTCTTTCTCCAGGTCTGGCTCCTCTCTCAGCATCTCTATTGATCTTCACTCAGTAATCCATTAGCAAAAGGTTTTGGAAATTTGCTGCTTTTAGAGTTCCCAGAGAAAGCCAAGTCCAATTTAGGGGATGGACAGATTCAAGTTTGAGAGAGCAATTCATCGGGTGAAAGATCACCATTTTTCAAAACATGCAGCAATACACAACCCTCATTCTGCTGCTCACTCACATATGCCTGTGCATCTACTACTCGATGCTCCTCCCTGCAAAGGAAGACTTTAAATGACCAACAGAGAGAATAAGATTGAGAGAGAACGGATGAGAAAGCATCATGTGCCAGCGGCCAGCAAATAAGCCAGCAAAAAAAAAAAAAAAAAAAAAAAAATAAAAAAACTGATGCAAAAACAACAGGAGAAAGATACAAAGAGAAGGATAGGAAGGTGACAACTCTCAGTAAGTAACTGCATGCTTTTTGACAAATTATTTTTTCCCCTGGGCTTCACAAGGTCATCTCTCCCATATACCTCCCTCAGGGTCCCACTTCCTCCCTAGGCCAATAAAGCCATGGCAGCAAAGAACGTCAGTGCAATTTCAATGCTTTTTTGCCGTGCTTTTTAAGTGCGTGCATGCAAGATGAACTTTGTTTGCCTGTTCATTCCTTTGTCCTAAGTTATTTTCCCTATGCATGCATGAAAGTAACTTAAACCAAACCAGAAGAGATCATCCTTCCTTCCCATCAAACATTGCATTGGATCATGCACACACAGTCAGACCCACCAACTCAACTGACAAAACATAGATTTACCTGGAAGTAATTTTATTTTATTTTTTAAATTATTTTCAGTTAGAGACCATGCACCCCTAGGAGTACTGCCCTGCAGACAACCCAGTGGGAAGCAACCCGTGTTGGCTGCTTCTCTCCTTCCCCAGTGTGGGCACAGCACCCAAGTCCAAGCCACCTGGTCTGAAGAGCGAGGCAATCTGTGCAATTTCCAAATATCTGCCCGCACCTCTCTCGCTCCAACGCCTCTGTGGCCACCAGGCCAGGAGGTCAGGCCACGTAGCCAGCAGGCTGCCCATGCTCACCCAGCACAGCTCGCACCCAACTCTACGCACTGACAGCGCCTGCTGACTACAGGAGGGCTCGAGGGGCAGAGGCTGGAGGACTATGGGGTCCTGGCCCCAGCAGACCTCCACGTGACAGCATCCAAGTGCCTCCTCCTGCCAAGCGCGATGCCAGCAGCCTCCTGCACAGCCAAACCGTTCCTTCCTCAGAGCTCAAGCCCCTGGGGACCAGCTCCACATCTGCTTTTAGCCCTGCATGGCTCAGGGTGGAAAGCAAGGACGGATCGGTCTGGCCGTGCCAAAGCGGTGGTGACCACCTGGGCTCTCTCTAGGGAGAGCCAGAGGGGGGTCACAAGCAGTTCGTGTGATTTAGAAACGCCTCCACCCTGCACATAACACCCCACAAAAAGGAGGGAAGAAAAAAAAAAAAATACGAAAGCAAAATACATCCAGAGCTTCCACTGCGGCGGCTGGTCAGGGAGGAAAGGCAGGATCGGTCTCCTTTGGCAGAAGAGGCTTATAGCTGCCGGGGCACCCAAATTCACTGGACAAGGGGGAATAAATCTGTACTCAGGAGGAAATCAAGCTCTCTCCACTACAGATCCGATATAGCATAATGAGGTGCTTCCTTGCCCACACCACCACCACAAACAAGCCGCCTGCATATAGAAAAAAAAATTATAAATAGTTTTCTTTAAATCCACCACCCATTCCACCTCCCCCTCACTTCAAGCAGTGAAAACAGCTTCTGTCCAACTGTCACGTGAGATTTAAGCAGAAATGACAAGAAAGGCAGCTTTGTGCGACTGTCCCTGCCGTTCCCCCATCCACGACGCACACGGGGAGCAGAGAGAAGGCGACGAGCAGCGGAGAAAGAAAACCACCAGCACAACACACCGCGCGCGGCACGCCGACCGCACGCCCACCGCTGCTGCCCGCTGCTCACACTGGGCGCTTGGCTGAAAAGGGTTCAGCGAAATAATAGGAATCGAGTCCCAAAGGAGCATCCTTCCGATAGCAAGCCCCACTCTTTAAGCAGCGACTGAGCGCCGTGCAGTGCCCAGCCCAGCTGCACACTGGTCGGATCCAGCCAAGTCAGCACCACGCTGCCTGCGTGAATTTGTTTGTACGAGGACCTGGGGGGGACGCAGAGCAGCACCTTAGCCTGTCCTGGCTGCCGCTATTACAGCACCTCCGTGCGTAGCTCTCCTGTTTGCTCCTGCCATGACACAAGTAACATGGCCCTTTGCTCCTTCTGAAATACCCTTCATACGGCTACTTAGACTGCAATTTGCTCCCGTTTCCCAGGATCTGAGGCTTTTATCAGCACCATCTCCCTCATGCACATTTAATCATGTACATCATGGTTTAAACGGTGCACCAGTTTGAATTCTGGGAGAGCAAAATGTTCACAGTCCTCACTACATGCCTTGTGCAATTTGGGTGGTTTGTTTCATTTTTTTTTAATTTTATTTTGATACACCACTGAAAGCCTTTCAGGACACCTCCTTCTCACTACTGAGAAGTCTATGGAGAACAGCACGTGCCAGACATGACGCAGCCCATGGGAAAGGAGAGCGCACACCCCGGAACTGCACTTTCCCCACCATGTCTGGGATCCCAGAGGCCAGCAGCCCAGTATTAATAACAATTTCCCACAGCAGGCATGAAAAGCCCCTGAGATGTGCTGACTCGAAACGGGGAGGGAACGATCAAAGGAACAACAAAGGTGATGAGCTGCGCCTGGGGAAGGGGCTGGGTGAGACCAACAGCCCATAGGCACGCACCAGCAGTGCCCAGGCACACAGGAGGAGAGGCTGCCTTCAGTTTTTCACCTTTCCTCTCAAGGAAGATTAAAAATCAATTTTGAATCTCATCACCAAAAGCTTTAAGACAGCAGATCCATTTGAGAGAACCGAGGAGACATCTCCAGCTACCGGTTATAAAACCATACCCCAAGGTCACCAAGCCACTTTCCCCCTCCAAAATTCTCCAGCATCCACACAAACCTCATCCCCCTAAGCTCCCCCAATATTTACACAACATCCAGGAGAGCTGTGGGGGGAGAAGAAAACCCCCATGCCTGTCGAGCAGCGTTCCTCCTGCACTTGGCAGCCGAGATGCAGAAATCCCAAGGGCAGCACGCACCGATAGGAATCTGCTCCGGGCAGCTCTGCAGAGCTCCCGCACACTGCGGGAATTCCTGATGTGCCAGCAGTGCCAGGGCCAGAAAGGAGGAATTCAACGGGATTTTACAGAACCAAGCAGAGGAAAGGGAGGGTTAGTGGGGAAAATACCCTGATCAAGAGCAACCTATTGCATGCTGTCTGCACTTTCCAACTGATTAAGCCAAAGGATTGGGGAGGGCAGGGAGGAAGGAATTTTGCCAGCTAAATCCTGAGAATATAGGAGAAAGTGGGGGAGAAGAGAACCACGACAGCTGAATTATGTTCAGCAGCAAAAGACGGTTTTTTACTCTTACAGTAACAAAAATTCACGGTTAGTAAACAGGTGGAGAGAAGACTCTTAAAAGGAACAGCTGAGAGATTGATTTGAAAATGAGAAAAAGCTCATTTTGAAGGAGTGAAAAGCTCTACCCCATGTAGCTATTTGTAGCTAGTAGAATACACTGGATTTCTTGCCTTTATCACCACAAACAAGAGCCTGTTTGTAATGTAAAGCTGCAAGTTACACAGCCAGTACCAGTGTCTGTTCCTTTATACTTCATCTCCCAATTTTATCATAAACAAACACACAGCTTACGGTTGCCTATAAATTTCATCCTCAAACTCTTCAGAACAAAACACCATGTACTTTAATCTTAATGTACTTCCTATCAAAAAGATCCTGCATACAGGGTTTACAACTACTAAGCAGTAGTAGTGCCATGAGATAAGTTATCCTTGTTTTACAGAAGAAACAGAGGAACACAGATTATATAACTTATCTAGAGAAGGGGGAAGAAAATAAAAAGTGTGACCTGCCCCAATTTCAATTCTGATTTTTCCAGTCCCCCAAGCTGCACTGAAACCACTTTTGGCTCTTCAGCAGCTACTACACAGAGAGTATTTGCAAAAATGAAGCCTGACACCTAGTTTTATTAAAACTTGCACGCTGACGTTCGATAATCAGGACATGAAAAGCCGCATAAGTTTAAACAGCTCACACAACTTAACTCTAGGTGCTCGTGCACCTGTAATTATTTGTACAGTATGTTTTACACAAAACCAGGAGATTTCACAGGTGCTCTGTTCAAAAACCATATGTTGCAATCACAGGTCAGTCCCAAAAGAACAGACAAAGGAACAAACAGGAGCTGGCAAGAAATCTAAGACAGATCCAATTGTTTTACGTACATGGAAGAGAAAATACATAGGCTGGTGCATGTATGTGCACGTACATCCACTTTACTATAGCTACTATACAATGCAAAAGAAGAAACTCCTGCAGCTACCAATGAAGGTTGGTTACGCCATGCGGAGGCAGGTGGAGACAACAGCCTCCCTGGAACCTGCCTTCTATGCAGAAATTTATTATCAGGCTAAGATTATATATTTATTTTCTCATAAGCGACAAGGTAATTCCCTTAAAATAAGTCTCGACTTGCAATCTCTATTCCATGAATACACCAGAAGGCTGCTACATGCTTGACCAGGCATTGTTTCACAGACCCTTAAAAAGGTTACATTTATAAAAGCCTCTACCTCTCATCAAAAGAGGGAAGGCTTAAAGAGCTTAAATTTGGCATAGCAAGAAACTTGCATACAGATTAGCCAATTTATTTGCTACGATGTTGCAAGATACTGTTTTATTAGCTTAATTTGTCTCTAGCGGCACTGGAGACCAAGGTAACTACAGCTGAGTTGCTGGAGCCCGCATAAAAAAAAAAAAGGGGCTTTGAAAAAAGTATCTTGCTATTCTTGCACT
The DNA here is from genome assembly GCA_013399115.1 of Anseranas semipalmata. Taxonomy (NCBI): domain Eukaryota; kingdom Metazoa; phylum Chordata; class Aves; order Anseriformes; family Anseranatidae; genus Anseranas; species Anseranas semipalmata. Next base: position 404,680 of record VXAA01006129.1, read on the forward strand.
TGCAAACCATTTTTTATTTGTTTGTTTTTAATAAGGCTTACTTACTTGAAGCAAATGAAGCTTTAAAAAGCTAGCTAGCTGTTGGCAAGTATTTTAGACCATTTCTCCACTTCAAAGACTGTCCATATCAGAGACTCTACAAGGTCCACAGCATGCTAAATTGACACAAATCCCAGACAGAAACAGAGCTTATATTTCACCTAATAGCAAAATTCAGCTGAATTATTAATATTCTTCAAAATAAGATTTCACTTAGCTCTCTAGGTGTACAGTATTAAATCTATTACCATTTTGTTAATTTTCAGCACACCCATGCAGCCAAGATCGAAACCAGAGAGAAGACATGGAAACTTGGTGCCTATGAAGACAGAGTTTTGACACTAACTTCAAGGAGGCAGGACTTCACCCTCGGTCATTCCGTGCTGCTTCAGCTTATTTTTCCTTCTTTCCTCCAGCTCTTTTTTTCTTTCATATCTCTTATGAAATGCACTGAAGCTCCAGCGAGTTCCCAGCCCTCGAACAATGTGTTCTCAAGCTATGCAGCAGAGAATGCCAATACAAATGAAATCTGTGTTGCAGCTTCTACAGAGCTGGGACCACTTTACACGGTTCTGTCAGATATTTAAAAAAAAAAAAAAAGACTACGATAAAAGTGAGCCATCTTGTTTCCTTCGAGAGTGAAAAGGCTTTGAGAGTGGAAAAAAAATACAAAGCAGCTAATCATAATCTGTTGCACTGAATCCCTCATCTGCGTATTTTGCTTCCTGCTTCCAGTTAGCACCGAGCATACGAGACCAAAACGCAACATCAGATCCACAAGAAATTCTGTGCCTAATCTGCAAACCAGTTACCATGACTGCACATGCAAATTGGTCAGATAAAAGCCAGTCAGAGGAATAATTGGCTATTTGGAGGTACAAAATGACTAATCTATCACAGCCACCACATAAGTGTTTTTTCCTCCGCTTCATAATTGCGCCACTTAATTCTCCAAGTCCAGCCTCATCTTTGGGATGCAATATGGTACAGTAAATACTGTAACGAAGCGGAAGAAGCCAGGCTCCACTCAGTGCCCCACAGCCACCGCAGCACAAGTCCAGCCTGCGGCCCCCGTGGGAAGTCACGGGACAACTTCTAAAGGTGACTACAAAACCAAGCCCACTCCCAGCAGTGATACACACATCTTGGTAGAGGATTACAGATCCTCTGACAAAGCCCTAGAAGCCATCAGCACTGAAAACCCCAGCTGAGCCGCATTTCTACCATCCGTGCCACCACCTCCGCTTGTGAGCCCAACCGGGACAGGTACCTGCTCCTAAACGGAGCACCTTCACAACTGACCTTCAGCACCACATTGCTGATGTTATTCTGACAACTTATGTTATTCTAAAAATCACAACTTTGCAGAACTTTTAATGTTTTCCCGCCTAGCACAAAAATTGGCACAAGTACACAAAAGAACCACCATTCTCCAGGAACTCGATTTAGCCTTTTCATTGCTACAGCCAGTTTCATTCCAGGTCCTTATGACTAAGGCAGGAGCAAAGCATTAGTCATTCTTCCCCCTCTCCAGAAGACAACGGAAATCAGTGACAAATGAGTTCCCTCATTGGCAAGCACAAAGACTAGCTAGCTTCAACTTTAAGGCCACTTTAACTTACTAAGCTACCAACCATTCTCCTGCTGAAATTACTGATAATTTTCTTTTAATGCTTTCTTCCTGAGATGTGAAATTAATTAACTAAGGCAGATATTTAGAAGAATGCAAGAGTAATATGAAGGGAAACAATTCACAGTACACAGTCTTTAAAAAAAAAAAAAAGGCAACTCTATTCACTGGGACAAGACGTGGTAGCACATCCCCTACCCCATTCATCAGTTTTTCTGTAGATCAGAAACAAACTTAAATCAGTTCTCTTGTGGCAACAGGCTTACCCATGTGGACAGAAACAAGCCGTAGCACATCCATGCTTCACGACAGAGCTAGCCCTGTTCGGGGCAGGGGGGGTCACAGGTCCCAGCTGAAGCACCGCCTGGGCAGTTCTGATTACACAGTTACAAGTACAGCTATAACAGAGAACATGATTTTCCATCCTGCACAGACCTGCTTTAAGGTCTCTGCAGCACGCAGACAGCACTTGCATTCCTGATTGAGTTGTAAGCTATTGCCTGTCAGCTAAAAAACAGAAAGCAGTGCTGGGGGCTTGCCTACCAGCACAGGGCAAAGCAGAACAGGCTGTATAAAGCCTCTCTCAGCTGCTTAGATTTCAAGGATGCCATGCCAACAAGCTTTCTATTAAACACTTCAACAACACAGGAAAGTTAAAGCCTTCAATATTTTCCTTTCCAAGCACAGAGAAAATGGATCAGTTGCTAGTAACGATTTGCTTTCCCCGTGCTCCAGGCACTCCCATCTGTGAAATGGGCATATCATCTTCATTAATCTACACAGTACATGTCAAGTCCTACAGCGGAGCTAGACAAACCACTGTCATCTCATTTGTTATCTTCTAAGATTTGTAACAAAACATAACCCTGTGTTTGTATTTTGGGCCAAAAATACAAGTGCTTTACCTTAAAAATGTAAACAAACACACCTGCACAAGTTGTACCTGTTCACACCAGACTCACAGCTGTAGGCAGGATGGAAAAGAACATCTGTACACATTAAACTATAGGGGAAGCACAGGCAAAAAGACAGTCATGTGCCCAAGACTACCTAATTACAAGATTACTGAGGGAAGCTTGCACGTTCCTTCCATTTAAACTCCAAGCCCATCTCATTCAGTAAGCTGGGGGTCCAGACTGCAACCAGCCCTGCAAGTGGGGTCCGCAGAGCCCCTGGCTCCAGACAGGTTTCTCCCACGTGAGGTGCTTTCTGATTGCTGTCCTTGTGTTTTCTGATGAATCCGTATGCGCCACTGGAGATAGGATTTGGCATGCATGCTCAGATTTAAAAACCCTCTGCCCAGATGTGCTAATCCCCTGTGGCAACCTGCTTTACCACACATGACCTCCAATGGCATGATTTGACAAGGTCAATGACTACTGTGCCACAGAGGTTACTTATGCTCACTGAAGTCTCCAATGTGCACACAAGAGGGTCCCTCCCTCTCTTTTAATGCAATTAAATGCTTTTTATTTAGAAATTTGCACAATTCATGTGCAATTTTCTCACCCTCCCCACACAACCAGCCTCCATTAAAACCATTTTCTGCAGCAGAGTCATCATTTAGCTGGGCTCAAACACTGATCTTATCCTCCCAACACTTTCTTCAATCCCTCCGTGGGATTAAAGCAAGGAAAAGTGACACTGATGAGAAGAGCTGCTTCTTCCCCCACTCTTTGGATTTAATATTCAATATGCGCTTCTCCTTCATACAGCACAAGGAAAGGAAACGAGTTTAGGAAGAAAGAAAGCAGAAGAGAACAGAAGGCTAAAAAGAAGGAATTCTTGTGTAAACTGAGCTATAAAGGCCATTTACAGACTGAACTACTTTTAACCTTTTGCCATCTACAGGGTTAGATACCTCATCCACTTGAAGCTCTTGACCAAGCACAAACAAGAGCCTGTCTCTTCTTCCTCCCCATCACATTGAAATTAATCAGCAAAAACAATGTGGAAAACAGGTTTTCAGAGCAATTAAATTGGAAGCAAGGTTTTATCTTTCCAAGTAATCCATTCTGCCCCTCTCATTCCCCACATTTGACCACATCAGCCCAACTCCACGAGCTGAACTGAAACCAGCATCACACGAGCCAGTACAGCACCCCCACTGTTTTACACCATCCCGTTCAGTGGGTCCCCCACCCAGATGACCTAAAACCCGGGAAGAACGCTTGGCTACAACACTCCTGAACCAACGCTCAACTGCTCCGCAGCCCCTCTCCCCCCGTGCCAGAAGGGCGCTCGCACGACCCTGCAGCACGCCAGACCAAGCAGGTTAGCTTTGCAAAAGGCTACCGGCCAAAACACAGAGCTGTTTTCACAGCTTGTTTCTTCCCTCATCAGCTTCCCCTCCCTTTAAACAAAAAATTCAGATAAAAGGTTCGGGAGGCGTCCGCCACCACGTTCCTGGGGCTGGGAGCGTGCCACGGAGGGCTGCTGGCGGGTCCTGGGCAGGGCAACGGGCCTGCAGCGCGGAGATGGAGCGGCTCCATGGAACAAAAGGGAAAATAAGGTCAAACCGAAAAAAAAAAAAAAACACGAAACAAGAAGCAGCCGAGATGAGAGAGATGACAGATACAAACGCACACACGAAAAACCCCAACAGGCTGCTCGTTAGCGCTGAAGTCGAGCACATGGAAAAAGAGAAGAATTTACTTCTTCCTCAACCGGAATGTTTGCATAATTGTCACTTTCAATTTTACATAATTCCCTTTTCTACACATTTGTTTCATGTCTAGGCCACCATGCATGAAATAAATCCCTGTATTGGAGCACGGCCTGTCTGTACGACACACGGTGCTAAGGAGATCGGGTTTCCCATTTATTCCCCTATTACATTCCAAGCAGGTGTGAACAATGCTTTATCGGACTTAAAATAGAATCAGCCAAACAGATATCCGCCCCGGTCGGGATGTGTTTGCCTAGGCAGATTTTTCTACAACCATAAAACAAAGTAAGTAATTACTTCAGCATTAATTAGATACCATTTTTCCCCTTCACTCCACAGGGCACGCTGAGCTCGGGACAAGCGCTGCACCAACAGGTAATTCGGTCTGAAGTTTTAGCGTTTTTTTGTTTGCTTTTACACCCAAAGTGATGCATGTAGTTTTGATTAGACTCAATTTTCTTCACATTGAGTGCTGATACCCTAGTGCCCTATTAAAAAAGCTGCATTATAAACCCAGATACTGAAATATCAATATCAGTTAGGTCTTTTAGATGCATGTTTTTAAACACTTTATAGAAAAATCTACATTAAAAAGTGGGGGCAAAGGATGAACTTTCAACATTAAGAGGAGCTGCACTAAGTAACTTGGCACCCGGAATCTCATTCTTTAATTAAAAAGAGACAAAGCATTTCTACGACCATAATCTAAAGAAAACACAAGACTATTTCTTTATTCAGGCTGAAAAAAAAATAGAAAACAGGAAGATTAAATGCTGTTAAACACAGATGATATTTATAGTTCATTCAGCTTTAAAGCTTGACAACATATTATTAGAGGAACTAGAAAGTCTAAAAAAAAATTCTGTACGTCACTGCAAAGATTTTACCTTATAATTCAGCCGTAACCCAAATTCTGACCTTCCTGGAAGACATCTGCATCCCCCGAAAAAGACAAGTGAACGTTTCTAGCTTGGCAGCTGCCTGGGAAGTGTAAGCAATGGGATGTCGATTCACTGGTCAGGAAAATCTCTGACCAATTTCTCTTCTTTTCACCAGCTCAGGAACATTTTGCAAGACAGCGGCATTTGCTCTTTTCGAAAAGGCTTGATCGTCATGAAGACGCACAGCCAGCTGCTTTTTTTTCCCCCTGCCTTTTCACTTCCATGCCTGCTTCCAGAGCCACGCTGGTTAAGCTGCACTGCTGCTCGCTGTCATTCTCCCAAGACACATCAATCTGCTTGCCTAACGTGGGGGAAGGGAGAAAGCCGCACAGCTCGCTGCCACGAGGAAGGACAGTCCTACGCCATGACCGACCCCTTCCCAGCCCCGAAATACCTACAGGGATGCTCCGGTGCAGTTGGGGAAATACGCTACGCTTTATTTTTCCCCCCAGGCCTGTATTCTTATTGGCATGCTTTTTGTGTCTTGGTTTATGCTTTAGGCTCAGACTCATTATTCCTACAGTATTCAGCAGAGACTGAGTGAAGAATCACGTTTTGCTTATGTTCTCAACCTCACAAAGGTAATACTAAGAAAAACACCAGTGACTTCAGCTGCTAAACATTTATAAACAGGGAATGGGAATTTTAACGCACACATGCACAGAGGGAGGGAGATGTAAAAGAACAAAAAGAATTGATGTATCGCTTGAGACAAAAATGTATTCCTCCATCTCAGCGCTTGCTCCTTTTTGCCCAGGTAAGTGCACTGAAACAGTGAAAACGCAGGTGCTATAATTAGCAACGTAAAAATCAAACTGTGAAAAAAAAAAAAGCTGGAAAGCTGCATTTACTTGCAAGAAGCATACCAGGAGAAGCTGCTCACTCACAGTCCTGATGCTGGAGTGCGCTCCCCATGCCTGCATCTCAGGGCTCTCCCCAGGACCACGCCTGCCCCCAGCAGCCCCCCTCGGCGCTGCTTCCATCCGACCAAAATCCTCACAGCCTGTACCGACCTCGCAAGCCACTTCCAGAAGTATCACAGAACGAGCACTACGCCGAAAACAGGCAGCGAGCGCGGGCTGGGAGCGCAGACCCCAACCGCATCAGCACGCGGCCATCTGCTGGCCTCGCAGGAGCTCCCCAGCCCGGCCGTGGCGGCGTACCTGGCCCCGGACTGCCCGCAGCATTTGCTCTGGCAGCGGTAAAGAAAACTCTCTGATGGATTTTGACCAGGAAACGCTGATGAAGAAAGCAGTGAAGACCTCACTCCTTTCCAACAGGGAGGCTCAAACACCCTAGCTGGAAACCGATAAATGCCTGCTTCATCGGAGCAACACGGTACATTTCAACGCTCAAGACAAATAATTTGGAGAAAGATCTTGACTCCCAGCAGCACATGGGATGGCTTGCCTCAAAGTAAGGCATGCCCAAGGACCAGGAACCTCACAAGCACATCGACGACAGCCCCGAGCTCCTCCTCCGAGAAGGAAAACCAGGCAATGTGCTCAGCCCCGCACGACCATTAATGTGTTTCTCAGGACACAACACGGGTCAAGCTAAGAAGCCAAAGATGTGCTGTCCGGAAACAGCTTTTTTTTCAGAAATATTCAGAAATAATTCTTGGCAACCTATTACGAAAACAAGCTCCGTATAGTTGTTTATCTGAGGTCGTCATCTGGGAGTTTACATTAGACATAGGCCCTCATTACACTAGTTCATAATCTCTGTTTTGGAAATGGCATGTTCTATACCTGCCAAAACGCAAGCTCATTTTTTAACTGAGGGTTTGATGCTAACACAAGGCTCTAGAAAACCTCATCTCCAACAGCTGCTAAAGAGATCATCTTTTCCTGCAAAAAGCCTAAAACTCATACAGATGATTTCATAACAGGCATGGGAACCTTTTTCTGATCAAGCCTGTGAGCACTTCTGGCTGGATGCAAATAAAAGAATGTAAATCTGTAAGTCACTTACCCTATGTGACTTAGCGTCACCCAGCGATGTGGAAGCAAAGTCAGAGCTGTATGAAATCAAGCCGCAGACCATGTGCAGCCCAGAGGCGCTCATTTCTGTTCCATTAACCGCCTCCCTGACACAAACAGCGCAGGAAACACCCGTGTCTGCATCGAAGTCTCAAAATGGTTCTCTTCGCACAGGTTGCATCGGTCCTGCGGATGCAGCCATCTCCACAGCCATGGAAAGGAGCGGAGAAGGTCGCTCACCTCGGAGCTGCCACCCAGCACCAGCAGGGCCAGCCTGCCACCAGCACCCCTGCCCACTTGGGGGCTGCGGGGAGAATGGCAACAGGGCTTGAACAGGTTCATCAGCGTGTCCCATGTAAGCGACAACATCACCACGTGCACATTATAACGAGCGCACAGACACCCGCGGAGTTTGACGGATGAGCTGATAGCAGGCAAGTTATAGAATCCATCTGGTTGGAAAACCATTGTCATTTTCAGCTAAAAATTACACTTGCAAACTTATATCACAACTTGGTGCTATTTAGTTTCAGACTAGAATACCAGAGCAAATGTTATTCTTTTCCTGTAGAGAATCTTGCAAAATATTCAGTAACTCGACACTAATAGCAGCATGATTTTTTATTTTTTTTTTAAATGCACCAAATGCTTTAGTAAGTCTGAGAAAAAAGGAAGGGAGATTTTTTTGCCTATCTTGCAACAAAACCTCTCTTGAGATATGGGTCTGTTCTGCATCAGGAGAGTTCCCTAGTAAATGCATGAATGAGAGCTGCTAGGAGAAGCAAGGTTTTAAATCCAGGGCATCAGTAAGGAAAAGCTGAAGCCTGGGAGAACTTAAACTCCCCAAGTCCAGACCTGTATTTTAACTCTAAGGAGACACAGAACCGAGGCTCAGGAAAATCTGAATTTACACTTGCAGCTGTATGCAGATGTAGCACGCTCACTGGTCAACACATCCCCTGTGAGAGATGCTTACACACCGCAGTAAGAACCTGAGGTGGGTGGAAAGAGGAAAAATTTCACTAGTGGTTCACACAGGAAGATTTCAACTTTGGCTGCAAGCTACTGAAATGACAATGGAGGCCGAGAGACACCGATGCACGCACTTGCTCCCAGCTGCGACCCTCACCGCGCCGCCACGAGACGCATCGCGGCGCTGCTCCCGCACCCACACCAACCATCCCCTGGGGCGACCCCACCAGGGAAAGCACAGCCAACACTGCCATGGCACGTAAGCACTAATGGCACGAGCAGGTCTTCCACCCGAGCACCGCATCGCCGCCCACACAAACGCAGCCCCAACCCCAGAGCACGCGTACCGGGCTCTGAAGACGAGGCGAGCTCCGCCAGGCGACAGCAGCACAGCAGCCCCCGGCAGGGACGCAGCCTCCCGCAGGCAGCCGCGTCCCAGCACCCTCAGCTTCCGCGGGTCAAAGCGACGCGCACGGCAAGAGAAGGACTTGCCCAAAGCTCCGGCAGGAAGCTTGCGGCAGAGTCAGAAAGAAAACCCCATTATCTCTCCTTCCGGTCCCCTCTGCTAACCGCTAGACCACAAAACACTTTTATTGTAGGATAACATTACAACAAATAGCTATTTTCTGTTAGCAGAAAACCCACTTAGTAGTTTTACTTTTAAAATTCATGTGTACTCCAGCTCCATAAGAATGCAAGCCAGTCCTGTGACACAGCATAAACAATTTCTCCCTCCTTTTCATGCCCCAGTTTTATTAAGTAATCCTCATAAAAGCAATTACTGAGCTTTGGACTGAAAAAAAACTAGGAAAAAAAGCGACAGCAAATTCTGTGCATCTTCATTTGCATACGGATTCCCTCCCTCCCCCTTTCTAAGGTTTTTGCCATGAGGTCTTTTATGTCTCTTTCAATAATCATATAATTATATGATTCCTAAAGTACATGCTGGCAACACTTCAGGGGATTTTAGTCATTACAGGTGACAAGACTTCTCTCATGTCTAATGCTCGCTAAAATTTCCTTCCACTTCATTCACAGACAAGATGATGAACTGAGTAATACCCAAAACGCTCTCCCAGGTACATTTTGGGGGTATCGACCCTCTTCCTTCTCCATTATGGATCCAGTGAGCTAGACAGAAATGAACTGCAATGAACTTCAACTGAATGAAGCATTTTTTCAATTAAGCGGCCCATCATTTTTCCTAGGCACCATGTCCAACTATTTTAATGGCTTTCACATTTTTTCTTTAATTTTACAATCTGAAAGAAATGCCAAGGCTCCATCAAAGACCAAGAATGCTGTAATTCTATTTCTTCCTATGGTTGCAAGTTATTAACAAGCTGTCAAAACACCATAATTATTTTATATCAGGTTTGACTGATTCCATAAACATCTCTTAGCTGCGTACTATCTTGATTCTCGCTCCCCCTATGTGCAAGTACGTGCTCGGGCTGGATGGAATAAAGAGGCTGCACATCCTCTTAGACAGCAGTGCAAGAGACATTTATGAGCTCAAAAAAAAAATCAACAGCAATAGTATATTTATAAGCTGATGCACTGGGTACCATTGTATGGTTTAACAAGACATTTCTTCCCCTAAAATCCTTTGGGTTTTTAGCTCTCCTGTAGAAATAGGAGCTACCAGTGAAGAACCTACAATCTTACTGACCAACAGGACGGGTTAAAGAAGCGACCTCAGTGTCCAGCAGCGCACCACAGCCCGCTGAACACCCAGAAACCCTAAATTATCACCCGTTTCCCAGCCTGGGCTGCATGCTCCCTCCTAACCTAAGCATCTTCTCACTCAGTAGAGGCCAGATCAGGGATATCCTAACTTCATAGCAAATCGATCTACATTTAAAAGTGAAAAAAAAGTAAAAAAACACCAAACAATTACAGTCATTTTTACAGATCTAGAAAGAACATCAGTTGAAGGAGAAAATAACGCAATGATATCCAACTGCAAACGCTACAAGCGTCATATTTAGACTACAGGCACGAGTGCACCATACATATCTGTAACTTCTGAACGTGTCTATCACAGCACGTTCAGGAAAGAAGGCTGGCACCGTCCTGCAAGGAACACGTTGGGCAGAGGAGACAAGCAGCTCCTTAGGCCTGGTGACAGAGCCCAAGAGCCCCTAAAATAGTGTTTGACTTCAAATCGCCACGTCTATGTGGCACAACTATACATAGGCAGCACAAGATTAAAACAGCTTTGCTTTGAGCACAAAGGGAGAGACAGGAACAGTGCCATAAGCCCATGTTTTGCAGCCAGCAGCGCAGGGAAATCATTTTGATCCCTTCAATCCCCTTATCCATGCCAACCACTGACCTTGCAGATGCAACTTTTGTTCAAGTTCAGTCTCTTTTTGGCCTGAAGCAACACAGAGCTACAAAGGAAATGCTCTCCATTCATCCTGCACCATGCAAGTGCTGCACACGTAGCTGCCTTGGTGCCCGTTTTCACCTGGTATTTCTGAACTTCGGATCCAGACGGTTCAAAATAAGCAAGTTACAGAAGCGACACTCGCCTGTCCCCAGGCTCAGCACAACGCCAGCCGCGCCATGCCGCGCGTACCTCCCAGCTCCCACGGCCACCAGCGCGGGAGGCACTGACCACGGCCCCACGCAGGTCGCGCATTGCAGAGGTGGCTCTGAAGACATTTAATCCTCTCCTCCATTTTACACTTATTGGATTAATAACACGAAGACTGGGTCTCCTTTCGGCATCTGAGCAGTTTTCTTAAAAGTTCATTAGCTTTGGAAAAGAGACTGGTTTTCAAAGAGATGGAGCAGGGCCGGTAAAATAGCATTCAGACTATGCGAGGAGCACGGCTGGAGCAGTCAAAGCTCCCGTTGTGCTGGAACACAGCAGAGCCAGAAGATATTTAAACGGCAAGAGCCACTTCACCTACATAAAACTCTTTTATACCTTTACTGTGATAAACTGGAGGCATTAAAGTGCAGTGAATTGGAAATTGTTCTCACTTACAGCAGGATGTTCTCATACAACTGATACCAAGGTGCACGTCCTCTATACTGTATTTCAAAACTTTATTTAAAAAGAAGAAAAAAAATATCGCATCGGGCAGGACACGCTGTTTCGGTTCCACCGATGCTGCTCGCTCCCAAGCGCTTGCTGCAGCGCTGCAGACAAACTGCACGAGGCCCCCGCGGCTGCCGCGAGGACCTTCAGCACCGCAACGCCTTCCCCAGCCCGGCTTCGCACGCCGCTCGGGATCCACGCACGTGCAAAGCCCACCCGGCCATCAAGCCCGAGGCGGAGGGAAGCAGCCTGCAGTGCCTGGGCAGTTCAACACCTCAAGCCAAGGATACCAAGAGGAAAAAGCACCCCGAAAGGAGGAAGCGAGATCACTGTGGGTACCTTAGCATCAGTGTCACTCTGCAGCCTGGGCATTGTATCTCCATAGCTCTCTGTATTTTTGAAGAGGTACAGCTGTGCGATACATCAGCCCTTCTGCCAAGCAAGCAGGAATCTATCAGAAACAAAGTGAAACAGGCCAGGCTAAGCCCATCCTACCACGCTCCCTTCTTCCACTGTTATTCTCCCAGAAAGAAACACCGTAATATTCAGTCTCATTCTGCAAAATAACTGAGATTAAAAATAAAAAGAGCACCTCATTAGCACACTGGGAAGATGATAAAGCTTCCAGTTCTCACTAGACAAGAAGCCAAGTGCATTACTACAAGCAAACACTAATTTGGATCGAGTATCATCTATTATTTGGATTAAGTGGAACACTAGTTTTATTACGGCCATTTTATCCAAAAATCTTACTTGTGCAATACACAGTACTTTGCATCTTTAAATACATATTCTTTTTAAAAAAAAAATTGTAATTCATCTTCTCAATTTCTCTGTGCTTTTTGGTGCACATTTCAGCAAGCTTCACCTCACCTTTTACCACACGTTTCAGGCCACTGAAGAAAGATTGAGCAGATATGCTGCAGGAAACTCATCTGGAAGAATTTGGTAAGATTTTAAGAGGTCTTTCCAAAAAAAAAAAAAAAAAGTATCAAGCACAGTTTGAGCTAGAAACAAGACCTCAGATAGACTGAACTGGAGAGAGCTCAATTTCTCCCTTTTGCAGGACAAGGTAACCCCTGGGCTCAGCTAGGATTTTCACCTGGGTTTTGAGAAACTTGGGCGGTTCACAGCCAGGCCTCAGGTAAGCAAGCCACTTCCTCTGATGACACCACAGCTATGTTAAATGGCACTAATACTGATCATACCACGCCAGTGCCTTGGCCTAGGCTAGCAGGCATTGCCCTTGGCAGGGCTGCACTCGCTGTGCACGCAGCCACTCCTGTTGTGCAACTGGCCCCGTGCCCGGTGACAACAATACCGCCCAGCGACAGTAACACCGCAGATCTCTGCCTGTCAGGTTCACTGTCGAGGCAAAGAGCTCCTGCTCCAACCAGAGCCGGATCCTCGCTCATCGCTGCCCGTCACCCCACTGAACTCTGCGGGACGTCCAGTTCCCCTTACTCCTGCCCGCATGCACTGCACGAGACCAAGCAGGAATTCTGGCTTTCCAGAAGTCACCCCTCAGAGCCGCCTTGTTTCAGCCCCGCATTAGCTGCCTCTTGTTCCTCAACAGCAACAAAACACACCCTAAGTACCTGCTCGGGAGAAGACGCAAAATCAACAGCTAGGAGAAGAAATCAATGGGGACTAACAAGCCTTCAGGAAAACCGAAAGGCATTTAGAGCCTTCAGAGCACTGTCTTGAAAATTACTAGCTTTCCTGAGATTAAACACATTTATATATATATTTAAGAAATGTCTGTCCATCAGAAACACTAACTTGATACACAATCACTTGGCAATTAAGTAGAAGGAAAAATATTTAAAGTCTAGAAGCTTGTTTTAAAATGTAAGATTAGCCACGAAAAACCTACACTGCTCGGCACACAGAGATACGATCATAAACGAGCAGCTACCCAGCTAGGCCAGTGGAACTAGCACAAAACCTTTGGAACAGGAAGTTGCAGTTAAATACACTGGTTTTCTTATCAATGAGAGATCAGAGCAACAGTAACAGCACGGCGTACAACACACATGTGAGAACAGCCTTATCAAGATAACAGCTGAAGAACTCATGGATGCTGTCCAGAAGTCTACGATCACCACAGGGCTTTCTGAACCTGCTGACACCGGAGCGCAGGCAGCAACACCATAACCGCAGTTTGGGGTTCGGCGCTGCCGGGTCTCCGGGTGGGAGCAGACACGAGAGCGGGTGAAGTTTTTGTCCTGCTGGGGCCAGGGCCAGAGGCAGCGGGGTGCCCGCTCCGCCAGCATCGCCACTTCCACAAGATGGGCATCAAGGCGAGGTCTGACCTTTCGGTGCAGGGACCTACTGCTGCCTGCTGCACAGCGGGCTGCTCAACGCGTGTCTGCAAGTGGATTCTCCAGGAGATGCTATAAATAGGTTAAACATTCCTTAAAGGAAAAAAAAAGAAAAGAAAAACCACAACCCTTACATACACACCACGAAAGTTAAAATTTCCACACAGCGTTCCAAAGCTTGCTGGAATCTGTAAAATTGATAAACAAAAGCCAAAAAGAAAACACAACCCCTTGTCTTTACAACTACTTTGGGAGAACAATTGCTCTCAAAGATCGCATTCATTAACATTCTGATGAAGTTCCCTTTTAGGGCTGTTTTTTGTACTTGAAAGGAACAGCGATGATCAGAGAGAGCCCTCAACTACCGACTCACTCATTTAACTTCTCTCACTCTGATTCACCAATCACCTTCAAGAATAATTAGCAGCTTCATCTGAACATAATGAATACACACACATGCTCACATACGTGCCACTCATTTCGGGAGGCGGCCAGAAATCCCCCGTTCACCACCCGTCCCTGGGCAGCACCACCAGCCACCACCACGGGCCGTGCCCAGGCCGGCGGTCAGGGCAATGCAGCTTCCAGGCTGTCGGCTCCGAAGTTGTGGCCGGGTGGAAAACAAAATACCCTGCATGCACACCAGCTGCACGGAGCCGGATTTATTTGAGAAGATTCAGGGGAAGGAAGGGAAAGGGGAAGTTTTAATTTCGTACGCGCAGAAAGAGGCTGCTGCTGCATCTGTGGGCATTGTTTTTTTCTTTAAAATACATACATAATCAAATCTTTATGTGAAAGAGGGTAGAACGGGGGACCTGTAAGTTGAATCACAAGCAATTATCACAGAAGCGAGATGCAATATTTTCAGATGACAACTGCCAGGGAAAACACTGCCACGCTAGTTAAAAGAAAAATCCCAAATGCTCAAAATTCACACCAAAGAGCTGAAAGAGACTTCATAAAGCCACCCCTAAGTATTAACCTTAACTGCTCATATCGCCAGGTCAACACGCGGGAGGCGTACATAAAGCACCCTTTATTTACAGGAACACCACTGGTGAGAATTTTCTGAAGTGGGGAAGGGGAATTCACAGTATTTTGAGATAAAGAGAAAAAACAAACAAAAAAACCCTTACTTCTTCCAAGCGTTTCTGTCAAAGTTCTGCCTAAGCACTGAGAAATTTAATTTCCAGGGGGAAACCCAAAGCCTAGCTAGCCTATTAAACTTTATCACAGATCACTGCAACATCTAATGAAAAACAAACCTAGAAGAAGAACACAAGGAAGGATCACAATGAACTACCACATGTGCAACAAAAGCTCCTTTTAGATTAGAAATTAAATAAAGCAGACTTTCTTGGTTCAGTACTGTTCCTATCCTTCCCCCCTCTTCATGAACATGGAGGATTTCAATTCTTATTTATTCTCAAAATATCATCGCAGCAGATTTTAAGTACTCTTAAAAAATTAATATATATATATATATATATATATATATACACACACTGAAAAGCAAATCTCCACCAAACCAGACGAAAACCACCTGTTGCAGTCAAGTACACTACAGAGCACAGCTCCACACTACACAAAATGACCTTGCAGTTTCAGTCATTTACATGGGCATATGCTGCTTTAAAGTAGTTTTGTCTTGATAATCCCCTTCGCTTGCTGCTACATCAAACCTGCCAGACGTCGCCCATTGTCAAAGGCAGTGCCGCACCTCTCGAAGAAAAACCCACACAACACAGAGCATGTTCTCCTTCTCAGTGTTCCTGGAACTTATGAAATACATGTGACCATTAGGGCTCTCAGAGCACCTCCAATACAACATACCTCCTGGTTCAGGACCCGCCAGGAAGCGGGGAATGCTGCTCACAGTGCTCCTTCGGAGTCGCCCACTGCAACCCCAAGATGCTGAAGCACATTTACTCTTGCATGCAGGTAAATACAGTAGAAATCAATTAGTTTCAGGTGCTATGTAAGAATTTCAGAGGGGACGGTTCATAAAGACTTGTATATAATTTTTTTTAAGAAAAAAAACAGAAGTGCTTCCCCAGAGAGATGTCCTTTGGGGTAGCAGAAGTTTAAGGTCACCTTCTACCCTCGTGTGCCCTATTATCAAGGTTATGGTTTGGTTGATTTGATAACAAGGCATATCCCATTTGCAAAGCACAGAGTTTTCCCCTCCAGCCCTGGAGGGACTGTGCTATCATTTGAATTCTATTTCCTGATAATGTGCTCATCATGGTAGAAAATTTCTGCAAGAAGATGAATTTTACTTTCTTCACTGACAGCTCGGTAGAGACTCAGGGCTTTAATTGGACCTATCTGCTGATGCAGAGTTGACTAAGAGCATGCCCAAGAAAAAAAAATTATACAGACAGGTCTATGGCATTTGTTTTAAAGGCACACAAAAGCGGATCGCTTACTCATTATCAGCTGTACGTAGACAAAGTAGTTGGCTTTCCTGCTAGGACAACACCCCACAAATGACGCTGCGAGAGGCCAAAGAATGCCAGTCACCAATCCAGCACCGGTCACGTTCCCACTCCAGCACGTACACGTCTGGTGCTGCTCAGTGACTGCCTGCCTAATTCTTCTTTTTTGGGCGAGCGGAGGTCCAGGCTCCCCAAACCACGATTTCATCACCCCGATATCGGAGTCGACGGCCGAGGCACCAAGGATTTCCCGAGCGGGACGGAAGCGGGACGTCCCCACGCAGCGAGGCCCACGTGGGGAGAGGTAGGATGCAAAACGGGATCCCAAAGTCTGAGCGAAAGGCGTTAGAGATCCCAGAGCAAACTTGAGATTATTCATTAGCCTACACAGAACCCCTCATTACTGTAATGCGGGTTAATAGACACACGGGTGACAGGAAATCTGCAGCAGAGAGAGCACCCAAAACTTTGCCCACGCTCTTAACGCAGCATGTCACAGAAAGCGGGCAAAGGCACCGGGGTTGCTCATGTTTACTCGGAATTCAAGTTCTTATGCCTACCAAGAGACGTGTTGGTGCTCTCCTGCTCGACAACTCACTTCTTCCCCTCGTACACAAACAAAACAAAAACCAAAAGCCAAAGTCTTAGTTTGTCGATGCCCCTCTGAAAATATTAAATTTCCTGCTCTGCTTAACTTAGCTCAGACAAGGCAGGCAGTATTTGCTCAGCAAATATTGTTTGTAATAAGTTAGACAAGCAATATTTTTTGCCAGCCTATTAACACCAGAAAAATATGTACAGTCAACACGAGATGAAGAATTTGTTCAATTACTTCAAAAATGGGAATTACAACCAAGGGATTATTATCCATTTAAACATCTCTTTTCCACAAAACGTCAAACACTAGCCATTTGCTAACAATCTCCGGAGACAGATAAAGTAACGTTCTGGCAACGCAAACACAAACTCGCCGGGCCGGAGGGGGGGGCCGGGAGGG
>VXAA01006130.1:0-13421 GCA_013399115.1 Anseranas semipalmata
GACTTCGCCAGGAATAGAGAACTAATTTTATTCCCCTTTAGGCAACTGAGTTGTTGCTTGAAAGGCCTCTAATCTGTTGTTTTTTTCAGGTCTAAGAAGGCTGCTGAGGTGAAACACATGCCACAGAATCAACCAGATGCCCAGATGTATTTTAGGAACACGGGCATATTTGTGTCCCTCAGGGAGGCAGATGGGAGGCTAGTCTAGATGCAAGTCATGTATTTGCTAATGCCTGTACATCCCGCTTTTAGATGTCTGCATCTTGTAGGAGCTGCTGCTTTCCACTCAAATGGTGCCTTGTTCAGATCCAGTTGCTGCAAGTTTGTTGTTGTTGTTTTTGTTTGTTTGTTTTTAAGAAGTGGTGCTCCATCCCAGGGAAGTTGTTTTTCTCTAAGACTCATTACACCAGTATAGGATTTTTGGAAAAGACAGACCCGGAGAGAAAGGTCTGAGGAGAAAGAGAGATCTGCAGCACTGCTTCCATGCTTTCTTTTCACTGTCAGGGACAACATACTGCACAGCTTGTTTAAGGATCCTGGATAGCGTAGTCCCAGCAGACATTTCCTGTACTAAGATGTATTCTCATTAGAGTTACCAAAAGGGAGTATTCAAAACATTAGTTATCTGCACATAATCACTATATCACACCATGTATCCTTTATTTTAATTCCTACTTGCTTGCTAATTACCCACCACACTGAAGGTCTCACAACTGCTCTCCTTTCAGCAGCTTTGTTTGCAAAGTGTCTGGCAATAATCTCCCAGCAGTGTATTATCATGCCCTTTTCATCACACTATTTAATCAATAGGGTAATGACCTCATATAAGCTAGTTCCAGGACCTAGCCATGCCATGCTAAATAAATGAAACAAACAAAAGTGTGGGCTACGTGCCTTCTGTTTTACAAACCTGGACCTGAACCATTTCTGCATTAAAATCTATTACAATACATAGAAATTGCAAATTCTTCACATCTCTTGCCAGAAAAAAAGATTCTACAGTACTGTGGGGAAATGACTGGTTTCTTTAAACAGACATAATCACAAAACATGTGTGTTCTTGGTCAAGTGTTCATAGGAAGATTTATCCTGATAACACTGGAAACAACCCTTTCCCCCAGTACATCACGTCATCACTTGGAGGACTGAATGGTGACCATCACAGCTAATGGGATGAAATCACATGCAGCACACTACCAAAACAGGGGTTGGAACCTTCTTTTCAAAAGGATTTCTGTTCCAGTGAGCAGAAGGAAAGCAGCTTCTCTCCATTTCCTGAGCTGTAAACTTACAGAGTGTGGTTCGCTTTGATTTTGCATCCCATGGTTGGATTATACTCTGTCTAATAAAGCACATGTGAGATGTGTTTAGTAATGTGTGAACTCTGGAGCATATGTAGCATCACTCTAGTGTGGCGATTCTCTCATCCAGAAGAATGGGGGTGCTAAACTGGGTCTGTGTGCTCTTCCTAACCACCAATTTTTATAATACCTGTAGGAATTTAATTTCAGAAAGACATTGGTCTTTTTGTCAAATTTTATTGCAACTAGACAACAGAAAGGGAGAAACACAACTCCATAGCTGGCACACAGAGTGACTGCATAACCCTTGTCTGCCCTGGAAAACCAGGGCAAAATATCCACAACAGCACGGAAGTGTCACCCCACACAAACTCTGACAGGATGGTTAGGGCAGAAAGCAGGCTGCCTTCGTGACACCAGCACAGCTGGGGAAGGGTACATCAGGGACAACTGAAAAGACAGGTATGCGTAAGAAGGAGCACAGACCACAGTTTTGTGGTACCATGGCAGTATCACCATGCACTGTTTTCACATGAACTTAGATCCCCCCCAGAAACAGCGTGAAAGAAAAATAATAGTTTTTAATCCTGTTTTATCTCAAATATTACATGAAGCCAGTCTATTTCTACTGATATACCTTGAGACAAATTTTTACTTAAAATTTCTCACTGCACCAGAGCCACTTACATTTTTTTGGCACTTTCCTTTCAGGTACGTTATGAAAACGACAATGTGCCAGTCATCCAAGCTGTCGGCATCAGCTAAAATCTGTTCTGAGGCAGAGTAATTTACACTTGGATGCACACCTCCCAGGAAGTAATCACATAAATACCTTCACGTTGAGATGCAACTCGTTGGTTAGGTAACTCCTATAATGAGCGTAAGTCTGATCTGTCCCAAAGATCTGAAATGGCTTCAGTGCAAATACTCTGTTAAGCTGATGTAGAAGCCGTTGTAGTGCTAACTATGTAGTGTGCCTGTGAAGTACTTGCTTTGTTACAAGATATTAGTTCTGGACTATAAAACTGCATTTTGGAAAATACTCTCTCGAAATGTCCCATATGATACTTGTCTGGCAAAGTGAGAACCTAAAAAACCCAACATTCCCAGCCTCTCAATGAACTGAAACTCTCCCAGTTGCCCATCTGGTGGTCTGGCCCCTGCAAAACTATTACATTTACTTCTGATGCTGAGGAGATACAGCAGAGAACAGCAAAAAAATAAAGGAAGTAATAAGACTAAGAAAAGAGAAGAAAGAAAATTCCACACCTCTCCAGTTGAGGCAAGCTACCTCCAACAGTGGGTGCTCAAATTAGATGTTAACTGCTTCCCTGATATTTACTGGGATATCAAGAGTAGTCAGTGTAAAATATCATTATCAGGCAACACCATCTTCCCTTCCCAGAAAAATCTGTCCTTGGATTACCCAGGAAAAAGGACATGTCATTGAATTATCTCTCTAATCCATCTTCAATGAAAATAAATAATTCCTGTAATTGGTGACATAGCAGCCACCATTGTTCAGGTACAAGAAATCCTTGCACACCTTCTGAAATGAGCCACTTCTACAATGGCAACATATCCCTCCAACAGAGGAGCAGATGTGGCTGGCATAAAATATGAGACCTACTGTCCTTCAGGATGCTACTCAAAATCTAGCAGAAGGATCAAGCTGGATAGGACAGCATTGACTTGCCTTTACCACTCATCACTTTGGTACCAGCTAGCTTAGTGTGTTGATACTTAAAATGCCACCAGTAGTTTTTGAATTACCTGCTGACCTAAATGAACTCTCTTACCAGAACATCTCTTATCTGTCAGATAGAGTTTCAAGCTTTTGAGCAGCCTCCTTGTTCAGAAAAACCCCACTGTGTATATTTTCCCCTATCACTTCTGTTCTGCAAGCATCTTTGTAAGCTGGCAGCAAAAATTCTTATTTCAGAGCACCTTCCTCATGCAAAAATATTACATCAAAAAAAAAAAAGTTGGCTATCATTTCTTACCACATAGGCAGTATAAGGTTATAGCTTTCCCTTCACCCTAGGAAGCTCCTCCACAGGCAGAAGGCAATGGGAGACTATGGTCTCTCTGTTTACTTTTGGACGTCTCTCTTTTACAGAGGAAAAAAGGAATGAGGAATAAGAACCAAAAATCTGGCAACTTTTCCTTAGATAGTTAAAAACCTTTTGAAACATGAATCTAAAGAAGAGAAACACCCAACCTAATACATCCATGAGAATTTTCATTTGAAGTCCTGCCAAAAAAAAAAAAAAAAAAGAAAAAGGCAATAAAAACCACCCTCCACTGTGAAGACTGCAGAAATCAACCATCTGGGCAGGTTGCATGGTAGAAACTTCTGAAAATCTTCTTATAAGAGGTAGCTCTAAGTCATCCCCAGATGTATCCCTAATCCTCTAAGACATCAGCGCCACAGAATTTTCACAATTTGGATGTGTGTCAATATTAAAATGGAAAAAGTAGGGATTTGATAGAAAGACCTGATAGAAAAGCAAAAGAGGCATATAAGTGATAACTAACTTGATAAAGAACTAAAAGGGATAATCTAATTAAAGCTGATTCACATGGGTTTCTGGAAAATAGATCTTGTCAAGCTAACTTGATATCATGTTTTGATGTGATTACAAATGGAACTGCTAAAGGCAACCATCTTGATGGATGTCTGTAAGAGAACTGGCTTTGTAACACACCATAGTTTGACCAAAAAGCTAGAAAGCATAAAAGATGGGATAGCTTCTCTATGCTTCCATCATAGTCAGTGGAGAGTAAAAGGTATTTTCTGAAAATGATTTATGACTCTTCATGCAAGTCCACTACATCTTTCCGTAAAGGACTCCATCTCTCCCCATTGTCTATTAAGAGCTTAGAAAACTACCAACCATTGGAAGCTAATCTTTGGATGGCTAGACTTAGATGTGATGAATCAGAACGGCACCTTAAACTACTTAAAAACTACACAGCAGATATGTATAAGCCATCATTACATGACTGGGGAACAAGTCACTACTATCAGAGATGGTTACTGGCTCCTAGACTATCTTTTATTTTTGTTTTTTAAAAAAACGATTTTCACAATATTTGAAATGACTAGAAAATATCAAATAATGAAGAAGACATTTGGGTTAGGTGAGTGCAACCAAATGCTATGTACTTCAGTAGAGTCAGCAGAAGGCTATGGATCTAGGAACAGGAATAATGAGACAGACTTAATGATAGAGGACTCAATTCTGGGAAAAGGAGATCCTAAAGAGGAGACAAGGATTGGGGAACAAAGGCCATGGCGAGTAACCAGATTATTCCCAATTTCTAGTGTAGTGCACTAACCAAAAGCTACTATGCTCACCAGATGTACAAACAACAGCACAGAAAAGTAGGAAGGTTATGTTGTCTTATTTGGCATCAATGAAACGACTAGTAGTTTGACTGGGATCACAGTGTTGTTTTAAGAAAGATTGTGAAAAATTTCCCGGATTCTGAGGAAGCCAGAGGAACTATTATGGTATTAGGAAACACGTCTTATTGCAAGAGACTCAAGGCGCAAAATCAATTAACTTATAAAAGAGAAAGTTAAAGAATGATTTGATCACAGTCTACAAGTGCTTACCATAGGGAACAAAAATTTGATAATAGAGGGCTCTTCAATCTAGCAGGCAAAAGCAGAATCCAAGGGCTGGAAGTTACAGCAAGACAAATTCAGTCTGAAAATGAGGTGCAAATTTTAAACACTCAGGGAATAACTTGAAATAACTTGCCAAGAACTGTGATTTATTTTCCATCGCTGGAAAATATATTTTAATCAACACTTGGCCTTGTTAGAAGTTTATACTTCTATTTCTCAGCTTATTAATACATTCATTCTGAGAACCTCAGAATATTTTTGTGGAGAGAAAGAATAAATGTTATAAGCTGGGAAGCGTTCACTGTGGTATTCATACACAGCCAAGAGATTTCATTTCCATTTGATCATCAAGTCTGACTCTCTCCCATGAAGCTTGCCCAACTAAAGCCCCTTCTTACTACTCCATACTATGCAAACCTTTTTGATTAATGAGCCCTAACTCAAAGTAGATTGCACTAAAATTAGGAAGCAGGAAGAAATCATAATTTGCAATTATCCCTCACAGAAATACCTCAGTACAATACTTTAAAGTCATTTTAGGCGTACTATTGTTTTCCAAATGTAAAGGTAAAACACAAATCACAATATGGTAAAGATCTCTCAGTAGGCAATTAAAAATTAATCAGCTAATTAGATCAAATGAACGAGAAAATAAGGCTCAGGAAGACATCCATTCTAATTAACATAATATTAACTTACAAAAGACTTGTTCAGACAAAAAAAAGATCATCTTTATTTCAAATATCAAACCAATCAATAAAAGGAAACAAACAGTTATTTCTTACCTTGTTATCCCCATGACCAAAGCCAAAAGGAAATGACAGTAATAGTGAGTCAACCGCCTGTGCAACTGTATTCATTTCTTATTTCTAATCTTGTTAACTATTTGAATCCACAATTTAAACTAACTTGTATTCAATTTACAGGGATTCTACCTATATTGTGTTTTCTCTATACTTGCTCTGTCTCTTAAGAATCTTGTAGG
This sequence comes from Anseranas semipalmata, assembly GCA_013399115.1. Taxonomy (NCBI): domain Eukaryota; kingdom Metazoa; phylum Chordata; class Aves; order Anseriformes; family Anseranatidae; genus Anseranas; species Anseranas semipalmata. The sequence continues at coordinate 5,923 of VXAA01006130.1, forward strand.
TACTTAAAATTAAAACTAATGAGATCCAAACTCCCACCTAGGTTTCTCCTCAGCTAGGTGGTTCCTAACTAAAGCACAGGGCTTTACTGTGGAGATGGAGGATGTAAAAATAAGAAAAAGTGGAAGGATTTTTAAGTCTGTGTCAGGATGATAACATATACTCTCAAAGAAGGAAATAACATTATAGGACACCTTATTGAATAAACCTGACTGGTTAAGCGGAAAGGCTCAGGCAATCAGACAAGGAATTGGGCATGGTTGAACCTAATTAGATAAGATTGCATAGATTAGAAATATCTACAATTACAGGACAGTTCCTAAAATATTTTTTCAAATGTCAGATTACTCCAGCGATGACCAACCACCCCGACCTTCTGTCTGGGAGTCATGGGACATGTGCCACAGACTTGGAGTGCTCCGGGGGAGCTGGCCACTGGGGGACAACCATGACTCCCAGCTCTCCAGTGTGGCAACTGCATGGACGGTTCCCAGCACAGCCCACTAGCACCCCATTTTGCAGCCCCTCACAGGTCTCCTATGTGTTATCCAAATTCAGATTATTCAGTGACCCCTTTCCCAGGCCAACACAGCTCCCCTGTCTGTCTTGGGACACAGATCTGGTTTGGGAGGAATCTTGAATTTCCTGATAGCCGCATGGGACTCAATGCTACAGGTCAGGCTAGACACAACTGTATTATTTACTTTTACAGGAAAAAGAAAAAAAATCTAGGAGGAGTATGTAATGGTTTAGAAGCAGGCTGTGCAAACCAATTCCACAATGAATGTATTTCACTTTGATCACCCCTTCTAGCCCATATCAGAATTGAGGCCGTATTTTGTTTTGCAGAAATTAGTACCTTCAAGACCTGCAGTGGATTTATTATTTCTGCTAGAGCTTGCACTTCCTTTCTGATCCACTGCTGTAAAATCCAGAGGGACAGAACAGCGCAGAAAATTACTGCGAAGATGTAGTGTGACACAGGAAGAGTCAGACGCGTTATGTGTGAACAATATGACAAAAGGAAAAGCCATCTGAAAATAAATGAAAAAATTAATAATCAAAAGGGTGTCTAATTCTTATCTGGGCACTTGTTTGCTCACTCTATGAATTAGGACCATCAGGCCATGGCGTGTAAAGCTGGAAGGGACCCTGGGCCCAGAATTCAGTCCTGCTTGAGGAAACCGCCAGAAATGGCCGTTCTGGGGAAAGAAATGGGGCCACCACAGAACAAGTGAGGCATCGGAAACTTAACTTTCCTCTTGCTTCAGTACTGAAACTACAGCTCCGTGACTTGGGGCCAAACCTATGTATCCACCCCAAGCTTGGTCTTGTCCCTGAAACAACCAGTAATGGCAGCTAGCTGACACAGAGCAACAGCCCTGCAATGTGGGCACAGGTACTGGCCAGAGATACTAAATCATTACAGAGAGATGACAAAACTGCTGCTAAGAGAGAATAACTTCTAATCACGCCAACACTAAAAACAGCAGCAGTATATGCTGCATAATATGAGTCACACATGCACATGGAACTTCATTGTTATGCATTTCCATGTAAACTGTGGCTTAAACTTAATAGGATACAGGTTCAAAGGATAATGTATAGAATTTGTGAAACGAAAGCCTCAAAAAAAAAAAAAAGCACTTTGGTAACAGAGGTGACAGAAAGTGTTTTTTCAACTGCAAGCTATGAACACTTGACATAAAAATAGCCTATCCAGAAATCGCTGAGTATGTCGGAGAAAAACAGAGAATGACGGCACTTGGAGAATTTCATACTAGTTTGATCACTGATTCTTCAGTAAGCTATTTAGGACTGCAGGCTAAACATTCTCCTGGAACAGATATATCAATCAAAAGCTAAGCCTACTTTAAATAAATAAGCAGTGTCTATTTTCTTCTCCAGAATGCTTGATCAAAAAGCTGTCTTCTCTGGCCATCGGCTGCTTTGTGCTTGGTAGCTGACTAAATACTTTACTGATTTACACTGTAGCATGGGAGAGTTTTAGCAAGCCTACATCTCCAAATACAGGTCCGTTTTTGTCAATGATGAAAGACATCATCTACAGGCTATAAAGTAGATTAATATTTGTCAGGCTTTCCAAACAAGCCAGAAACCTATGTTTTCCTGTTCTTTAAAGAACTGTATGACTTGTTTCCTTATAAGGGATAAAAAAAAATAATCCAGAAACTAAGAGAGTAGAACAGAAAACCTATTTCTTACTTCTTGATAGCCTGGAGCTGTAAAAGCACAGGATCAACAGATAAAGAAAGGAAAAGAAAGGAAAGGAAAGGAAAGGAAAGGAAAGGAAAGGAAAGGAAAGGAAAGGAAAGGAAAGGAAAGGAAAGGAAAGGAAAGGAAAGGAAAGGAAAGGAAAGGAAAGGAAAGGAAAGGAAAGGAAAGGAAAGGAAAGGAAAGGAAAGGAAAGGAAAGGAAAGGAAAGGAAAAGAGAAGAGAAGAGAAGAAAAAAGAAAAGAAAAGAAAAAAGAAGGAGAGGGAGAGGAGAGAACCTTACTACCCTCATTTATATCTTCTCTTCACATATAAACAAAGAGGTAGCACAGGGTGCACCTCAGCTGGGAGATCACCCAAGATGCATGTCCTCCTTGGTACAGTGAACAATGCTGGCACAGACACGAGCGAAAAATACTGAAAAGCTCTGAAAGCTCGTTGGCAGCAGGGCCAGATGCAGCAAATAGGTGAGCAGATGAGAGGCATGGCTGCCTCAATGACTACTGGTTGTTCCTTGGTGCAAGCCCACCCAGCGCGAGCCAGCACAGCGCAGAGACGCCCAGGTTATTGCATCCGCTCCAGAGGAAGAAGCCAGCGAGCTGCTTCCAGGCAGCAGTGTGCTGAAGCTAACTGGCCGGCCAAGATTTAAGGCAGAAGTTCTACAAACAGCAGTCACTCCAGTCTTGCACAACCATGACGCATCTCCTCAGCACAGTTCACCCTGAACACTGGAGAAGAGCTGTGGCGTTAAGCCTACATTACAAGAAATACCTAATAGGATGCCCTCCCGGTGGCTATCACCGGCTTTGTGCAAGGGGCCTGAACCCCCAGGGCTCCCAACAGACCTCTGCGACTTGCAGCCTGTTCACTGCCTGACCTAATTCTTCTAAATGGCTGGCCCATTTTGGCTGACAATTTCCTTTAAATGCCCAGACACCAAGCAATGGAAAATTTCCTTTAAATGCCAGTTAATGAGCAATGGAAAATGTCATCACGATGAAGTTATGCAGGTACTTAAGTGCTCTGCTGGATCAGGCCTTTGTGAGCTACATTATACTCTCGCATTTGACTAGATTTTCTGAGTGTGATAAATAAAAAAAGATGAACCTCTACAATAAAAAAAGAAAAAAGAAGATATATGTAAAATTTTTAAAGCTTCTGTGGTTCTTGGATGGCATGGTGGAGAGAAAGAGGGAAAGAGAATGCAAAAGCATAAACTAGGCTATGTTGTGTAAATTACTCTGACATTTAATAACTCTCTACTAAAAATTCTCAAGCAAGGCTACTTCAGATATTTTAAGGTCATGTATCATTTACTGTCTAGGTCAATTTATGCATCAGCAAAAAGTGCTGCAAACCCTCCTGGACAGCAGTTTAAAAATAAAGGTATATGTAACTGTTTGGGCCATATTTTCCTCACCAGTTTCTGCTCTGTGAACATTTCACCTTGGAAAATTAAAGTAATAAGTGAAGTCAGTATGATATTTCAAGGCAAGCCAAGGACAAGCTTTATAACTGTGCTATCAAAATGCTATTAATAAAAGCAAAAATACATGCACGATGCCTGTGTTCCCTTATGGATGGAAAAAATTATTGTCCATTAAGTCAACATTTCAGATACCCTCTCAGTTTTTCCTAAGGTCCCGAAGAAGGAGACAGAACGCATATCTCTTTCAGTGAACTTGTATAAAGTATCTGCTGTCATGCAGTGCTCTATTTCAGTAAACACTCCAAGGCTTCTTATAAGGATATATGGATGAGTAAGACTTCTGGGAAAAAAAAAAAAAGTGGAAAATTGTGGCTACAATTTTCTACTTTCACAGTAAGTTTTATACAGGAGTCTTCGTTTATTTTTCTTTGGGTCCAGAGGGCTGTGTTTATACATGTGTCTTACCTTAAGCATCTAAATTCACTTCTCTGTGGGTATAGTTCCCCTCACTGCAGTATCCAACGGCTCCATGGTTATCCCCAGGACAACCCCTGCTGCAGCACAACTACTATTATCTCCTTTTGATTGATGTGAAGCCAGACACACCAGGGCACGTCTACATGGCACGAGGCAGCACTGCACAGAAACATCCAAGCCGGCTCTGAGTGGGCAAAGCTGCCTAGAAGATTTCAGGCAGGTAAGTAACCGCAGCCAGTGCCCCTCTGCACATCTCTGAGCATCGCTGAGCCACACTCTGCAGAAATACATGACAAGGCTGAGGGCAGTCTGCACTATGCAAGGAAGCATGCCAGAGGCTCTTGATCTTGGGACCACTGAAATTTCTTCAGGGTGTCTGCAGGCTGAATGAAGTTGTGCTATAAACTTAGGTACATTTTGCTTTTGTAGACAGTTGGTTTCATGTTTTGTTTCTGTACACAGCCAAAGAATCAGACAGGTTCCGACAGGCTTAGAAAGCCCATGGCTTTCCTTGGCGTCTGCCTTGCCAGAAGTCTAACTGCAGAAGAAGAAGAGACTGCGACCTATTTATCCAATTTCCTTAGGTACACAGAACAGGTGGCTACCCAGCTATGTACACTCTTTAACTGTTCCTTCCCTGGGAGAAAACGTTTTTATGTTTAAAATACTATATAACTGTACTGAGTTGCAGAGTTTGTACCCAGACTGTTTTTTAAAATAAATTATCCCAGGAACATATGGCTCGGAAAATTTTTCTTTTCACCTGGTCTCAGGTGATCAAAGTGCACATACACATTTTCATTTGAGACAAATTATGAGTGTGTGTGTTTTCTTTACCTTTTTCAGTGCTTTTAAGCACTGAAAAGAAAGTGAAAAAAGATAAGTAAAGACAAGAAAAAATGACATGAAAATATGATGTGGAAACAAAAAAAAAATAGTTCACTGAAAATGTCACAGGGCATTTAAAAACATCCTGGGAAAAAGATATTATTTGTCAAATTAAATTAATTATTTATAATAACTTCCGTTTTCAGACAAATCTTGATATTTTCTCTGAAATCACTATCATTGATTTTCCTTTTTTTTTCCAGCCCTGGCAAAATTGAAAGATGAACTATAACAGAAAGTTCTTCTCTTTGTTAGTTACATTAATGCGAAGTATGAGGTACTTTGAAAAACCTCACTAATGATACATACTCTTCCCAACATAAAAATGCTCACTTTAAAGCTCTACACTCAAAGGATTTCAGAGAGGAGCATTTTTTCACTCATATTTGCAATATTCTCATTACACTGATGGGTATTTATAAGAAAACTTCTCAGATCTTCCACATTCATTTCATTTAAGATCTTTGTCTCATAAAACACAGCAAAAAGTTCTCAGGCAGTTTATAGAACTATTAAAAACTGAACTAACTTTATTATTCATTCAATCTCCTCCATTATTTATCCCTCTTGATTTGAAAGTAGGACTCACAACTGCAGCACTAGGAGTCCCTGGAACGCAGCCTCACCACAATTAGCCATTGATCCAGCTGCTCGTACCATGACAAGGGAATGCAAACTCCCTCCTCCTTGAGGCTACAGCTCCACAGAGAAACCCTTCAACATCACAGACTTCCACCACTCCATTTCTTAACTTAATAAACAGCATCAGCTCAGAGCTAAGTTCTTAAGCTGCAAAGAAATACCCACACTTTTATTCATTAGGAGAGGAATTTTTTTCCATCGTGTACCTGTTCAACTTTTCTGTATGGTACAGATTTTGGGTTGGGTTGGCTTGTTTTTTTTTTTGTTTGTTTGTTTGTTTTTTAACAACTTTTGGTAACACAACTTTGCATATGCTTAAACCGATGTACCAAGATCTCTCATACAGAAGTAGACACACATTAAAAATGTTCTTTTTCAAAATGTGTTTACTGTACAAGTAAAAATCACTACTGTGTGAAAGACCGGTGGCAAATAGTCACATTTTCTGAACAATAAGCTGAGAGAAAAAAAATCAAAGAGAGCACTGCAAAATTCACAGCACTTTGTGAATTTGAGAGATGCCACTTGATTTTAATTATTTATGACAGTATTTCAGACTATACTTGTTAACATACAGGAGCATGAAAGCAGGCCACTTCAGAGCACCCAGCTGCTAAGTGGGCTCTAGGAAACGCTAGGAGATGGCAACATTTTAGTAGCGCTTTTTAGTAAGTGTGTTAATTCCAACGTTTTTATCCTGCAACTACTACTGTAAACAGTTTCTTCTCAGTAGCCATTTTACCTGGAAACAACGGGGCAAGTAATCTATGTTGCACCTACAGCATAGCGTCCAATAAAGCCATTTCTGCACCTGCGTGACGCATTGCAGCTTTTAATTACTACATTGTCAACCCGTGATCAAGTACGTGATGCATACTTTCACCATACTTTATACCAATGCAAAGAGCCAGTAGCCACGTTCAGATGTTCATTGATGGATTTTGGAACCTAATGCTGCATCTATTTTTTTCAGGCTGGTCCCTGATTTACATTTGATGGGTATGACATAAATGAATTGATTATTCAAATGCCACAACTTTCTGTGATTAACTGTGATACTTTAGCCATGTATATAAGAGTTTTTCTGTTTAATACATAGTGCTTAATTTTTTTCTTGTTAAAAAGTCTTCCATTGGCTTTAATTATGCTCATGAGAACAGAAAAATGAAAAAACATATTGTTTGCCTGAGGCCTCGGGTGGAACGAGAAGGTTTCCCAACTCAAGGAATCAGTCTTTCGTGACTTTAAAACTTCTCATACTCCTGATCCTAGACCAAAATCCACTGCTCACGTCTTATAAATGAAGTGTGATCCCAAAGTAGTCCAAATTGATTAAATGAAAACCAGGCAGGCAACCAATATACATGTAGTTCACTCCTTGACCTATGTAAGTAGTTCGCTCCTTGACCTATACACTTGGTAGATATGTTTATACATTTATGTTTAGGGGGCTGGGGAGGAAATATCCACCTTATGATGTAATACATACATGTGTTTGCATTTATACTGTTTTAAATAACGATGTAATATCACAATCCCTCAGGAACCTCACGTTAATTCCTTACCTACCAAATTTGGCTTCTGTAAGCCTCCCTTTGCCAGCCCCAACTCCCATGCCGGGCTGGAACAGTTTATTCCTGTCTGGGTTTGCTTTCTCTCTGAGGACACTCACCGCACACCCCTCCTCCGGACCCTGAGGACCTCAGCACGGACGGGACGGGACGGGACGTGGGCAAGCCAGCGCGGCTCACGAGGGCTCGAGGACACGCCTCGGGGACACGAGGCGCCTCAGCGACGCGGTGCCGCCACCGCCGCCGCGGGGACACGAGG
>VXAA01006130.1:13874-52891 GCA_013399115.1 Anseranas semipalmata
GGCCCGCGGGGGCCCGGCGGCCCCGGGCCGTGCGCAGGTGGGCTTCCCCCAGCAGCGGCCCAGGCCGCGGGGAAGGGACTCCTGTCGTCAGAGGAGCGATGGAGCGCATCTGGCGCGGCCGCTGCTTGGTCCCGCTGCAGGATGCAGCCAGGTCACGTCAGGAGGGCACAGAACCAGCCCCTGTTAGGTGCTCAAGGACAAAGCATCTCGTAAGGTGTTTCCCACGTAGTAACTGCGGATTTTAGAATGACTTCTGTAGGCTAACACATCTGCAATCTCATTTTTAAAGGGCAGGGGTGACTAGTTGAGCTTCATAAAATGTGTTAAGGTCACTTACTGATCTGAGACTCCTGTGAGCTGTTTCTGAACAGCTTTCTTCTTGTTCTTATCAGTCCTACCCGAAAAGGCCCCATGGAGACAAGTGGTACGAAGGTGGGTAGGTTATGATCCAGAACATTTCAGGGGCCCGTGACAGTTTTGACCCAAATCAGAGTCTGGGTGAAAGACACAGAGCAAGTCACAATACAAAATATTCTCCCATATAGGTATATATAGTCTTTCTTTTAACATACACTGAAGTCACTATTCCCTCAAGTAGGAGGATAGACAATCTTCATCCTTACCGTTAGATGCTGAGCAGACAGCTGTTAGTATCCTGTAATTCTCTGTTATCTCTGTGGTGATGTAACTGACAAAGATAAAGTCATATTTTGCATTAAGTGCAGTTGTGAAAAATATCCTTGTAAGCAGAAGAACCTTGATGAGTGTGAACTTGATTTTGATTCTTAAAAGTTCCTAAAGCATCTTCTTTGTGCCTTGCCCTGTTCTAAGTTATTCCAGCTTTACATTTGTTATTGTTTAATAAGGATCATCTTTCTGTTTACACAGAGCCATGTTTACATAAAACTCCAAAGAGATCACTGAGTAGGAAATCCAGATTACCTACTTTCAGCTCTCCTGTTAATGACACTGATATACAGCAAGAAATCTTTTGGGATCCTCATTCACCAATTGCACGTGGACTAGGTAATAATAATGAAACTCAGACTTCAGGGTGCCTACCTGAGGAATGCAACTGGAGTGTGCTAAGAGTTATCACATTTATAGAAAAAAGGCCTCCTCCTGCTATCATGATAGCAGTTGGAGAATCCAGAGGCGATTAGGTTGTTTGGTTTGGTTTTACTTTTATTAAAATCCCATAAATTCTTCAGTATAGCGCTGCATCAAGTTCTGACTTCAGCAAGTGTAATTGTACTGTTTGAGATACAATGCACTTTATAAATTGTAATGTTTTGCAGATTTTATAAAGTTTTTTTTTTGTTTTCATAGGCAATGAAAAAAACAAACGTTCTACCAGTAGATGTGCAGTAGAAATTTCAGAAATTGTTAATCGTATTGCTCCTCAGGTAATTGTTACTTTCTAAAACAATGCTCTGTACCGTAGTGCTCCAGTAGTCACTTTTAATGAAGGCCCAGTTTTAGTTACAGTAGTCTCTTTAACATGTTAAGAAGCCAGTGTACAGAAAACTAGTAACATGTTTATAAAATTGGATTGAATTAAAGTCATAAGCATGGCATTTGACTCACTGCTCTTCTGAATCACAGATGCTATAAAAAAGAAAAAAAAACATGTATAAAGCAAGTAGACTTGTGGCAGCTCCATTTAGAAAGTTCTACTTTCAGAATATAGTTTATTGCCCCTGATCTTAAGAAATCTATTGTGGTTTATTTATTTAATTACTTGTCTGTTAAAAGGTATAGTTTCTTCACATACTGGATTTACTTGGCAGGTAAATCTGACAGACTCAGATGAGAGAGACTCCACAATAATATAAATATTGAAGTTGCATAATTATTGTAAATAATTTGCCTTTTTACCCTAAGGTCCATGCTCTTGATGTCTCTCTTTTGCTGTGAAACTGATGTCCACAGCCTGGAAAGTGAAAATAAGATAGTGTTACAATAGTAGGCTTATTGTTTGTTTTTTATTAAGTACAAGAACAGAACTTGTTCCTAAAACAGTTCTGTAGTATTTGACTTGCAAAATATGCCAGCTTATTTGACAGAGCCATTTAAATGTATTCACTCTTTTGAGTATTTTTAAGAAATAAGCATTGGAAAATCAGTGATAGAGGATGCCACTTCCTTTTAAATGATGACAGTCCTATCATGACTCTAAACAGAATCATCCTGGCTTTGCTGCTATCTGTTGCTTGTCCTTCTCCTTACAAATAAATAAAATTTAAAAAATAAAACCTGCCTAAAACTACCTGGTGGTTAGTAAAGTTCAGATTACTTTTGCTGGCTTACGTGCAGTAATTTCTCACATCCAACATTTGGCTCTGGCCCTCTACACATTTTACCACTCCAGTACTGTATCTCTTAGATTTGGGAAATCAGAACCCAGCCTGAACTTTGAAGCTCTGAAACAACCTCGTTCAGTTTCTAAACTTCATTTATTTCTGTTTAAAGGCTGCTTGTATAAAAGAGTTGTAATGGAAGAAGTCAGACTTTTTTTCCAGGAAGTATACAGAATATGATTTGTTTCAAATTCTATGATCTGTTAATGCTGCTGTAAGTGGATAAAGACAGGGTATCTCAAGTAGCTCCTCACTAGTATACTGAAGTAAACTAATCGCTGCTTGTAATGTGAATATTGTGAATTACGTGTAAACCTGATTGGGGAAGCAAATATAGTACTAGCTTTGAGCACCAAAGTAAAATTCAATTATTTTAATTGAAGTTTCTGCTTTAAATTGATATAATTAAACTGATACAACTATCAGCAGACAGTGTTGCAGTCATCTTGCTTAGCTTGTATTGGTTTAGCTCCTATCTTTGGCTTTCAACAGATTTGATCCAATGTAATTGGTTTAGCAACTTTAACTAACGCAGGGTGTGTGTCTAGTCCAATCTTTATCTGAAATCAAATTGCTAAGCATTACAAATCTAATCATTCAGGATGAAAAAGCAGCCTGTAATGAAGGCTCCCTGTTAGGGACATGGATTGGTGAGGATGCTATTCCCTGTACACCTGGAGTAGTAAAAGTGCGAGCTAGGACAAAGTTAAGCTGTACAAGGTAAGTTACAGTTTTGTCTTGCCCATCACTGCTGGGTTTTCATGAAAAAGTGTATGTGGTGTTTCATTATGTATAGTGAGCCATGTAATTGTACATTAGCATACAAAATGCTTTTAACTTCGCATTTGCTATCTCTTGTTAATGGGGTAGTTATCGCTGGGAATTATCAAAACGATTGCCTGCTGACTGTGCATTGAAAGTAGCAGGATTCGGTCATACTCTGTAGCTTGGTAAACTAGAGAATAAAAACAGCATGTAGGGTAGTGTAGTTGGACTTGGCAAAACTTTCTCAGTAGATCTGATTTTCTTTTTATATATATATATATTTTTATCTAGGGATCTTAAAATAAAAAATCCTGAAGAGGAACTCATGAAATTGGCCAAGGAATTTGATAAAAATCTGGTAGAGCTTGATGCTGTTCAGGAACAAGAGAAGCTTGGTCATGGCTTTATCCAGACTGCCTCAGAGTCTTTAAACAGTTATAAAGATGAAGTAAATACGAAGAACCTGAAGTCACTCCTTAGTGAAGTTTCTGAAACGGATGCTGCTCTGTCCCTGAAACCGGTTGGAGAAAGCACTGGCATCACTGCTGCAGAGCCCTGTCAGTCTAGCAGTCAAAAGTCTATAGATCTTGAGGCTGAAATAGCCCTTCATGCTCTTTTTGATTGCTCTACCCAGAAGTGTAGTGGACAGTTGAGCCAAGGACTATCGGGTATTTCTTTAAATAATAGTTTCCATGAAAACAAAAGCACGTTGGAGGAGGAACACCTTCCTGAACAAATTAAACATATGCAACATGGGAATTCAGATGCATGTCAAAAAGATACTCTGTATGCACTAGAAAGTGTGAATCAGACTCTTCCAAAAACTGATACTCGCACACTGGCAAACAAAAATCCTTTTGCTTTGAAGACGCCATTGGTGGTCTCCAGTAAGCTTGCTGGAGTAGTTAATGATGATTTTGATGACTGGGATACAGATTTTTTGGCAGATGACTCTTTTGTGATGCAAATAACCCAAAATCCTGAGTTGATAAATACTGAAGAAGCTCCACCAATTCCTGTAGGTCCATCTGTGCATGGTTTCAGTGATGCTAGCAGAACAAAGGAAAGAAGTAGTTGCAATTCAGTAATTTGTTCGGAGGGTGTACATAAATCTACCAGTTTCCAGTTTTCACCTTTGAAGCATCCTAGTAAAAGTGCACAAAATGTTGCAAAATCTCTTTCTTTACAAAAGCCATTTAACAAGATGGAAGACTCAAAGACTGCAACCACTGATTCTACTTGGAGGAGTGCCCAAAACAATGATTTTAAGTATATTCCTGTTTCAACGCAGTCTCAAGTGAAGAATGGAAATGAAACTGTTGAGCCTAAAGGTAACCCTGTTCCTCTTTTTCCTTCAAGATCTAATCCTCATAGACCACGGACTGAAAAACCTGGGAATAACATTCACAATATCTTCTGTGAATCAACCAATGTTTCTACCAATACAAAACCTAATGATGTAATTAAAGTGGTTAACCGAGCTAATACTGGTCACTTAAATCCAGTTGAAATACCAAAGAAATGTCCTCTGTCATTTGATGACTGGAATGAACCGAAATTCTCTGATGAGGTTTTAGATATGTTTTGTGAATCCAATAGTCTTTGGGATGCAAACTGTGAGGATGATGAATTGTTGTATCAGGTATGTGATGATATAGAAAAGCAGACTCAGAGCCAGGATGTTAAACAAGGAAATGACAGAGCTAAAACTATACAAGGAGCCGGTATTCATTCCAGATCAAACGCTGATAGTGGCTTCACAGCATCTAAACAAGGACTATCTGATCGCCTCTTGGCACAAAAAACAAATGCAAAACAGGACGGTCTTTCACTAAACAATTCCGGCAAGAATTTCTCAAGGGTTACACATGGGCTGACTACAACAGGGCACGTAGTGAACTGTAAAAACATTTCGAGTCCTCTAACAGTGATCTCGGGTACTTCCATGGAGTGTAAATACACACTGTCTAAAAACTATCATCAAGCTGCTTCTGAAGATACTACAAAGAGTATTTCAGGAAAGTGGTACAGGTCAAATTCTGTGCCAGCAAGAGAGACTGGGTCTGAAATAAGTCCAGCTAATGCAAGAAACGTTTTTAGTAGCAAAACATTAGACAGCCAAGATCTTTTGTGTCATACAGGAAAGACACCAAATAACAGTTCTGGTAACAAAATGTCACTTATGCCTTCAAAGTTCAAGTTCCGAAAGACTAACAGTTCTCAGAGCGCTCTTCATGTAGGGCCTGAAAATCCAGGGAGTCATTCTGGCACTGGAATTGCTCTGCAGGGTTTGGAAGGAAGTAAGAATCAGGTGAATGTGAGTTTGCACAGCAAGCCTGAAAATACAAAACCACCTTTCAAGAGGCACCTTTCAGAGTCTTTTGCACCGCTTACATCAGGTATGTGTCTTCATTCTATCACTATTAAACTGTTCTTATTTTTCTTACTCTAATCAGAAGTCAAAGGAGAAATTTTTACCATATTTCAACTTAAAATAGACTTCAGTGTTCATCCATTCAGTTTAGGCGCGAGTAAATGTTCTAACAAGAATTTGGAGATTGTTTTCTCCAAACTAAAATCATCCTGTCACATCTCTTGAATCCCTGTAGTTAAGGACTTCACTTTCCTATTTTCATTCCACTTCTCAGAATGCTTCAGTCTCCAGAATCACTAGGATCAAGTATACCCTGATGACAGCAGTCAGCATACCATATTCTGACTTGCTTAAAAATGTTTTGATACGTAGTGAATGCTGTAGCGTAAGTCAGTGCTTTAATTTACAGTACATTTTGAAAAGCATTAACAATTACTTATCTCAGCCACGATTCATAAAACCCCAGTTAATGATGGGGCAGGGAAAGAAGGCAGCAGATGATACCGAATGCCAACTTCTTTTTATTATTGTATACCTGGAAATTGGAACCCCAAATCATTCTGAAACCTAGGCATGTATTGTTGTTTGCTCTGTGAACAGGATTGCCAGTGAAATATTCTTTGTGTAATCAGTCTAAACACGAACACTTCCTTTTATTTAGCCTCCCAGTCGGTCACTAGTCCATCATCAAGTGATGGTCTGTAATATTCTATGCACTGATATTACTTACTAGAGAAATGTAGAGCCAGTCAAGTTTCAGTCAGTTCTTGTTTTTACTTGACCTAATTGCTTGGTGAAGTACTAATCAATATTAATTTTGATAAAATAGGCCTTTAAAGTGTACTATACCAACCTCCATTCTCAGGAAGCACTGTTACAAAAACAAAAACAATTCTTGCAAGCCACCAGCCAGCATTATGTAAAGAATCAGTATTTTATCTGTTTCACAGCCAGCAAAGAAGCAAATAAATGGAAAGTAGTTATTTCAGATGTCAAAGGGGGGAGGGGGGGAGAAATAACTAGTCATTCCATGGAATGTTTCAGAGAATAAATGAATGAAATAGAAAGTATCTTGTCAGCGTAGATTTTATTTTCAGAGGAAACAACAAAAGTCCTCCCTCATCTTAAGTTTTTGGTGAAGGGACCTTGCTGTAACAAAAGGATGGACATTAGTTTTTGAAAAGATTACTTAATGTATAATTTTTCACAGGTATCTGTAATTAGTCTTTTTTTAAGAAGCAAACAGACCCTTTTTTATTTATCCAGTCTGAAAGACTACTTATTAAAAATAGATTAATTGGAAATTGGTGCATAAAAACAGTAAAATTCTTGACATGCAGAATGATGGGAGTCTTCCTGTTGGATCCAATGAGGTCAGGATTTTATTGTATGGGAATTTATAGTTCTGTAACACAACATATAAAATATTACGTTTAGCTATCATGTTCTTGTCTCCTTTGCCGATTTTTATTGCTACTTTTGACCTTTTTTTCAACCTTTCTGGTTTTATTTGTGTGACACCTGTACTATATCTGACCCCACTGTCTATACCATCTCCATGCCCATATCTCTGCCTAACTCACTAAATTGTAGAGCCCTTTTCACTCTGATAGCCTTAATTTTCTTAACCCATTGCCATCTCCTATGTTGACTCCTGATGTCACAAGGTTCACTTGAAGGGCAGCCAAGTAAAATTTCCTTGAAGCAAATGTCTGCATCCCAGTACTTCCATTGGGAGGTAGTAATCAGGAGCACTACAAAGGTCATGCATCTTATCCCCCTTCCTGCCCTGGGGACAGGATGGATGAGCCATTTTTAACTTGGGTGCCTGGTATGTCAGAATAGTGTGCTCTTGCCGTATATCTTCAGACACTGAAAACAGATGAGTTAAAATACATATTGAACAAACTTGAGGGCTCCTAATGCATGTTTTTTTATTTACAGTGTCTGTGGGGGAACAAAAAAACAGGAAATGTTCTCAAGAAGAAATTGAAAGAAAAAAACAAGAAGCTCTTGCACGAAGAAAATCCAGAATGCAGGCATTCTTAAAAGATGCTTGAATTTGACCAGAGTTATTAAGTTCTTGGGAGAGAAGTATTGTAATGCTGGAAGACTTTTTAAACTGTGTTCACAGCTACTGACAGCAAGCTTTTCTTATTTGTCAGTTTAAAAAAAATCTTGATCCTGAACCATAATTAATATTCTGGTGGTATTTAGTCTTAACTAAAAAATACCAGTGGTCAATGTGTAGTCCCAAACTGTCTTCAACACAATGAAGTTCAAGATTGTACTGAGTTCACATTCTGTTATGGGTTGAAGTTGTATACTCTAGAAATCATGAGTGTGTGAAAGCATTTGTATACACAAGCAGAAGGCTTCAAAAATGGACCGTATGTATTTTGGCTGTATTTCTTTTATTGGGAGTATTTTAACCTGAAGGAAGACACTTAAGCACACATAGACTAAGCAATACTAATGTTTGCTCTCAGGTAGGTAAAAGTTCTAAAGTTTTGGTTTAAAGAAAGTACAATCTACAAAACATCCAATGTTGGGAAAACTAATGGAAATGAATAGGTTTTGGAAAGCTTGCTCAGTTTGTGTCTGTTGTAAGAATTGTACATGGTGAAGGAATAATTTAATATACGAGTTTCGTAAGGTGAAATAACATCCCAGAAAAGGCACTTTTGTTTTTCATTTCCTCCACGAAGAATTGGAAATACTCTAGCTACCAAAATTAGATCACCTTTTTCTAAACATGTATTACCAAGCTAATTAAAAAAGCGTATCTTATGTCATTTTACCAAACCATAAGCAATACAAAATACACCAGGTGAAATCTCAGCAACTGTGAATCAGTTTAGCATTATGGGTTATACATATTTTTCATACTAAAGGCTGTTAAAACATAATAATGCAAGGTCATGTCAGCTTAACGGGGGCTGATAGAATTCTTGATGTGATAGATGGGTGCAGAGCTCAAACTGCAAAAAGTGCCTGTGGGTAAGCTGCAAGATATTTTTCAACTGAGAAGTGCTTATACGTAAACATGTGACACTATGAAAAGTGACTGTGATTTTTCTTTGTAAATAAATAACTTTGAAATGTACCAAAGGTTAGAGGAAGCTTTTGGTTTCTGTAATATGTACCATTTTTGTAACTCTTAAAAATGTAAGTATTGTATATTTGTAAATCATCATTAAACTTTCTTTTTTTTTTTACATTTCTGTATTCTGTTCTGGAAGATACTACACTGCAGAAATTGGTAAAAGGGAGCAGAATGGGAATTCCATATTGTTTACCTTACAGTTCTCTGTTGTAATTTAACTGGTTATTCCATGCCTCAGTTTTCTACCTATAGTGGTGGCGAAGGCCTTCCCATAGTCAATTTAAACTAACAATCCTTTGTGGAGGCACTGGTTGTAAACATAACCATCTGCAGTGGAGTCCTGAAATACTAAGCCATATTGGTTTTCAAGCTACTGAAGGTGCTTTTGTATTAACCACCATTCTTCGTGCTAGTTAGTGGATTATAAAATCAAATCCTTAAGTCCACCAAAGACCATGCTGGTGCCAAATGAGTGTTACTTACAGTTTCTGGCTGCAGTTTCCTGTCCTTCTGCCAGCTCCAGCCATTGTGCAACATACGATGAGTTGGATCAGCTTCCTGATCTGACAAAGTTAACCCAGAAAAAATGGTTACAGCTTTTCAGAAAACTTCACCATAATAACACAGATAATGTAACATGAAATAGCAAGGTTCTTTGTTGTGTTGTCAAACCTCTGCTGGCAGTGTTCTAACAGTTTAGAAGACAGAAGGTTTGCATGTCCATATGACAAATAAATGCAACCCAAGTAGTGGTGGTTGTAAAAATGGTATTTATCCCGAGAATGTGGTTTGATCTGTATATCTGAGGGATATGCTTGTCTTCATGGTGTTCTAGGAAAATCTAAACTATCAGGTAACTTGCCAGATGCACTACTGGCCAAGAAAGTGGCTATGAGAAAAGGCTTCTACCATCAGTATTAAATATGAAAATTATAAAACTGGCTTTTAAAGTACTGATACGCAAGAATGTCAGATCTTATTGAGAAAGATAAAAGTTAGGCTTTTGTTAGGACAGCATTCAGCTTATCAACCCTCCCCAGGATGTTTCTCTAGAAATAATTCTGTATAAAAGGAACCAGGATAATGTTTGTTTTCAAGGATGATGTGGTTAATCATACTTTTGGTTTGAGAATATAAACTAACTGGAAGAGAAAGAACCGACTGGGAGCTGGAGAGTATTTTTTAGGAAGGTTTCATTCCCTGATGTGAAAGGACCAAATCAGATTTGAAATTGGGGATAAACAGAAGATATATAACATGAAATGAACATATATAAGATGAACACTAAGCACATTAGGGCTACCCAAGCTCTGCATACAAAACGCAACGTTCTGAACACTTGACACTGCGTGTCCTTGAGTGCACTCGGAAGTTTAAAACCAGCTTACTGCCCTTACAGGTGATGCTGATTTTCTCAGGCGCACGCGATAGAAAGGCCCTGGAGCTGCCCGTCTGAAATGCCACTGCTGGTCTCCCCCTGAGAGCAGGGTAAGAATACACCGGCTCATCCTTCTACAGGCGCATCTAGCCAACCCGCATGTCTTCTGAGCTCAACATACAACAAGGGGAATGCTGTTCTCACAAGGGGTGTGGAAAGGACCCTGCACAAACTTTCTAATTGGAGGAAGATGCGAACTACTTTTTGACAAATTACTGTCACTTCCTTACCCAAGTACTTCACATGTGCTGCATAACCATGTTTAAAGAATCTATTTGCTGGCGAGTGTGAAACACCTTATTTCTGACAGCTGACGGCTAATGCATCTACTGCCTTCTCCCATTAAACTAGTCATAACAGAGGGGCTTTGACTTTTATCTTACTTTTTGTAAATACCTACCGTAGCATAGATTTTAACTTCAAGGCCTGTAATTTGGTCTTTCTCAAACATTGCTTTCCAAATAGAAATCACAAGTTCTTGGGATCGTGGTTTCTTAACTGATGTCAAGACAAAATAAGATTTTTTTTTGGTCACACCCTCGCTGACTGTCCCCAAATGCCCTGCCATATCATCTTCCAATTAACAAACTGAATAGAGCTTCTTCTTTTTGTTACTTGGTGCTATTAGAAACAGACGAATCATTTCCTGCCTTAAAATTAAAACCCTTCTATACCATTTTTATTAGGCAAATCTGGTAAAAGTGAAAAGCTTAGAGAAATATTTTAAAGAAGAAATCTAATAAAAAATTGACTCTTTAGCTATGTATGTAAAAAAAGAGTACACACCACAGAGCTCGTTTCTTGCGAGTGCCAGCTTTGCCCTTCACCTCTTCCCAGGATGCTGGCCCCAGACCCAGCCCAGCAGACAGGGCAGCAAACTGACCTGGCAGGGGTGCAGATGTGAGTTTAACCTCCGCCTCATCCTGGAACATCGGATATTAAAGCCAGCAGCACAGTAGGGGTGCACAGCCCTTTCAGGCGCTCTCGCTGCAGTCAGTGACGCAGAGAGGGCAACTCAGACACTGGGTGCCCGAAGAACGTTTCAGCTCTCCGTCGACAAAAGCAGCCATCTGCCTACCAGACACTGCAGGGACGTGGTGCTGGGCCTAGTCAGCTGCTCTGCTGTGCGTGGGCAGCCGACAGCTTTGCAGAGCAGATGAGAAGTGCAAAAACTGCATCCCTCCTGCTTGAGCTTGTGTTAGGTCCCCTCTCCTCGCCACCGAGGAAGGAGCTGAGCGGCAGCCTCACGACCCCACAGGTTATGCTCGGCGCCCCTGGTGCTTACTGGTAAGTTCTTGGTGACCCAATGACACTGCATGTGCCAGCCCCAATCACGCAAGCTTTTGTCTGACTGCTTGCAGTAGACAACAGTTCTTCATTGGGAAAGTATCTACATGATTTTAATTAATTAATACACATGTACGCGTAAAAAGTTTGGTATTTCAATAGCTGACATTTCACTATGAAGCCACATCTTCCTCCAGGCAAAAAAGGCCTATACAAATAGTAACAACAATCTTAAATACATTCCAAATTAAATTATGACTGTCATGTTTCATTATAAATTAATTTGTAACTGTTTGCTTAAGCACTCATCTTCGTTTCATTCAGAGCACAGTAATTTTTTACATGAGCAGAGCAATCAGTGAGCTTTAGTTTAAATGTAAATGGAATTCCCCATACCTGAGTATAATTTTTATTTCATGGGCATTGAAATAAAATAATCTCACTATGAGTGAGTGACGTTACTTGCTAAAATCCAAGGATTATCTTTATAAACTAAAACTTGTGGTGTTTCCCNGGTAACGGATCCATTCATCATTATTCTTATCTGTATCTAAAATTGTGTGTTGTGGAATATACATACAGGCATTCCAACTCATGCTGGTGAGGGACCATGTTTAAAGCATTTGAGAAATTTAGTAATACTGGGTTTTATTCTGTTATTTATCTCAGATTTTTGAAGAGGCCAGCATCCAGCAGCTCCTCAAATTTTGGCCTATAATGCACAATTAATCTTGGGGCTGCAGTTCAGGAATGGCAATGCAATCTCATACTATGTGTACCACTTATTACATCTAGACCTTTATACCCAGAGGAATAACATAGATGAATTCATTGATTACATCTTTGTAAGCCCAAAAAGAGCTACAATTTGTCAGGGAAGAGTAGCTGGAAGCAACAGATAGTGACCTAAATAGTAGAATTCCAAAGATAAAATAGAAGAAAATGAACACAAATGCTTCATTGTTTGAGAGCTGTATTGTCTGTAACACACTCCAGTGAATCCAGTGTTTGTGGAAGAGGCCAAGGCAGATATAATCTGTGGAGCAAAAAATGACAGCCTGAGTAAGTAGCCATCAAAGATGAAGCTAGGAAGACTCTGGCAATTGTGCTGTAAATCATAACTGCAATATTTGTTCAAAGCTCCGGTTCCTATTACGCATACTGGTGTTTTTGTCAGAATAGTCAGAAAAGTCCTGCCTCATAAAACACTTAAGAATATCTAATGTACTGTTCTCGTGGAACTAAATATAAATTTCTTCGACTATTGTCTGCGCGTAATGTCAGTATGGCAGCTTGCAAACCATTAAGGGCCTGATTCTACTCTTGCTGCAATTTCCTTCAAGCACTGGAGGTAATGGAATGACTCAGGCGAGCAGAGAATCAAGCCCATGCATTTCATTACTGTAAGTAGTTCTCATCTTTAGCACATAAATCTAGTAAAACAGGATGGCATTTATCAGAAATTGTTATTGTTTATGCGCATTTTCAAAGTTTTTGGTGGAAAAAGGTTGCATTTATGCATACCTTTTAAAAGCCGCAGTTAACAGCTTTCACCTCCAACAATGTAGTTAGCAGAGGTGAGGAGTGGATTACAGGATTTATAGATTTCCTTTTTAATGAGTTTGCCTGCTCTTTGCAGCTTGTCCTCACTGAAGGAAAAACTCGATCCAGTTTTTAACCCCAGAAAATTAGGACCTATGTAGACATGGGAATGAAGCTTTGCGTGCACTGCCGCGCTCTCTGTGAACAGAAGATGGATCGGTCAAAATGAAATATTATATTCTAACTCAGCATAGCAATTTAGGTTTTAGGGAATTTTTTGTCCTTTTTGGGGGGGTGAGCAGGGTGGGATTTTTACATGCCTAAAGCCGAGTATACACTGGCATGTTTTGCAGAACCATGGCTGTAGGGCCAAGTATCTATGGATACTTAAGCACCTGGAAAGGTTACTCATGGCTAGTCACATTGGATTCACGTGGTATTAAAAAGAGCTTGATGAATAGTTCTTTTTGAATATCCCATCAGATACTTAGCTGCACCTTCAGGTGTTAGAGACCTATAGAAATCTGAACCACATTGACAAAAAAAATGGACATAATGAGAGAAAGAAATATGTGTTCTCAAAGGCTTGCATAACAGTTGGGCAACATTTTAGCAGATGAACTGTTAACACTTTCTCCACCAGTAATGACTTACAAAGGACTTTCATTTAGCTCTCATGTTCTACAGCAAAAACCTGAAATATATGCTTAGAAATATCACAAATTTGAATTCCTGTCTTCCTAGTTGCTTTTTATAGGCTACAATGTACCTCGATAGGGCCAGATGTTTTATAAGCTCTAATGTTGTGTAAGCAGTTGACATCAGTCCTAGTAACTATTTTTTTATTGAACTTGAATAGGTATTAGTGATGAATAAAGGAAACTGAATTTTATAGAATGACTACAAATGTTTTCTATACCAGTTGCTCAATTTTCAGCACGCTGACTTGTGAACTTCAATGTAAACCACCCATGAGAAGGGCAGTCAAACCAGCCAGGACCTCATTTTCCAACATAAAACCTCTGAAGATCCTAGAAGATTTGTTTTTAACGCCAGATTTCCAACCAACAGGAAGAAAGAAGAAAGCAATGCTTGTTCATGGGTTGGGGGTGTAAGTCTCACAGACTTATTTGCTCTGTAGAAACAAAGGCTGACGTGGGACCCTCACAGAAGACACTGCCATCCACATGTCACATGGGCTTTTCAAAACTCCTCTTGTTTTTTATCTCTCCATCCCTCAGTAGGTACAACCCCTCAATGTCTGACGGGGTCATTAAGAGTGCTCAGCAGGTCCAACTCGGAACCATGCGCTATTAAGGATTCCACAACATCAGACTCCTGCTCCTTTACAGGTGACTGGAGCTATCTCCTACATTTCAAATTTACATTCACTTTTAGTTAGATCTTAAACTCAGATCTTTTCTAAGGCATAAGTCATCCACTCCTGACATTTAAGGATGCTGCGTTTGATGTGTTAAAGCTGTACAATCTGTAATCTGTGGATGTGTAGGGGGAATATCGGGACTGCTTCTGAAGGAGGCGTGCAGGCTGAGTGAGAACAGCAAGCTCATATATGCTATATACCGATCTATGTATGTGAAATTTATGAAAGGCTCCACATCCCCGATGAAAAATTTATAGAGATCAAAAAGTTTGAATATGCTCCATTAGAGTGTCAAATCTTGACAATATAATGCATTAAAAAGAGTCTGCCTATGTGACAGTTTCCTAATAGATAACCATATAGATATGAGGAAAACTTGGAGGACAGCCTGTAGAAAGAGTTATGGAGGTGAATGGAAAGAAATTTGAAGATGGTATAAGATAATGTCAATCAGCGTAGAGCAGATAACGACAAACCCTTTTTCACTTTCTTGAGAAAGTCTGAGGCACCAACAAAACTACTTAAAACACCTGTTAGTTATAAAAATGTCAAACAAGCATACAGTTGGGAAATGGAGAGATTCAAACATTCATGAAAGGGTGAGAGAGATTCTTGGAAGACATGTCGGATATATATGTCATCGCAGCAATTTGCCTGTCCATGTTCCAGAAAAAAACACGATTAGTTTTGTGAGCACTGAAAGTAATCAAGCCTGATTTCCTACAGACTAATTAATGCAGTTTCTGAAAGATACAAGTTCCAACTGAAGCTTCTTTGGTTGAGTCATTTATAGCAAGAGAATCCAGCATGGATTCTCCAGTGACAAGTAAGAATGAATGCACACCTGAGCTTTTCTGGAGATAACAGGGATTTTTTCAGACTTTCTCCTCCATCAACCCATTCAATTTCATCAAACTTCTGAAAACCACCATTATTTTCTAGATTCTCTGAAGAGCTGACCCTTCTCTCCCCTAGTCTCCTCTGAAATTCCCCCATTCCCTTCATTTAATGGTAGCGTTGAACCCACAATGGCTTGAGGGCATACAAAAAAAAATTACCTCCAAACCTACCCAATTTTTCTTATTCATAGGAAGTCTTGGGGTTCACTAATTAGTAAGCAATTTGATGTTATTTCTGACCTAGGAATGAGAGAAGGTGGGAGAGGGCCTGGGGCTTTCATTCCTTGACAAGCCTTGTGTGGGACCTCGTGCTTTTCTCTGTTACTAGCCAGCTCTCTTGCTGCTGGTGGAGGCCACTGTCAGTCTGCTTGCTCCTAACAGCTGAAACCACCAGCCCTGCCCTCTTATATGTATGGATGCATATTTTAATTAAGTTTCTATACAAGAATATTTATCAGCTAAAATCAAGCAGTAAATCTAATTCTAAAATGAAGCTAGCTTTGATATTTACTGCAACATAATGACAACTTTAGACAAGAATTTAATTACACAGAGTCAGCATACGATATATATTGTATGAATGTACCAGGGGACTTTTTTTTAAGTGTAATTTAGAGTGTAACTTTTAGACTGCTCCTCAATATGAACTTAAATCAAAATATTTCCACTGATGGAGCACATTCTTCAAAACTGATTACAAAAGTAGCCACAGCACTAATGGAAGCTTACTGTAATTTTATGTGTTATGGTATAAATGTCTTGCAAGGATACTCTTGGGAAGTTGCACTGTAATTTAATACCTTTAAAGCTAGAAACTGCTAGGGAAATATTTTTTCTTTCACTGGGACCTACTTTTCCCCTTTATGTTACCTAGAAATACATCTTTCTAAAGGACGGTTTCGTATCCCTTACACTTCACATACCAAGTCCAGAAAATACAATGAAATATGCTGTGCTTTGCCCAATCAGCCTCCCCTGAGGAGTGGACAACAGAAGAGGACTCAGGAGATGGAGCTTTTCCTCCCTCCTCCACACTGCTGGCTTTGTACATGCTGATCTCAAGGATGTTCAGAAATGCCGGTCATGGTTTCGTGGGTCACCGTTACCCCATTTTGTGCCAGCATCATGGCAGTGTGGGGAGAGAGGGGAGGGGTGTCTGTTCCAGGGCCTTGCCATGAAAATGCCACCAACCTTTGCAATGCAGCTGCAGATGTGAATCAACTCTGTGAATACACAAAAGCTAGCTGTTTCACACTCCAGCCATACAACTAATTCTTATTTACATTCATCCTATTTTACTGCAATGAGTAAGAACTGCTGCTCTGTGACAGCACCTTAGGTCTTGTCTACCTGAAGCTGACGTTCAACTGTTTAACAAACTTATTTCAATAAAAGACCGGCTGACACCATTCCCTGACTAAACAATTTCTAGAAGAAAAAATAGGTACATTGGTACAACACTCTTGGGTAGGTGAGGAGCTAAGGTTATTCTGTGGTGTAAGTAAGTGCTTAAAGAGGTAGACACGAACGAAATGGGCTATGAAAAACACAAAGTGATTTTTCACTACCTAATTGTCCTGTGTGGCAACTTTTTAGTAGACATAATTTGTATTTGCAGATCTTCCTTTAGATAAAAATGGCTATATTGCAGATTGTTATGACACCATTCTATTGTAAGGTTAGCCAGGCACATGCTTAAGGATGCTTCCACTTTATAGATAGGCATGTTATCTCCTAAGAGCTCCAAAGGCATCTAAAGAAAGATTTACACCCACACTGTGCTGCAACAGCTCCAGAGGAACTCTAACTAGCCATGAGTAAATAAGGCCCATAACCAAAAACGCTGAGCAGCACCTCAGCTGGTGTAAATTGTCATAGCTCCTCTGTGGAGCTGGGGACACTTTACACGACCAGAGGATTTGTTCCTCTGAATGAGCAGAACGTCAGCCTCCAATACGTGAAATGTCCTTGCACAGCAGGAACATGCAAACTTTCTTTTGAGCTCAGTGGGAAACTTGTGCTTTCTCATTCCAGCCCCGCAGGTGTGCTTCACCTTTTATTGCTCGAGATGGGTATTTGCAATGGTCCACTGGCTAAGAGAGAGATGCCTTTTTAAGGTCCTTTCTAAGGCACATTCTAAATGTGTCTGGAAATATTTACTTGCTGCTGAAATTGCAGTGGGCAAGCCACACATATTTTCAGGGCTCATAGATAAATAGAGTACTGCACGGCCATCCGCCGCTGCACTGAGGGGTCATGAGCCTTGATTAGTCCTGATGGGCTTGGAAGTCAGGAATTTGTGGTAATTAACTCGCTCTGAAACAGAATCATTTCATCTGGATTCCTGTAGTGGGAGAGTTTTAGTCATCATCAAGGTTTTGGCATGTGGGTTCATGAAAGCAGGCTGGAGACCTGGATCGGGACCCTTCCATTCATTTTCTGTAGCTCTCACCACTTAAATCCTTCAGCTGTAGACCTTGTTCAAACTACATCATGACCCTGATCCAAAAATAGTCCCTCACAGAACACAGGATCTACTGGTCTGACCTGCAGTTCATAATATCAAGAGAAGCCCTGCATGAACGGGAAGATGACTCGCTTACCTGCAGCACATCCAAACTCTTGACTCATGGCTTAGACAGCCTCTAGATCTCAATACTGAAGTATGCAACATTTTGTACTAAGAGCACTCTGTGGCATTATATACACTGCCTTATCAGGGGGATTATTTCTAATAATCTCACTTAACAGTCCACGCAGAGAAATATTTCCTTATGCCTGTCCTAAAGAGTTTAGTTGTCACCCTCACTCCTTTAAGTTTGGCTGGGGGAACTTGGTAGAATAAAATAAAATCCTATGCAAAAAAAAATCACCCTGCTCTATCAAACTCCCTGAGACGATCTCATTCTAATTCCTACATAGCCTTAGCCATAAAATCTCACCCAGTAAAACCTGAAGTTCTGTGCAACAATAGCTTTCCTAGTCACAACAAGTAATTGTGGGTGCCAAGAACTCCCTACCTAACTTTTAATGGAAATCTTTCAAAACACCATAGAGATAATAGGAGTTGTACAGCTGGCAACTCCTGCTTTCAGCTTTGCTTCAGGCTTCATGGTATGCACTCGTTTTCTTCAATTTTTTCCCCCTTAAATTGATTATTCTACATCCTTTACAACAATGCACTGTAGCACACTGAGCACCTTCCATGCATTATAAATATAAGGCCCAGCCACTGCTCTGTCGCCTCCACAGGCTCCAGTTCACATGGTGGACACGACCGACTTCACTAGGGTTGTGCCTGGCACAAGAGAAGAGATTGCATTAACGGGGCTCTGGCCAGTATCACATTTTTTTGTCTTCTAGTGCATTAAGGCCTCTGCTTGACTGAGAAAAAAGGACAGTTGGAAGCTTAGAGGGGAGTTTTAATGAAAGACTTCAGGAGCGAAAGGAAAGATTGCTCATGGATGACATCAAAAAAATCCTTCCCTGTCTATGGAGTGGCACAGCAGAGATTGCAAAGAGAGGAAAAAGGGGATGGAGGAAATCCATGAAAGAGAAGAATGGGAGAAACAGTCTGCTAAATGGAGTGGAAGATAAATAACAACAGAACTTCAAGCAATAGATTTCACAGGGTTTTTAATAGCTTGAATTTGTTATAGCAGGCAGTAGAAAATGAAGGAAGTTGCTGGCTGGTGGAGACAAGGTGGCACTGGCAAGCAGCAGTTCACATGGGAGGGAGGAAGCAAGGAGAACTTGCAGACATCATCCATCAAGAACAGAGATGATCACAACATTTTCAGCTTGTTAATGATGAAAAAATCATGACGGCCATCATGACAGAGAAGACAACCAATGGCAGGAGAAGGGACAGCAAGATGAGAGAAAGCATCACCTAGGAGACAGCCCAGGAGATGGCAAATGTTAACAGAACTGA
The DNA here is from genome assembly GCA_013399115.1 of Anseranas semipalmata. Classification (NCBI taxonomy): domain Eukaryota; kingdom Metazoa; phylum Chordata; class Aves; order Anseriformes; family Anseranatidae; genus Anseranas; species Anseranas semipalmata. The sequence goes on from VXAA01006130.1 coordinate 32,964, forward strand.
TAAAGGAGAAGGGATCTGAAAATCAGGAAGAAGTGGTAAATAACTGACCTAAGGAATTCAAGTCATTACTGAAGTGGCAGCGGGCTGTGCAGCAGCAGATGGTTATGAAAGCCTGGACAAGAGCATTACTGGCAGACACAGAGACAGACAGAAGGCCAAGTGCATTGGGGATTCTCACATGGATACCTCTGCGAGGGCAAAGGGGTGAGCAAGTGGCAAAGGGAGGCACAAAAAAATCAAGGAGCTGTCAGAGAGAGTGTATCTTCAAAGCAAAACCAAGAATGAGAAAAAGAGAAGTACAGAAGCCAAATGTTGCGAGGGAGAGAAGACGAAAAAGAAGGGCAAAGATTGACCTCAGATGGTACAGGAGCTTGAGAAGCCTATTTATTATAAATGAGAGGCAGCGAAGAAAAGAGAAGGTATTTAAGATAGTGGGAACAAACAGGAACATCTGAGAATTTGGAGATGAAGGGCATGAGGAAATCAGTGGGTTGTAAAAAAGGCAGACTGAATTAAAGGAATTTTATTGCTTCAAGACAAAGGAGCAAGAGCATGCTTGAAGGCAGAGGGTCTAGAAAACATGAGTGGATAAAAATAGACAAGAACAGAAGAAGAACTGACAGACAACAGAAGACAGAGAACTTGCACTGGGTCTGGAAAGTAGAAATGGAAAGAAGAGAGAAGGGGGTTGGGGAGGACAGTACAAGGGGAAGCTGAAGGTCTTGTCTGGGCTTATTCACTCTGTCCTTAAAGAAGAGGACTTGATCCTGGCATGGGAAGGACAAAAGTTAGCAGCAAAACACATTTTATTAGTCATGAGCAAACACAGAGGGTTTGAAGCTCGCAGCCCAGTATGAACATCTGCATGAGAGGCAGTTCAGTCTCAGGAAGAAGCCCTGACCCTATTAAAGTCAATGACAAAACTCCTGTTGCCTTCAACAGAGCCAAAATTTCACCTTGTGTCTGTGGCCATTCCACTGAGACTTCCAACATGAATGCCAATTAGTGCCAGTTTCAAAGGTGACATTCGTGACATGGATACTCACTCCACTGGGAGATGAGCTAAGATTATCACACTGAGTTTGCATAGACCAGTAAAGGTAAGTGTGACATTCCCTGTCCTAACAATCAACCAAGGCAAATAGAGAGATGCACACAGAAATGGCTGAGATTTTTAGTATTTCCAAAGGATACTAAAAACAGCATCGTTATTGATTTAAAGAAAAATAAATAAATAAAAAGAATTAGTAACTCAGCCTCTGTCTAAATGAATCAATTAGTATGTTAAAAAAAAAAAAAAAGAAGAAGAAGAAGAAGAAGAAAAAACCTTTAAAGGGTAAATTGTCTCCTATTTTAAATTGAATGAATACCAAAAAATGACCTGAGGATAGTGGATTACTGCTTAGAGGCTTTCCGATGCTAGACTTAATGTGACAGCCACTATTAGCACCTGCATATTAATAGTTCAATAGTAATTGGAATATTAAACAGAATGTGTCATTCTGATTTTGTAAAATATGCATGTGAGTATTTTGCTTAATATCTGGGTTGATCTGAGATGTAAGTAGACTGGACACTGCAGTATTCAGAATAGTTGCTTTTTTTTTAATTTGGTTACTTTTTTTTTAATTTGTGTGTTGATGTTTGACCTGTCTAGATCAAAACCATGCAGCCACTGTATGATTCAATACACAATATCAATTCAACATCCTGATAACAGAGAACTCCTCCCATTTTATAAGCCCATGCTCCAGTTTAACAAGTAACTCTACAGTAAATCAGACCTGCAATTTCCAGTTCTACTGTCCCATTTATGAGTGTAAATCTGGACTGATCTAGTGGAGATAGCCTTGCTGTTGTGTTTCTCCACAGTGCTGTGTAGATCAGAATCTCTCCTATTGTGACTGAGCTTGATTCCCCACTCTACTCTATTATTTTCATCTAAATATTTCATCTACACTGTTTAGATCAGTGTAATAATGGCTTAAAGGAGTAAAGGAAAACCACAACAGTATACAAATGACAGTAATATACGATGGGTAGCAGGTAAGCCGCATTTCAGTCCCCCAGAGACTCCTGCTTCAAGGCAAATCTGTATCTCATTCTAAGCCAGGTTCTGAATAAATATAATGATCATATCAGGAAGCCACCACACCGCTTATCCTATGCGCATGTACGCACACCGACATCGCCTCTGAGCAGCTGACAGTGTGCTCGGAGCTGGCAGAGCAGAAGGGCTGCAAATCCAGCCCAAAAGTGCACTGGCAGCTCTGCATGTGGAAGCTTGCACATCACCTGCTCACGTTGCACCTAGCCCTAGGAAATGCACTAAATCTTTCAGACTATACATGCCAAGTTCATCAATGGCTTTAAAACAGAGAAAGAAAAACACAGATCATATTTTTAACTGTAGCCATTATGTAAAAGAAAAGTAAGGATGCACAATACAGCATCAACTCACTGCTCTCCTGCCACTGTGTGGAGTGAGGCTTGCTCAGCACCTCAGTACCTTTAACGCACGAGCCTGTTATGTGAGCAATCCCAACCGAAACGAAATGAGCAATCAAGCTTTCTCAGCCTGCACACACATCGGTCCCACTTCTGCTCAGCATGCAGCTCTCCCCTGATTTCAACTGCAATTGACTGGTTCGATATCGTTCCGGTGTCAAAGACAAAGGGCACAAGCCCAAGCTGCTGACCACGAGCCAGCCCAACGCCTGAAGTCGGGCACTGACTGACCGGACCACAGGTGGAGGGAGAGGGCTGAGAAACTCGATAGCTTTCCATCATAAAGCCATGGCCTAGACGGGTTTTTCTTATGGAGACGCTGATTTGTCCATTCCAGAAGAGGGGTGGAGGGGGCTGCTATGTGTGTATGTGTCGAGTGAGGAGGAGATAGGTTTAATTAATCTTAAATGCCTTTGCAATTCAAGAATTGTAGCCCTGGATCAGTTCCTGTACTAACATGATTAGCAAATATTGACTTTTGAGTACAATAATAATGTGTCATCTGAAACCCTTGATAAGTAACTTAAGTACTTCCTTAGCTTGCATCTTATTAAATTAGATGAGGTACGGTTGAGACACATTACACAAAGCCACTGAAATGAGAAATCAGACCTAAAGATTTTAGCATTGATTGATTAAGGAAAGTCCAAAATTACAATAAAGATGAAACTCTGTGGCCCATATTCTGATCTCCCATCCATCGCTGTAAGTACAGATTGCCGCGCTCTTGGATTTATACTGATGCTAGTGAGCTAATCAGAATCAGGTGATTTGTTTCAGTATTTGCTAACATGGATGTGTTTTCTTTGGAGTTCTTCATCGTGGGGTGAAGTCACTTTTTTCCATTTTTGCAATACCGTAATTCTCATAGTTGTAACAGGGGTAAACATTCCCTATTTGCGACTTTCTGACATGTAATCCATCATCTGATTATGTACGATGACCATATAATGTCAGTTTTATGGAAGGTTAACTGACATAGGTTTTGAGCTTTTGAAGTTAATATAAGGGCAAAAAAGAAACGCGTCACACTTGCGTGCCTGTGAATATGGCAAGTATAACATACTCAAATCTGTTCATAAGGTTTAGTTTAAAAATGTGTACAGCAACTCAACCAAGAAAGGAGTTAAAAGATGTGATACTCCTCAGATGCAACCTGACAAATCTTACTTTATTGATTAGTTTTCAAAGGCAGTGCAGTGAGAGCACTACACTTACAATAGACTTTGGAATGAGGAGGGGGGGAGACAAAAGCTCCAAATGTCATCAAAGCAAATGGGCTGTGAATGTTGCTTCAAAGCTAGTCATTAGTTGCCAGGGTATTTTGCCACAAAGCTTGTAAAGAGGTTTTCCTGGAGGGGAAGGTATGACAAAATGCACTTCTTGGCAAGATGACTTCTGCTTAAATAGCAGGACACATTAATTCTTGCTTGATACATAAAATTAATTAGAGGATTAACATCCTTTATGAAATTTTGCCAGAGATTTTTTCCCTTTTACCAGGAATAGACCCCAGGCCTTTTCTGTACTCTAATGAAATTGCAAATTGACTTGTGTTCAAATGATGCTTGACTAAAATGAATAATTAAAAATGTATTGCTAACAATGAGATGGGTCAGCTGATCTTTTCAAGGATTAATTAGTTTCAAGAACCATCTTTCTCATGTAACACAGCAAAGGCCAATGCCAGAACACCTTTTTTCATGCAGTAGTTCCCCTTGAAGCCAATGGACCCCTTCTACTCCCAATTATCCAAGGTTTTATTCCAGATTCAATCTGCTGAGAGTGGGTTTTCCCCTAAAGCAACACAGAGAGGAGTTATGCCTGAAGGAGTTGAGCTGTTATTCTATCTAAAATTCAATGAGCCCAATTCATCTCTTTATTATGGTCTGATATATAACCAAGCTGAACTGGTGGGAGTCTCCCGTTTGTCTTCATTACATTTTGCATGATGGCCAGGAAAGTGTGCTACTCTAAATCCCAAATACCTCTATGGAGATGAACAACGTCATATCGGTGTAAGATCTCTGTGACTGAGAAAGGAATAAGGATTAAATTTTCCATATGTCAACAAGTGGATAAATGGAGAAAAGACTCAGGAGAACAAGGAAGCCTGTCCGTGTATGCGTACATGCTCTTTCATAAAATATGTTGGGATTTGCTGCTCTCCAACATGAATAAAGAGGTTCAGGATCTAGGAAAAATGACTCAACATAAATTTTTCAGAAGCAGGTCAGGAGTCTAATTCTCAGATTTTTCAAAAGTTTTAGTACTTAATTTCCAAAAGCACCTATGCAGTTACTTATTTTCCATTTTCACAGGTGCCATGAAAAATCCCACTGAATGCCTATCCTTTTCTTTACACGTCTTTGAAAATTGGCTCTAGGTCTCATTTGCAAAAGTGACTTGCATACTGTGGCATCTAACTCTGGCTGAACGCCACACAAAGCAACATTTGGAGGTTAAGAGCAAAAAGCTGGAAAAACTGCACTACTACTGCGATTCCATCCTTTTTGGTAGGTGAGCCAGATCATTTAGGGCTGACGTGGGTATATTTGTGCAGTGCTGCCCTATGCTGTGTAGAAATTTTCTTGGGTACTTTGAAAACTTAACCTTTAACTTCACATAAGGTGAGATTTACAGAGGCATAAAGGTGCAAAGGGAGCTGGTGATTACAGTTGAGGACCCAACTGGTAACTTGCTGCTGAAAATCTCTTTCATGGGTCCTTCACTTTTAAAATATGAAATGTCTGAGTTTCTTCCCTAGTGTGTGAAAATAAGCGTGTTTCACTTTTTAAATTCCTTAATCACCTCATGTGTTTGTAAAAGGTCCCTTTCTGCAGTGAGAATTTTAAAAAAGGAAACCTAACATTCAATTTCAGTGTTTTCTCAAAACACTTTCTAATTCTCAAAACGCTTATTTCTACTGTACATGTTTCTGAGTTCCTGTCTCCGATGGATTTTTCAGATGTGTTTTATGTTGTGTTATGATGTTTCTAATTTGGGTGATGAAAGGTTAAAAGATACGCCTGTATGAAATTACTCAGTGGCTCCTGTGAACTACCATCATATCTTATTGAGTATGATCACTCTGTCATTTGCTTTGGCTACAGCCAAGGTTTCGGATACAGTAGGAGTAAGCTGGGATCCCCAGAGCCTACTGCAGAATTTGAAGGGGAGCAAAAAGACATAGTTTCCTTGCCTAAGACTCGCTAGCCGTGTGTAAAGAGACGATGCTCTGGAAAATGTTGTTTTTCTTTGGCTGCCCTTTAGTCATATCTTCTCACTGCTGGCATTGTGCAGAGTCAGCTTAAAAGGTGTATTTAGCATTGAGGGATTTGGTAAATACTGCTTTATTGTGCTTCGTACTCCCTACAGGGCATTCTGAAGAGATGAATAATAAGTGTGAACAGGAAGAGCAAGTTTCCAGTCCTGTCAAATTAATTAGACCAGTGTAGACTGAAGTGAGGTTTGCCGTTAGGTAGGTTGAAAACAGGCAAAGGGAATCACTCAGGCATATACAAAAATGTTACCCCACTTCTATTATTATTGTTTTTTTCTGAATCAGATGTAAAATGTAGCTGTGTTTTGTTACCCACAACAAAACCACTCTCAAATGCTGGGCACATAAAGAAAATAAGCTGGATATGCAGAGCTATCCTCCTGCTGTGGCAAAAGCAAAACTTGCCAAGCAATGACGCTGCCCTTATAGCTGCTGTTTGAGAAGTGTTTCCTTACGGTTTTAAGGGAATTAGCAACACCCCAGCTTAATGTCATTTAATTCTGTAAATACGTTTTAGAGCTTGACTCAGCTCCCAGCTATAAAACAGTCCCTCTGATTTGCCAGCCGCCTTCTTCATAATTTTCTGAGGCTTGCATTTTTCCTTATAGCAGCCCAAAAAAGCCATTCTTAGTGTCATAGTTGGGCTCTAGTTTGTGTCTTTTCCTAAGTCTTTGCAGACAGTCATCAACATAGGAGGTAAAAAAGGGTCTGATCCAAATCCTGCTTGAGTCAGTGGAAAAGATTCCTGCTGAATGAAGTGAGGGCTGGATAAGATCAGTAGACCCTATTTTTTCATTCCCTGCCTAGACAGGAGGGATCTCTATTGTGCATTTCCAAGCTCTGGTATGAAATGACTCAAACTCTGAGGCTACTGCTTCTCCTGAAAACTACTCCCCAGACTAAACAGATCATCTGATAAGAAAATTATTTCCCCCTTTATCACAACCCAACCTCTTTCCTAGGTTCCCCTGGAAAGCCTTAATTTTTATTCCCCTCCAGTTGTTTTCACCTTTCAAGTGATAATTAAGCATCTAACATATTCCTCCTGCACTTTGCATTTGTGCTTGCTTAGGTGCTTTCATATTTCCTTCTAACTAAGTCCTTCCAAATTTTTGAGCATTTTATTACTCTTCTATGACTTCAATATGTTAACATTTCTCTCACTTGCCTGCATAGTGTGTATAGAGATAGGAACTGCTTTATCACACAATATAACACAGCAGCTATCCCCTGGGACAAGAATATTTGGATAGGATTCACTTGATCTTTGGCGTTAGTCACCCTGGACTACCTTTCAGTAAAAAAAGACAGCTTGGGGAGGCTTGTAAGGAAGTCTAGAGTGTCTGGGGTGGCTGCGAAGACTGCACCAAAGACATCTCCTGTTACGTGATGTGAATCAGGCCCTTGGATATGTGTTACTGGAAACGCTGGTCTGAGTGGCCTTCAAAGGAACAAATGACATATCTAACAAAATTAAACTGTCCTGAAAAACTTACTGTGCTAACTTCTTATTCAGGGAGGTGAACAAAAATCAAGCATTTTTATAACCTTGGAAGCTCCAGTTTTGAAATTTTTAGAATGGAAAGTTGTGGTTTTTGCTGCTGTTGTGTTGAAAAGTATTACAATGAAGATGCACCCGATTTCTAAAATGAATTAACAAAAAATTATGCTGAAACATGAATGAGATGTTTCAGTGTTGCCTACAATCCAATTTCAGCCTTCAGTTTCTTTTTCTAATTTTGGTTCATAGAGAATTTCAAACTTCTCATGCTCAACCTGCTTCAGAACAAAATCACACATTACATTTGGGATTTCCAACTAAATGGAGATAAAGTTAGCTCCTGCTCCATCCTGTTCTTCACACACAGCCTTCCTCAACCTGTATTTTTGTTTCATTCTTTTAACAGAATACGAGAATATCCACTTCCAGTTTTGCTCCACTTGTCCTCTTTTTCTGAAGCTGCGATTTAGATGTCACTATTAGCCTCTGATAAGGTCAGCTTGTTCTCCAGCTCTCCATGCACTGTACTTGACCCCATGGGTGTGAGGAGGAACATGGAAGGTCAGGCAAAAAATGTCATCCTTACATTTTTCAGTCCAAAATTCATCTGATGTGAATCAGTGTTGCTCTGCTGATTACTGCTTTGTGCCTCTGAAGAGCTCAGATCTCACCATGCTATGTGCCTGTGCCACATATAACCAAGGTGAAGGCACATCCATGAATGCGCTCTCCTTTTTAGAGTGGTGTGGGACTCAGAAATGTCAGCTCATTGAAAGAAAACATGATGAAGAGGTGCTTCAAAATCCACAATATTCCTGCAAGCAGGCTGTTACCACTGATTTTCTCTCAGCTCCCTTGCTTCAATTTTTGGCAACCGGTTCAGAGCAGCCAAGAACTCCTACTCTAGGATCTACAGAGGGAAGATAGGCCGCAAAGAGAATAGTTTCGGCACTGGGGACAATTAGAGGTCTGGGGCCTGAGACTTAGAAGCAGATGCTCCCTTCTCTTTTTTAGAGAATTTCAAAATGCTTTGGTTTTCATTCCAAATTGGAAAAAAACAGGCATTTTACAATTGCAAAACCCTCCATAAAACTGAATGATCTTTCTCCCCACAGCTCCATCTGAAACAGATGGAAATTTCTTCAGCGAAGTGACCACTTAATTAGAAATATGTGATACCAAATTAATACTACTTCAGCAGGTACTGGGAGGACAAGTGAAGATTGTCCAACCTTCTCCAGGTGTTTAAGTCAACTGTTTATTGCTTTTTAAGGTGTCTGGCAGCTGGTAAGTAATTTAAACGACTCTTGTCGGCTCCCAAATAGAAGAAATAAATGAACACAAAAGAGCAAGATTTCAATTAAAGTTCATCATGTAAAACAGGCCTCATGCCTTCCCTGACCACAGAGATTAGCTTTTGTGTCTGGAATTGCATTTCATAAACCTCCTCCCTCGACATGGAACATCTGCTCCCTTTAGGACTATTGTTTTACACCCATAAATAAAACATAAAATTACATTTTTGTCACTCTTCAAGCCAGATCTTCAGCTGGCATAAATCAACGGCAAGCAGTCAACCTCAGCAGAGCTCTGCTGACTTAAACCAAATGAGGATCTGGCCCTTGACGCTTTGGTGCTGAAGAAAATAATGGGTCTGGGCAGAGTGTGTGGGACATTGTTTATCAGAGAATGTGTGTGAAACTACGTGGAGCAAGTAACCATAAAGCATGATTGATCTCTCCAGCATATTTTAGCGCTTTTTTTCAGTGTTTACTGAAACCTTTTAGGTAGTGCAGTCTTCTCAGATATCATTTTATGTTTGAAAAGCTTTCTAATTCATAATGAAAAGTTACGCGTCGCTCCAATGAACCTCTAGCTTCAATTACTTGCTGTGCAAATGGTTGGCCTGCATTTTGACCAATGTTTATGGTGTTTGGCAATTTTTCAGTAGCTACTTTACCCTGATATGATTAATTTCTTGCATAATATGAGGTTTTGCATGTGTGGAGCTGAAATAATCCTACCAGGCAGAAGAGAAATAAAAGAGCTTGTGTGTTTCAGCTTTAAAAACATTTGAAACATAACATCACAATTTTAAGCGTGCCAATGATAATACAAGTTAGCCATGGATGAAGACGACCACAAGAGACATGAAGTTCCTGATGGGATTCAGCAGCATGAAAGTCATTACTTGGCTTGTAAGGTCAGCACACTAGATCATAGCTGGGCAGCCCAAGAAACTGGGGAGCAAGAGACAAGCCCGGAGCGCATCGTACGTGACTGCATCGGCAGAAGTAAGAACTATTGCCGGTATCCATTTTCTTTCCCAAATGCCAAATCCTGCTCTAAATGCTAGTCTCCTTATGCGCCAGAAGTGTTAACATGTATTAACTACCCTGAAGTAAATGGAGGCAGAGCTTGAACAAACAAATCATCATTTAAAGATATGTTTAGCTTTAAGCACCTGAGAAATCTCACTTGTGTCATGCTAGAAAGCTAGGTTTGTGCTTCAGCTTCTTTACTGGATCACGGACCTAATCAGACTTTACAGAAGGTGACTGGATAGCAATGCTTGGATCTACGCAACCCTAAAAAGACAGATATTGCTGACAGCTTTTTTCAAGGGATTTGTGGAGAATGAGATACCCAACTCCTACTGTACTCTAAAGCAGAAATTACACTGATTTCCATGGGACCTGGTGCCCAGTTCTCTTTGGGCACTGTAAGATGAACACCATGGAGCGTTATCACCCAAGCTGCGTGCCCTGCTACTGCAGTACTCATAAACACATCTGCTCTGATTCAGTTCATCATTTAGTGTCTTAATGCCAGCACTTCCTCTTCAGTGATTTAAGCTAAAATACTGTGCTGTAAACTGAAGAGGCTCTTAGGTGGGCACGTGATTCAGGCATGGAGAAAGTTAATCTTCTGCAGAAGTTGCAGAGCAGATTGCTGGAGGTGGTAACCTCTTAAACCACCCTAGAAAGAAACCCTTAGGTGCCTTCAAAATCCCAACCTCCATATTTTTACTTACTACTATCACACACTTGTCAGCTTAATAGAAGGTACGTCTACATTGCAAATTCCAGTATAGCGAAGAGGTACTCAGGCTGGCTATAAATGAGCTAGCCATAAATGAGCCTGCTTTCTGGCAGGATAAATTAGCCCATATGGAGCTAACACTGCCAGAAAGCAGGGTAAATTAGTCCTCTCGGTGTTCTCTGCTGTCTCATCTAGACTGCGTCCAGTATCCACAATAGTTCGTTTACAGCTAGCTTGGGTATTTCTACATTGTCATGTGGACATACTTGGAGCAATATTATTATTATTATTGTTGTAACATCTACAAGAGCGCAAGAACTGAGCCTAATGCGGGTTAGTTACCTCTTACCTTTGCCTTTTAGCTCAGTGCAGAGGGGCTGAGTCTGATGTGATAACACTGCAGCATGACCTCACCGAATTCAGCAGTTATTTCTGCTCACATACATGTACACAGAGTAGATTGTCATCTTGGGTGATAATGAACACATAGGCATCCTGAGTCCCCAAAATTACTTTAAGGCCACAAAGATACAAGTGAGATTTGTTGATCTGTCCTGGGTAACTCAGCTAGCTTGGTCCTTCAAGTTCTAAAACAACCTAATCTAGAGTAGCATTACTTAGGTTGTAACATTCTTTTCTAATGTCTAAAGACTTCTTTTTTTGTGGATTTAAAACATACAGAATGGTTTTGAATTAAAAAAAAAAAGAAGCATTAAAAATTAAGAAACAAGTCAGAGATTACCTAAATTAGCTGAATTCGAAACAGGTCCTGGGTGCATGAAGCAACATCTGTCCCTGAAATCTGGAGCAATGTGGGACTTCATAAGGCACCTACATGGACAAAGGAAATGGCAAATTGAACAAAAATCAATCTAAACTTAAAACTTTCAAATACATTGCTAGGTAGAAAACTTCTCAATATAGACACACTTCCACTGCCAGGGAAGTGCTTAAGGCAGGATGGCTTATTTCAGTTAGGTGAAATAAAATAAGTGATGCTAATAAAAGCTGCACCAGTATATGTGCATCTGACAATTAGCACTTATACCAGCACAGCTATCTGGCAAAAATCACATCCAATTTAATACACACATGCCAGCAAGACCTCTAACACCAACTCCCAATATATCATGTTAACAGAAGCCTACAGGTTTCAGAAATTCATTTCATGCAATAGTGCATAATTTTACAACCAGATAGTACAATACATGAAAATACACTCCAAATCGCTGTGTGACTTATGTGATCTTAATCAGTACCATGAAGAGTGAAGAAGACAACTTTAAAACTCCCCAGAACACTCGGTGTTCTGCCCTGTCTGGACTTCGCAGCAAAATGGGGGGAGAGCAATCAGCATGTGATGAAATCTCCTTGAAAATGTGAATGCTGCCCTTTCTTTTTCTGTATTTACTTACAGATCAGTGTACCCCTGAAGAACTATAAACAGCTGAGAGCAAAAAATAAAGGGACCTCAGAAAAGTTTTATGTCCTCCAAACTATAAATGTAAGGTGGCAATACTAGTCAGTTTATTTTTCTGTAGAAATATATAATTTTTTTTCCATGAAAATATTTTCTCACACACAAAAAAAAAAGCTAGCTCATCACTGGCAATTTTATGAAATATATACATAATTTTGCAGCAGGTACCGATGAATGCCTTTAATAAGTTGACAATATTTTTTTCTGCTGCCTCATAGAAAATAATGCATATATTAAAAGGCACTCGCATTTTATTTAGGGGTAATGAAAAGGACCAGCCAGCAGTAATGCACCCAGAGATCTGTATGAACATCCAGATAAGGCAAATATTTGGTACAGTGGCAAAGAACCACACTGGGCTGGGTAACTTCAGGGGCAGCATTTGCCAGATGAAGCATTACATTTCCACCCAGCTAAGGGCCAGGGTATGAAGTGAAGCGATGGAGATGAGCACGTGTGCATGGCTGGGGAGCAAGGGGCACACACAACATTTTCCAAAGGTGGGATTCCTCACGACTGAGCTTTCCCTCCCCAATTAAGGGTTGAAACGAGCCACTGGAATCTACTGTATATCCTGGGGAAATGAATGCCCTGGCTGCTTTCCAACTCATATTTCTCTCTTTCTACAGCAAACAAACAATAGGCCAAGTAGGATGTTGTACATAGCCCTGGAAAAAAAAAAAAAAAGTGAAGTATTGATAAACTGAGATTAATTTTTACAAAAATGTTTATATCAAGTGCATATGCTTTGCCTCTTGGCCATTATGGAAATGTCAGGGGTTTAATTGGCAGCTGTGAATAGCAGCACCTGCAAACAGCTCAGGGCTTGTTCCTGTGGTCTGGCAACATTCTTACTTTATGCTTTAAATAAAGGCTTACTCACTGAGACAGAAATAACTGACAGTGGATGATTGATGATTGCCCATCACGCAATGGCTGACATCTACCATTCACTGAATCCATTTACAATTTCACTTCCAGATTTCATTAACAGGGCCATGACATCTAGGAACGGGATTGATACAGATGGCAGCTCGGTTACAGAGTTCAGCTGATGCTGAGCGTATGTTAAGCATGGAAAATAGATTACTATGAGCTCCAATCTATCTCATGTGGTACATTTTGGAAACCCTATCTGTTTACTCCAGGTAACCTTTTATAGTTCTATTTATCCTGCCTAGTTTCAAACCAGATAGCAATTTTCCACAGCGGAGAATTTATACTGCCATTTGCAACATGCGTTTATAAAATACTCGCTTCCGTGAAATATTAAGACAAGATTTTGGCATTCTAAAGGTCCCCCTTTTGCTTAAGAAAGAAACGAAAAATGTGAGCGCATAAAATCCGCCATTTCCCTCATCACAAATATCCTCTTTCTGAGCAAAACAAATGGCTCGCTCCCCACCACGCACCTGTGTGCGCCTCAAACCGCAGTGGCCGCGGAGCTCAGAGGCAAACAGCAAAGTTTCCAGCCAGAGGGGCCAGTCCCGCTCGGCTCAAAACTCCCGCTGACCTCTGCCTGCCATGGGACACGGTGTCCTGCAAATCCTTGTTTTTATCTCCAGCGCCTCGGCTTTGGCACAGGCTGCTCTTCAGGAAGGCTGAGGCTCAAAATGCAATTTTCCATTTTCATGAAGAAGCTAGGCCAAATATCAGATTGGAGTTTTCAAACGCCAGAAAGCCTGGAGCTGCTCAGACATGAGATTTTAAGTCGGCTCACGGTTAGGGTGGGGGATGCTTCTGAAATTCAGAGCTACCTCCAGGTGGAGGGCTTGGGCTTGGACACCTTTCCTTTGGTTTTTGTGTGGACATCGGTGTGGGAGCAGCAGAAAGTGGCGACATTCGCCCCAAGCAGCCCTTGACTCTTTAAAGAGTACCAAGAAATCGAAGGTACTAAACCAAAATACTGTTTTGTGAAAGTGAACAGTCACAGCTTAGTGAACACTCGCACCCACCTAATCCATGCAACGAACAGTCCTCACCTGGCCCTGAAGGAGGAGAATAAGAAATAAGCAGGGTAAAAACCGGGTGTAAGGCTGGTGCAGCTGTTCCCTACAGCTCGGCTCCTGGAGGAATGCATGGTGTGCAGCAATTGCCTTTCCACCACTATTAGACCTTGCAATAAATGGCAGCTTTTGCTTTCCGAGCTCAGTTTGTGAAGTTTTCACATCAGCCCACGACCTGCAACAAGCTTTCAAAACCCTGTGAACACAGAGAGGGCCCCTTCTCAGCTGCTCTACCCTTTGATGTCCGCGTAGCTTTGCCCTGTCCCACTTTCCTATCGGGAGGGTCTTCTGAACCCCCAAATTTGTTACTGCTGTTTGTATTCTTACAGCCAAAAGAGAGTGCAGGGAAAACTGCTCCTGATGCAGTTCTTCAGCAGGTGCAGAGATAGCCAGTTTCCAAACTGACACTCGTAATGGCTCTCCAGAAACAGCTCTGTTTCATTTCAAACTTGTAGAGCCAAATCCATTCCTTCCGTATTTCAACCAACTTCGTACATTTAAGCCACCGCTTCAAACTTCATACATAATTGCATGCAGTTCTTGTAAAAATTCAGTGGTTCTTTTCTTTATTATGATTATTTAAAGCAATTAAAGATGATCATACACAAACTGTAGAATTAACTTTGTGCAAACATTTATACAGAAGCTAAAGCTAAGGCTCTTTCCCCTTTCTAGGTGAAACGTGGAAGATTTGTTCCAGAAAAAACAAATACATTGTCCAGTTTAACTAAAGACATTTTCAAAAACCAAAAGCATGAAAAGCCTCCGCTTCTTTCGCATTTAAAAGACTGTGATGCTCGTTGCAAAGAAAACACTCATCTTTTTGCTGTACCTTCTCTTATGTGTGTCATTGTTGATGGTAATAGATGACAGTACGGAAGTTCCGTAGGAAATTCCCCTGAAGTTGCAAAAAGTACCTTTCTGTAATATAGTTAGACTTGACAGTGCAAAAAGGATTTTTTAAACTTGTCACAGACAGATGAAAAACGCAGCAGCTGTGATAGCAACAGATACTCCATGCTATGGAAATGAGGACCCGTATGCACCGTTAAAAAAGGAAACTTTAGGCACCCCATTTTTATTACCAATACTGAAAGTTTGGTCCAGCCGAATGGATCTGCACTGAATTTTCTGCTGTCTCGCACACAGCTGGAGACAGTGGAATATTTTCTGCTGTTCTTTGTAAATACCCCATAAAAAGCACACTGAGGAGCTACTTCAGCCTGGCAGGCAGGCGGGCGTTCAACGCCATCTCCCTGCAGCAAAGCCTGGAAGCACCGCTTTGAAGCAAAGCACGAGCCCTGGTGCTCTCTTGAGCAGGGGCCCAAAAATACGACAGACACACCCCGAAGTCAGGAATAATGGGATCCACCCCAATTTTAGATGTTCAACTGCAGGCATCCAGCTGTGAGCCAGTCACCAGGGCTCTCTCTACAACAAGTGGACAGAAGTAAGTACTCCCAGGGTGTGGATTGTCCCTTGCTATGGTAGGTGTCCAAAAGAGGTCAAATCCTTTGTGGGCTGTGAGTGCACATTTTCCCACCATTGCCCACATACAGTGTTCAAACGACTGGCTGAGACAGACATCTACTTCTCTGGCATCTAAACCTTGCCACTCGATAGGACACGGGTTGCTCTCAATGTGGTTCAAAGCTTCGAGGCGGAGCAGCGAGGACGCTGCCTCACTGTGCTGCCGGGGCTCCCGGGCACGATAATCTCTAGGGCACGAGGGATGAAGAACAGCTCGGGATAACAGCATTTGCTACCAGCGCTGCTAGTTCCTCGAGAAGATGTCTCAATGTACTCCTAGGTATTTTTGGTTCGTTGGGATTCCAGTGTATTCTTGTCCCCAAATGTCCCTTACAACCCTAGGATAACGGGGGAGAGACAGATGCCACAGACTCCACTTATACCCTTAATTATTGCCTACTTTGACTTTCTCTCCAGAGGCACCGACATTCCTGCACAGAATATATGCTAGCCAGAGATTTGTGTGCTTAAATTAAGTGCCTAAATCCGTGCATGAGAATTTGGGAACAAACTTACTCCCAGGGCTATGTCTGAAGAGAAAATCTTCAATGATTTTGATACACTCGGATCCTGCAAAAATGGGCCCTGTGGGCAAGTTTACTAAAAAAGAAAAAAGCCACAACTTATTTTACACAGATACGAATGACATATAATAAATTAAAGCTGTACTCAATGGCAAGCGTGCGAAAGGACTGGTGAACAAACTGCTTTTTTGGCTGTACACCATCCACCTGGTGCTCTCAGTTAGGCACAGATTCTGTGTAAAAGCAGTAAATGGTTAGGTAATAAAAGATCAAGTCAAAATGCATTTTTGGAAGGGAGAGGTGTAAAGGTTAGGCCAGCCCCATTGCCACACTCACCGCATCACTCCCTGGTTTCTGAGCTCTTCCATTTTGCAGTCGGGACATTCCTGTAGCATAATGGGGAATCTGGCATGAAGCTCTACACAATGTGTTTCTTTATGATTACCTAGCAGAATACAAATGCTATGTTCCCAGAGCCAAAGAGCACCTATAATTTCCACTGAAGTCAGTAGAAGCTTTGGGTATTATTTTAAATCCCTGACAGTAGGCTTTCTTAAATTTTCCATTTTAATTATTTCAAAACGTTAATAGCTAACTGAAGAGAGTACAAAACCATGTAAAATAAATGGCACTGTAAATTCTGCAAAAAATGTATTAATAGGTGTTGGCTAAGGTGTTACTTTTCAGACAGTGTCTCCAGTTGCATCAAGAGTTCCAGCTGGCAATTACAGTTGTTTTCAGCTCCGTCCCCTATTTTCCTTTAAATAACGATGCATCCGTATATAACGAAACAAAACACAACGTGATCTAAGGTAACCCTGTAGAAACAAAAATGTGCTTTGGATCAGATCCTTGTTATTATATGGACGGTGAACATTTCATCTGTATTTATTGCAGTTGGACTGAAGTGCAGAGACGAGTAAGTGTCCTCAGTTGGGCAGTTAGCAGATCTTTACTTGTAATTTATAAATAAAGACTATGTTCCCATGAACAACGGCTCAGTGCAGCCTACTAACCATCGTCCTTGGTTAACTACACTAAAATAACCCCCTTTCCTCTTCTGCATGGCTGTGGTTGAATTCTTAACAGGGTTACCCTGTCTCATATCTCAAAGGTGCATGGTGTGGCACTCAATCGTTATTCTGAAACGAAGGAGAAAATTGTTTTCTCAGACACCAGAAAATATCAGAGATATATCAATTCTGTTTGGGATGTCCCAGGAAAAAAAAAAAAAACAGCTCCCCTAATGTAGAGGAGGAAAAGAGACAGAAGAGAGAAGAAATTTGAGGTTACATGACTCAGCCTCGTAAAATATGGGGTATTTCCCCTGATTTGGAAAATTTAACCCCAATTTGATTCTAGGATAACCTTTTCCTTGAAAGGAAAGGAAACCATTCCTCCTCCTCACATCCAGACTTCTGTTTATACAGACTTATTGTGCAACTCATCCACGCTGCTGATCCTCTTACACTCTGAATCATGACATTTGCTTGGACCATTATGATAAAAACTCATTCATTTCTGGCAGATAAGGTCTCTGTTTTCCATGCACGAGGGCAGACAACGCATTAATGAAAACACCGATCCAAGAGCAAAACTCTCTCAAGTTCTTCAGGGCACACATTGGAAAGGAGGAAAAGTGTGTCAGGAGTGAAAAGGGGCCAGCAAACGGGTGTAAATAAAATTCTGCTGCAAGGCCATTTTTCACTGCCAAGAAGGTGTAAAGAGGCCTCAGTATTAATGAGAATCAAGCCTTGAGGCAGAGAAGACAGATGTTGGCCCACAGCCGAAAGATAAATTAATGGCAGATAGCGGAGTAGAGCCTACGACTCAACGCAATCACGTAACTCAACTGATTTTAATACAAGCATATAGCCAGAGAATGTGACTCCAAAGACAGCAGCCCTTTACACCACATGGACAAGGTGGGAGTAGGGAACAAACCCCAAGGGATGGCGGCATCTGCTGCTGTCTCCTGCCAGGTCAGCCCGGATAACAACCAACCACTCAGGTCGAAAGCCTCCTCACAATGGGATCCTGAGACTTTTCTCTGGATGTGAACAACACCTTGTATTTCAGCTCCTCAGAAAAGTTTGTAGATGACTTATCTATGCCTTTACTCAACTCTCTAAGAACGATCCTGCTGCACAAATTCATGCCGAGCAGAAATGAATAGCCCTTCAGGTGAACTGGAGGTAGCCTTCAATTCTGGAAAGATGGGTTTATCAGCATTTTTTAAAACTACAGACAATCCATCTTGGTCATTTGCACACAGTCATATGCAAGACTTTCATATTTTCTCTCTTTTGTTAAGACAGAGACAGCTAAAACAACAAATGCTACTGACAGAGGAGATACAAATATATCGCCTCTCCCACCTAAGGTATTTTGAGAACCTTCCCTGTGCAGAACATCACCACAAGACCTCTCCTTGCAATGCCTCTGCTTTAATTGTGAGTCTCAGCATCTGCACTGCAAACAACTGTTTTTTTCCAGGGGTTCATAACTGAAGTTTAACAGATTGCTCTAGGCTGACACATGGTTTCAACTTGGGAGCAAGCATTTCTTTTATAAACGGCTTTTTCTTTTCTTTTAAATGGTGATTTCTTTTTGTTTTCGCTTGTAATGTATGTAAAATGATTTGGGATGCTTTTTGCACTTGTGTACAGTAACTCAAAAGCAGCTTTCATTGGAACAGTGGAATTTGGCAAGTGAACAGTCAATATTGCCCTCTAATTGCTTTTAGCGTCTTTGCAAAAATAAAAACGTCATTTAAAATGGCTGAGATATTTCAATTTGAAAAGTGGCTACTGAACAGGCACAATAATGGCATGGATTTTTACTTTGCGTATGTAATGCACATATTCAGCATAATGTGATCCCTAAAACATACATCTCCAGATTAGGGCTGATTAGTACTAATCATTGATTATTTTTCTTTCAGTTCAGTGGCTGAAATGGAAAAATAAAATCTGTTAAGGTTGATCCTAAACATTCTTCCTTCCTCCTCCTCCTCCATCAAAATCCAAAACACTTTCCGAGAAGGGTAACAGAAAGTTCCATCTGACCCAAAACATACTGTAACATCTCTGTTTCCAAAAATTAACAGAAAAAAATAGAGCTATATTAAACACCCCATACAAAAAAAGGACAAGGACGTGATCATGTCCTTCTCCTTCCTGTCCACACCCCATATCGCATTCAGCATACATATACCCCACAGTTTAAGCCCCTCTTTCTTTACCAGCCTGAAACATGTATTGACTTGGGAATGCCTTAAATACTAGGCTACCACATACCTACAGGGATGTGTTCCATCCACAGTCGCTCTCATTGGTTTCTCATGGCCATCAGGAGTCCATTAACTAAAGAATGCTTTACTTAAAACACGAGCTTTTGGAATTTGCACCCGAGATCTGAAGACGGATGGGAGTACGTGCCCTTTCCCCACTCCGGATTAGGGTCCCATTGACCCTCTACACCGTCCAGTGGATATTTAACAAATCCTTGCATCTGCAGCAGCTTTGAGAGCGGAGCCTTATACCTAGGAGCCGCGTTACCTGCCAGTGAGAGCAGGCACAGGGCAGGCAGCAGACACCCGCAGGCAGGGGGAACCTCACCTGCCAGGAACTGCTCCAGCCGCGGGCAGCGGGCAGCGCTGCCTCCTTCCCTGCCGACGTTTTGGGCCGCCTTGAACAAGCCCAGGTCTTGCCAATGAGTGGCAGGCGAATGCCTATTTTGGGACCTATTTGAGGTTGCACGGACAGCCACAGTCCTACACATCAACCAGAGCTTAAACACCCACAAGTGACTGTACGGGTACAAACTTAGATACCACAAGGCTCCCTGACAGCACGCCGTATCTTTATTGCACTTTGAACCTCTCCAAGCGACCACGTCAGCCTCCTCTCTCCGTCGTGAGACAAGTTTAAAGACTGGGAGGTTTTTATAAATACATTGTTTATTTTCATTCGCCATGGATTGTTTTTAACAGGCCAATTGGCACCGCACTTTTGTCCTTGTCTTCTACACTCATGTAGATCAAAGCCTTTGT
>VXAA01006130.1:52960-92951 GCA_013399115.1 Anseranas semipalmata
GCTAGGGATGAGCCTATATTCATGTGACTCCAGAGCCTGAGGCTTTAGAAATCATCACAGGAATCTCACTAAACATCATGTGTTGACAGCGGTGCAAATAGCGAACATTCAGTTGTCTAGCGAGACTGTATATTAATTCAAGTCCATAAAGAATCATGACCATATTTCTCTAAAAGGCAACAAGAAGACAGGGGCGGACTAGCCGGGAGAGAGCTCTGAACAAACAGGCATTGTTCAAACCTTTCCATCCCATCACTGGTGTGCTCCAGTGCAAGAAGAGCCCTGGCTGCCCCCCTCCCGCCCACCCCTTGTCTGCATGGATCCACCACCGTCACCAAGAGGCTTTTAAAACGTGGCACTAGGTTACAACACGCCAGTTGAGGTCTATTTCTGACAGGTAATCCTCAGCTGCGTTCATCCAGATGGAGTTAATTTGGCTGAGCGATGTTGACCCGGGTTAGGGATTTTCAAACATAAATGGTACAAACGCAACTTTCTCTGGCAACGAGGTCGTCCTACGGTACCGCTTCCACCACCTCTCCCCCAAGCCTGCCTTACAAGGAGCGCGCTCCTTCTACTGGGACTCTTTCTGTCATTAATCTACTTCTTCTTTCAACAATAAAAGAAATATGGAATGAGATTACCAGAACGGATGGCCTGGTGCAGACTAGAGAACACTTCTTTTTAACAGGGATTTAAATCTGACATCAGTCAAACGTCTTGCGCCATCGCCTTTCAGCTCTGCTAGGAGGATTCTGCACCTCCTCGGACGTGGGTGCGCTGCACTGACCTGCAGTTGTGAAGCTGAACCTCCTCCTCCTCCGCTTTCACCTCCTCGCATTAAAACTGATAGGAGCTGCTTTCCTCCAAAAACCTCGGCCTGCAAAGCCTGAGGCCTTAGGCAAATCTCTACTCTGAGGCAAGGTTCTGGGTGCAGGGACTACTGTTACTACTGACTGGGAGATGAAGCACGTTGCATTTCGGCTGATGTGCTCATCTCCAAAGAAACCACTCTGGGTAAACTAAATGCAGATTTAAAAATAATAATCTCCTCCCTAGCGAGCTGCGTATGTGTTAATTTTCTTCTGCTAACTATCTGCCTAATATTGTTGATCAAATCTTTGATTAAAATAACATTAGCAGCTGAGCCTGTGTGACAGGGAAGCAACTGAGCGAGTTTGGTACAGACTGTTATAATAATTTGGATTTCTTAAGTGCTTTATGATAATACAGTACCCCGAAGAGCTAATATTTGTTCAGTAAGGGCATGCAACATGATTCTCTTATTTCCTGCCTCTCTCTCTCGCATGCAGTGATTGCTAGATACTAGGACATGTTTTTATTGTTTCTCAATAATACGGAGGCAGTACCTAGAGTTTTCACATTTTCATTGTGTGCATCATAGAGAAAGTATGACTCTGCTCTCACTCAGAGAAAGTGATCTCTGGATAGACAAAAAGCCGCGGAAAAAAGGCTAGCAAGGAAATAAATACTCTAGTCCCTAAAAATGCTAAATCACCTTCCACTTATTTACAATATGCATTGCAGTGAGGACTAGCAGCCATTACGCTAGGTGCTGTGTATTCACAGAGCAATTCACAGAGTTATTGCCTGTTCTAAAGAATTTATACTACAAAAGGAAGATAGGAGAGAAAGCAGGGTCGGGAAATTACCTGCCCAACTTGGCGGCCAGGCTGGGAATTCAGCAGCTTGTTCACCAGCTGATTCCCATCCAAGCTGCCAGCCCACACAGCGCAATTCATGGGCAACCACAGTATCTTGGTCTTGGTTTAGATACAAGAGGAGAAGGTGCCCACAGCTGACATACAGAGACCTAAGAAGATGAACGATAGAAGGGAGAGAGGATACTGGATTTCTCTCTCCAGCTGGAAGACTCACCACAGGCTGCATGGTAGGAATGGAATTTGAAGGGGGGCTTTAAAGGAGGGAAGGACACAGCTTCACTGCCAACCTTGGAGATGATAAACTAGGCAGGAGAGCTAATGGCAAAACATCTTAGCCTTTGGCCTGTGTTTTCTCTTAGCAAGAGAGGGCAGGACCTTCCACTGAGCCTTTCTTACTCTGCATAATCTCTCATTCTTACCCTAAACCAGGAAGGGCTCCTCTTGCAATGTGTTTTTTCTTCCTTACTGATCCCCTCTTCTTTGCTGGCTTTGATGAGAAGAGGTGTGTTCAAGTGAAGACCAAATAAAAGGACTCAAGGCCAGGTGTTACACAAAGAGCAATGCAAAAATGTCAGTGACAACAGTATGAATAGACAAATCAAGAGCAGAGAACTGAACTTTTCTGCCAGCCTTTGTAAGTCATTCATTCCCTCCTTCCCCCGTAGCTCTCAGGCCATGTCCTGTTTAAGTTCACAGCCACAAGGGGCTACTGGAGCTGGGTTCCCACAAGATGCTTGGGTTCCCACAAGATGCTTGGGCAGTTCTTTCAGTGAGATCTCTCTAAGGTGCCTCGGACTGGGCAACCAAGACCATCTCTGCATGTCCAAGTTTGTATGTACCGGTTTTGGATGACTTGCTCAGTTTCACCTCCACAAGCTTCACTCATTAGCATGGCTTTGGATAGAATGAAGAACATTTCCCAGTCCAAAGATGCCCAAGGGGAAAACTACAGCCACACAAATACCATTGCAGAAAACTGACCACGTTGGTCCCATGTCAATCAGCAGCTGCCAATGTATCCTCACCCCAAGAAACCTCCACTTTGTAGTAACAAAGCTGCCTTGGAACCAGGGAATGCTTTAGAAGTCTAAATATAACACACTGCAGGTCTGGGTGGAGTCACATGAAAAGATATGGCCATACCTAACGCTTTAAGATGAAATTGTCTCAGCAAAAAAAAAAAAAAAAGATTACAACTCTGGGAAAAAAAAGACAGAACAGCCTGAGGCTTTAACATGGCCCTGACTTGTAGTTAATCTATAAATTGATATTGTATACATACAGAAATACATGAATATAAATTCTTGCTGCTACTTTCTTAGTTCTGTAATTCTCTGTTGTATTTTCGGGATAATCCTGAGCTGGCAACATCTGAAGATCCTGGAGCAGAGTGATGCCAGGACACCAACACCCAGGAGATAGGGTTTCGATCTGTCCAGGCACCTTGCAGCCAGTCAGTACAGTAGCTGAGTGGGCTGCCAGGTATCTGAAAATCCCAGACATACAGACAGAAGGGACAGGAAGACAGCAGAGAGCTTGCAAAAGATAGGCCTTATCACTAATAATGACAGCATTATTTGAGATAATAGTCCTTGAGTTCCTTGATTGCAGGGGCAACAGAGCTACGGAGGTGAAATCTGCAGGGTTTCAGAAAAATTACCTGAGGTAAAGCTGAAAAAATATCTCAAGCTCTCGTACTGTTCCCAGGGGGCTGGAAATTCTGATCACAATGACTTTAGGGGGTAAGGGACTCATCACATAAACCAACCACCACTGGGCAATCCCCTTAACCCATATCCAGTACCAGTGTCATTTCTGAAAGATGAGGGGATAATGAGAGCTTAAAGATGGAACAAAAAGTTATGTCCTTCAAAAACAGACGATCCATCTGCCTTTTCTCTCATTTTCACTGCTCATTATTGTTCTTATTTACACTGGTACCTTAATTCCTCCACCTGTTAGAGAAACTGGTTGTCTGCTGAAATGTAATGGCATTTCAGAGGTAACCAAGATCTCAGAGAAGATGACCTGCGCTCTGCAAGAACACTTCACCTTCTGCTTTTCAAGGCCGTGGTAATACTCCCATTACAGGAAGTGTATGGTTTTACTCACCATATCAAGGAGTAAAACCAGCCCTTTTTAATTGCTGAAGGCAGTAACAAATGCAACATGCCACCATCTAGCCCTGCATTTATAGTGAGTGTCTACACCCTTGGGCATTCACAGGAATTTCTTCTTCAGATATAAATATATATACAGAGGCACACACATTACACACACAGACATATATATTTATAAATACATTTAGGCATGGGGCTATATTTATGATATAAAACGATTGCTTCCTTTTTTATACCCAGCTCATGAATAATTTGGGAAGACTGAGGTATTTTCTCCTGCATTACAAGACTTAATTGTTTGGCTTCTTCATTTATCTTTGGCTCTGATTTGTAATTTATGCCTTTGCACAGCGTTCAGATATAGAACATTTTTTTTGTCCCTTGCCCATAACATTTAATTCGTCTCCCACTGATTATTTATCTGTGTAATTTAAAGCTATATTATTTAATACTACAAGCTATAAAGTGTTTGGGGATGCCATTTGTATGAAAGATGCTGCACAAAATAGAACTCTATTGTCCTATGACTTCAAGTTCTTCGTACATACAGCACATACTATTTCCACAATTGTAACACGACCAACCATTCCATATCAATATATTGCTTATTTTTTCAGGCTATCAAACTGTACATGCTTTGAAATATATAGAAACAGAAGTACTTTTTTCTCCTGAGATGTTTGCTCTTTAGTGTCTTAAACTAAAAGAAGCAGAAAAGGCTTTTGCTCAAGTAGCAACAGTGACCTCTAGTGTGTTTTTTAAATTTCTTCCATTGCACTTACACCCATTGTTCCTTTAACCTTTAGGGCATTATTTAAGAACAATTTTCCGGATAGTATTTGGACTAATTTTCTTATTGACTCTAGTCTACAGCAGAACGTGATTCTTGGGCGATCTTCTTTTATCCTCATAATCTATGGTAAAGTAAGTGTGTCTTCATTAATGACTGTAATTATCATATATAAAGTTGTCATTTAAATGAGCAATCATCTCTCACACACACATATACACACACACACACAAATTGAGCTTTATTTGTAGCAGGAATTGAAATTTGGCTAAATATCCTATTTAGCTTCAAGCAGTAAACATCAGGAGCACAGATTGCATTGGTTGACAGAGTTTGTCAGCCAAGACCACAGTTTTTTTTTTTCCTATTTCTTTTTTTTTAACCATACTAGTCTATACCACGCACAGATTGTCTTTCAGATGAGGAATGTTGCAAGAACACTCCATAGTGCATACAACTGTTAAATTGGCACTGCTGTCACTAAGCCTATGTCAGCACTTCCAATCTAAGCTGCTATTTTCAGGAGTTTAAAATTCAGTTACATGAGCTGTTATGTACTGGCACTTTATGCACGTGGCCCTTCAGGGAAGAAGGTTATTCTGAACCAGGGAAGCATGTGTTGGCATTATGGGTGGATTTCTGTGCGTGCATGTGTGCGTGCATTAGCACGTTTTGGAAGCACATTGCAAATTTTCAGGTCTATCCGCTGAGCTCTGTTAAACTTTTAGAAAAGCAAAGATCTACTTACAACAGCTACTTTCCTCCCTCCTTTTGTAGATGTCAAAGCCAGACTTTCCTTGTAATAAAATGGTTCTCTAAGCTCTGCTGAGTTTTAAAAAGAAAAATGAATTGTTTGTGAAGCTGGTTAATTCTGGTAGTCGTGCCATGAAACTCCTCGCAGGTTAAAGAGAACAGATCTGGGGATACTTTTTAAAAGAAAAGCATCTGCAGACTGTGTGCCTACTAGTGAACAGAACTACAGACACAAAGAGTAGCTGAGCCTACTTACATGCTAACAGCACCTATACTCTGCACCCTAAATTACGGCTGTCACATGGGCACCGATAGCTAACGTATGACCCTGGCATTACTCACCCTTTGGTGTTCTCACGGAAACAGCTTCCCCATTACGCTCTGCCTGGCCCCAGCTCAGCCAGCACGCAGCTTAACCCCAAGCAAGTGATCTCAGGGCAACTGTTTGCGTGCTTAACGGAGGACACAGCCCCAGGTGGCTTGCTGGGGCTCCCATTTTACACCACCAGCGAAACAGAATCTCCTATGTCTTTGTTTCAGAGGAAAGGATCCCTGTGATCTATCAAATCACTGAGATGTATTTTTAAGACGAGAACATGACAAACCAAGACTCTGTCTTTCAGTCATGGTGCTGAACTCTCAATTTTCCTTCCCACAAATGTGTGAATTAGGGATGGTGATGGCCTTAATTTGATTCCTCTGGCTTTTCTCAAACAGTGACAGCATCCCAATGCCATTTTTATTTTAATTTAAGGGTGTCTGGATCCATTCAGGGCTTGAGTCAAGGGGAGGAAAGTCTTTGCTAACATATTTAGATGAAGAAATGAGTTTTAAAAATCCAGGAAGAAGATGTGAATGGAAGGAATTATAATGTGTAGACCTTTGATGTACTGACTGCATTGCTGTGGAGGAGGAAAGTCAGATTTCTGCTTGGCTAACAGAAAGGAAAAAGAGCAAGAAGGATAACGTTGAAGTTGCAGAGGTCCCACACGGGTCTCATGGAAGGCCTGGACCTGCATCCCTTGCACACCTGACTCTCACTGACCAAAACCAGGGCTTGGCATCAACAAATGAGTGACAGGGAGTACAGCAGCCCAGAGCAGGCGATGAGGGCTGTACCGTACCTGCAGCCTCACAGCTGGGCAACAGCAAAACGCTGCCCTGCTTCCAGGCACTGGCAGGCACGTGCCTGAAGAAGACAAAAACATTTCCTGATGTTTTGGGAAATACAAGCAGGACACCATGGCTCCTTCCTCTCCAGATACACAAAATCCCTCATCAGGTTGAACACCACTGCCCGATGAACGCCAGTATCTCCTAACAGCAAGGCACGGCTCTTAAGAGTTTTCAGCGCTTTTGTTCTTTTCCCCTTTCCCAGTCTGTAAACAGCATAAATTAGTAATCAAAAAGATACAGCCCTCTGAATCTTTTATGATGGTGTGAGTGAGAGAGAAACTTGCAGACCAAAGGCTCTAATACACACATATTTGTAAAGGTCTCCTTTGTTTAAGGAGAAGAGTGAAAAGGCTGGAGGCTTGGCCCTCCCCTCACCTGCTCTTTGTGAGTTAATTACAATCTGAATGAGCCGCCTGTCTCAGGGTCTTTCTTCAGGGCACTTTCTTGCACAATGCCACAGATCTACATCAATTATCTCAGCAATCCCCTTTTTGACTTAGTTTTAAAATACTCACTTCCAAGAAAGCCATGCTACGCTCCCAAATAACTCGATATGCTGCTGGAGCACAGCTTTAGCTCATGATTCTTTCTTTCTGCTCATCTCTCAGAGTCAGCATATATATGTGCACGTGTGCAAGCACACTTATTGTGTATATTGGAGCGAGGTTTTTGTGCTTATTGTGTATATTGGAGCGAGTTTTTTATTGCTTGTTTTCCAAACCAGAAGCCAGGCTGTGCCCAGCTACAGTGCTGCACGCAAGCCCTGCTCAGACACAAGCTTGTGCTACCGTGGTCTCCCACCTTCTTGGAGCATCAGCACCTTGCAAAGACTCTCCGGAGAAATGCCAAATCTTGAAATCCAACCTCATTTTTGTCCTTTATGCAGGTGGGAACCTCCCTGTCAGAGCACAGACCCACGGATGTCAGGCTCACGGTGTCAGGCCGTTTACACTAAGAAGGGCTACTCTGCTTCAGACTGAGGTCCTCCAGCTGGTCTCAGTGATGGAAACCTAAGGAACAAATGGGGCCAGGGAAGCACAATCCTTTCCCGGTACACTGTCCTGCTTCCTAAAATCAATGACTCCGGGATTTTCTGAACTGGAGATTCCACCCAGTTTATTAATAACCACCAATCGAGCTCTCCTAACAAAGTTGCCTAATCCCATTATTTTATTTATTTTGAATCAGATTTATACTTCTGATCTCCTCAACATCCTGTGTCAATGAGTAGCACAATTTCATTATGCGCTGTGTGAAAAAGCACTTCCTTCTTTTTCTTTTTTTTTTTTAAACTCACTGCTTTGACCATTTCTGGGTGCCCTCTCGTTTTTGTATTTATTTATTCCCAGGCTGAATGAGCCCCGGGGCTCTGCAGGACCAGGAAAGCCCACACTCAGCAGTCAAACAGAAGAAAGCTCACGTCTTCCCCAACAAAAACTATGGAAGGTGTTGATGTGCGAGAGAGACTCCAACCATTACGCACGGCTATTGCAATCCCTGCCAGCTTCCACAACTCCGACAGGGCCATCGCTTGTAAAAACCTCCATCGTATCTCTGTGTACAAGACCCTCACAGCAGCTAAGGAGGGCACCGGAGCAGACCTGCCACAGCCCCAGATACACAAAAGGACAAGCTTTGGTGGAAGGGGGAAAATGAAAGAGAGAAGTGGAAAGCAAGACAGCCGTCGCTAAAACAAAAATAGCCTCATTTGCACAGACATCTGAGCCACGGTTCACAAAGAGCTGCAGAGGTGCTCTCCTAGCTTAAAAGAAACGAAGCCACTTTTACTGGGGTCAGGTCCACAAGCACACACACCAGCTCTGTGTTGAAATACTGGCAAGTGGGGATGCAAGCTACTGGTCTGGAGTTAGCTAACAGTGTTAACGACAGCGCTAAGCAAAGTGCTCTCATCTACACATGTGCAGAGAAAGGGAGCATCCCATTCTCCCTGCAAGGCACACGCAAGTCTCTGCGAAGGAGTAATGCTCTTCCCAAGAGCCTACAACGGCATCTGGCTGGGAGAGCTTCCCTGAGCGTCGGTGGTTGTACGCTTTTAAGAGGTCGGATGAAGTTTGCATCCTTTCCTTCATCTTTTACAAAAGACTGTCTTCCTGATTATTATATTTTATAATTGGATTCTTCCTCCAATTGGAGGAAAGAGTTGGGGATAGGGTGGGGGGAAGCTCACAATTTTAATGGAAAGGGGATAATGGCAGAACTGGAAGTCTCCTGTCCATAAACTAAACGCTGCTGTATTAAAGACTAACTGCATTATTTTTTCTTGTTTTCTTTTCCCCCATTTACATAATTTGCTCCCATCTAACCAACTGCATTGCTTTGCTCAAGTTAAGTGTGATTTTTCAGAAAACCAGACTTCAGTCACTTTCCGAGTAAGAAGAAATGGTATTGGCTGCAAAGGTATCAATATTTCACCAGGTCTTTGTTCAGCACTGGTTTTAGCTTTTCTTAATGGTGCACTTTACCAGGCAGCTTTTTCATACATCATTAAACAGCAGCTATAGCACTTGTGCCCTGTTTCTGATTTACCGTAGATAGTAATGTTTAAGATCACATTAAACACCACACATGCTCTCAGCTATTTGAGCAACATCAGAGTAATGAACAGTCAATAGTCTTACTAAATTAGTACCCTTTGGAGCTCTCGTTACTGAATCAAATAAGTATCCTTGGTCCTCTCGTGAAGGCAATTCTAATGCGAAATAATGAATTTAGTGTCTAATCAAAACTTAGGGGGTCCTTCTCCCTTCTGACTTTCAAGAGTAAATTATATAAATTATGTAGAATAGATCTAATAGTTCCAGCACCCTGGTCGTGCAAGATGCTGCTGAATAATTACCAGGAGCGATTTGGACACCGAGGTCCAGCCGCATGCTAATAAAGTCAGTGAGGGAGGCGAAGGGAGAAGAGCTGTTCTCGGGTTACGGACACTCAACCAGAATTAAATAGGGCCTGAGTTCGCCTTCTGGTTCTGACAGACTCCTGATGAAATCCCATGCAGCCTATTTGTACCTCTGTCCCCTCTCTGCCCTGGGGGAATGCCCCGCTTCCTAACCCCAACATTCTTTTTACTGTGTTTGTACAGTAACACAGGAAAAGGTCTTTACAGTAAGGCCCAGCACTATGAAATCCTCATCTCAGCTGATGTCTAAAGACGTTGCTGTGATTAATTCCAATACTTCTCTTAACTAGACGGAAATAGGAAGTAGGAATCAAGACAAAATTTGCCTAATCAGTAAATAAATTGCAGACCCTGGCCGAGATTTTGAAAACACCGGAGCCTGATACCCACCTCCCTGAATCTAACCGGGGCATGAGTTTCACAGTTGCTGATCCACCAGCAACGCTGCTTCCAGCTTACTGGTACCTCAGTACACGTTTAGATGCCTAACTTCACATTCCTTTTTTTTTTTAAATCACAATCCCTATACAGGCGTGAAGAGCTAATCATTTTCACTGATCTCCATAGAAACAACACAGGGCTTCAAAAGAACAAACTGTACCATAGAATCTAGGAAACAGATGCTTTAGGAAAGCTGTACCATTGGCCTACGGGACAATAACAGAAGTAATAGAATTTGTGCCAAATTTAGAGGAAATTATGTTTTCTCTTCCTTGTTTTCCATTTGCAAAATATATCACCTATCAATAACGTCATTAGACTTCTAAAGCGCTCTACGATTTCTTGCAAAGAAAGCACTGTATTTTTTAATGAAAATTTATGTTTCAGAAGAACAGCTCCGTGACGCAGCCTCAGTATTCTCTGCAAGTCACTGTTCTTTTTCTTAATACTCTAACTCTCTTAATCAGGATGGCCTGGTGTCACGTAAATAACAATCTAGCATGAGAGTTGTATTTGCAGACTAACCATGTCTGAACAGCATTTGAATTTATCACAAAATACTTTTTAAAGTTTTGTTGGAGCTGCTTTCGGTTCCAGAGAAAAAAATTAAACACTCTGAGTTAGGTCCCCTACCACTTTTGAAAATCCCCTTATTTGCTTTCCACCCGGTCCCAGCTGATGACAAACTTGATGGGACTACAACTGAGGCTTCTTGAACATAACACCGGTGCTTAAAGCCAACCTCTCAAATACTGGACCCCAAAATAGCATGAAGCATGCTGCCCCTGGTTCATGTGTTGAGGGTCCCCTACAGCCCTTTACGACAAAGCTCATATTTCCTTTTGCATAATTCTGTAACATATCACAGCTACCATTAATTGTGCAGTGGCATTAAGGCCACAGATACCGTCACGCTCTGAGCCCTGTTACCACCCCTCACCCCATAGTTTTCAAAGGGAATTTTAAGTGAGGCTGGCCATCTAGCAAACCTGGACTCCCCTGGAAATCCCAGCCTTGTTATTAGTTATTCAATACACAAGGTGGCTATCTGCAGTGTAAGGGCCTACATCCCGGTTTCCTATTCCACCTAAATGTTCGGGAGAATGTCAAAAATAGTCATCCCCTGAAACACTGACAACTGCTTCACTCTCCACATAGGCGTAATGTCTGTCCCACCAATTTTTGCTCCCTATAAATCATGTGTCTCTCGAAGCCTACCCAGCAACTGTTTGTTTCACACATATGTATATAAAATCAGCCAGACGAGTTGCCTGCCTCCTCTTCCAATAGTTAGAGATACAGCAAGGAAATGCAGTCAAAATTTTTTCCCAAAAAAGGTTTACATTTCCTTTTGTAAGATGTTTCTATTTTTATTCACGTTCTAACCTCTCTTTCCCTTTTAAAAAGTCTTTTTTTCCCAGTAGTTTAAAACTGCAGTGTTTCCATATGAAACTGAAAAACAGGCATCTACCAAAACCAACCACGTTTTTCCTTGCCTTGTCCACAGCAAAGTCAAAACCCTTTTGCGACCACTTGCGTGTGCTTGTGCATGGTGGAAAAAAAATGGGGAGCTTTTTTACAAGAAGAGAGAGAAAACCAATCATTTCCCAACCAGCTCAGCTAGGCTGGAGAGACAAAACCACATCGTAACGCCCTGCCCAGAGACACACAGCTGCAACCAGCCACGTGCTGCAACAGGCTTTCACCCAAAGTGCTCTCAAGGCAAGAGAAAGGTGTTATTGATCACGGCAGGCTTTGGATGAAGCCAGCACAGAGGAAACAGAGCTGATACTTATCATAAACAAGGAGGCTGTTTTTCTTTCCTGCCTTTGATTGATTTTGTCATTCACTTGTGATTCCTTACTGCTTTCTCCCGTACAAGTTTTAGCCAGAGAGTCTCAATGACAGCAACTGATCAGGAGTTGTGTTTGAATGAAGAGAATTACTTTTATGTTTTCCACCGGCCCCTTGTTTTGCTTGGGCTCTTAGAAAAACAGTGATTCCAAACCCTTTCTCGTGCCCAAATCCTGCAAAGACATGTACGTTTAACATTGCAGGCAGTCATTTGTCAGTTTGGGATTCAATAGGCATGTAAAATATCTGTACAAGTCTTTGCATGTTTGGGACCTTGAGTGCTCACAGTTCTATTAATAGCAATAATTAGCACAGACTAATCCACGATGAGAAATCAAGCTAGGGCTTTGATTCAATTTCCCTTAATTGTAAAAACAAACAAACAAACAAAAAAATCCCCCGTAATACACTTTATTACCTGAAGGTCTGATTCCCTTTTAGGGGTCTCCCAGAACCACTTTAGCTCTCTCTTCTGGCCTGCAGAACATCAATTTTGAATCCCCTTGGCTTATGCGAGCATGCACGCCACTGGAGAGAATTCTAAGAGGTTCCCTAACCTTCATTGGTACGAAGGTTCCTGTTTCCTTCATCCCAACACATAAATCCATATTTGCTCTTCATTTGACAAGCCTGTGAAGGGCTTAAATATCCTTATAGGACTATCCAAGGTTCTCCTGTTAAAGTTTCAGATCCATCAAGCTGTCATTCCTGCCATCCGCACGTAGAGGGGTTTTGGCTCGAGTTGGAAGTTTATGAGCAAGATTAAATCAGTGCTAACATCGGGTTCACATTTAATTCTTTAGAATAGCCATGTTCTTACAAGATTTTGACCTCAGCAAGACAAGAACTCTGGGAGATGAGCTCCTCTCATGAGGTTTCTGAGGTCTGTAATGGTGGAAATCTCATCCTGACATTTTATGCCATGTTACAAATACATGACAGAGCATCAGGGATTCTGGATGTCTCACTGAAAGCTGTAGGAATACACATCAAAAAAACTAAAACTTCTACCCCAGAAAATGCATGGAAGTAGATGTTGGGGCTCAGGCCCATTTCCACTTCTAAGGCACCATCATTTTCCTGGAGAAAATGATGTATTAGTAGGATACAGCATACTTTTTTCTTTATCAGCTACGAAAGATTGTATCAGATTTAATATTCCTTTTTATTATTGGTCATAAAATGTTGTTCAAAAACTTAATAAAAAGCAAAATCTGAAAAAAAAAGAAAAGAAAAGGTACTTCTGAGCCAAGTTCATCCAAAGTATGACAGAGACATCTGGGAGGTTACTGCAAATACTTTACAGCAATATTCATTCATTCCAGTTTTAAAGGAATTGGATTGAATTATGTTTTCACCTTTTCTGTGTTTTCTTCCTGTCAGTGTTCTAGCGAACAAGTTTGCTGGCAAGAACGTTTTCAGAGTGACTGACCCCTAAGGAAGTACGGCAGAAGTGTGTTAGGCAGTGTTTTCAGTTCATCTGACATGAATATTCAAAGGAGACGCCTGCTCCCAAACGCCGCGTTAATCCCATCACCGAGCAGCGATGCTTCATCGCCTGCGTGGCCAAAGCCGAACAACAGACCTCGACCGCGCAGCACATGCGGGGAATGAGGAACAGATCAGCCACTGCTTGCCCTCGGAAGAGCCACGGGGGCAACTTCTGCCTGCCCCGGCCGTGCCCCACTGACGCAAAAAGCAACGTCGTCACTGACGTCGGTGGGACGAGGCGCACACCTTCAGGAGCAGGGAACAAAGCAGCAGAATGACTTAGGTTTACGCCTAACGTTTAGCAAAAGCCAGGCTGGGGCATGTGTGGCACACGCACAGGAGCCTGAGCCTCCTCACGGACCTCCTACGCTGAGGCGGCTGCTTGTGCTTTTCATTTCAAGGTGCATTCAGCGATACACAGCCCGGCCCCTCCTTTACGCGACTCCGAGGCGGCGTCAGCCGCGTGTAGCTGTGACGCACGCAGCCGCGCAAGCATCCCTGCAAACTTCCCAGCCGCATCTGTAACCTTTCAGGGCGCTGCAGTTCCTTGCCAGATTGCGAAGACAGAGGAAATAAGGCACTGCACATGCTCGGGTCACAACAGCTGAATGTACATGCTGACGGGATTTCAGTACAAAGGGCCAGATCCTCCAGCTGTTGTGTAGCAGCCTAACTCCATAACGGGGTTCCCTAGTTTTCAATCTGCCCCACTAGTGCTTATTCAGAATAAATAACTCAGCTCAGACTCGCACACACCAGCCACTTCCCAGCGCAGACAGGATCAACCTGAGAAGTCAGTCACTCTGCTGGCTACAGGGAGGCTCCCTGGAAATCATCTGCTAAATGAAGACAGGAACCTCCCCACTCCCTGAACAGTCCTAGTGCAGGACTATTTAGGGAATGGACTATTTCAGAGGGATAGGTAAGAAGGGAAGACACAGGTATTACGACGGCTGCGTGCTATTTTAGGAATCTTTTAAATGGAGAGCATCCACCGCTACCACATCCATCACATCCAGGCTTTCAAAGCCCCTGCGCCAGGCTCCCCCTCTGATTAGCCCTTTGGACAGGCCTTCCTCTCTCCCCCTTTGACTTCACAGACCCCCTGTTGCACCAAAAGATGGATAAAAGCTGGCTAACAGCCTGGAAAATATAGCATCAGCTTAGTTAGCTCTGTATCTCTTCCATCAGCTGGACAGATCAAACAGATATTGCCGGACAACTGATTTCTGTTAGCAAAGATAGTTTAACGCAGGTTTGCATCCCTCCTCCTTTATTCCTAGATAAATGGCATGACAGAAGGGAAAATTGCTTCCTGTCCTCCAAGAAAACCTAATGGGAGGAAGAAAATCGAATACGTTCATATCATTGCCAATAGCTGTATTAACTTCAGTTGCAGCAATATGTTCTGGATGAAAGGGACAAGAGATAAAAGTAAGCGGAGATATTACCCCTCCACCTCACGCCAGATGGACGGATTCTTTTCTCAACACGTTCTGCTGAAAGCAACAGGCATGTCTGCAGCTCGGTAGCACAACCTCAGCAAACAGTAAGGGTCTGGTTCACCTTGCTAAGTCCGGGTGTTGACAACACAGGCATTAACCTCTGAGCTACTTCAACAGACTCGCTGGATACGGACTGTCCTAAAGCAGACATCCGTACCAGGTCGCATCGACCCCAGGAGCTCCTGTTTCTCCTCCTTGTCTCTGAAGGAAGTCCAGACACAGCATCCCTGTATAGACTTTTCCAACAAACATGCCCAAGGCTAGCTGAGATTAATCCTATTATGGGTATTATGTAGGTACGGCGTTAACGCTCAAAGATAAACCTGCAAATTTTGAGTACCGACATTTGTCACCGTCGCATCAGAAGACAGAATGCCCAAGAAGCATCCCACATTTTTTATTTGTGAAAGTCTAAAAGAAAGCATTCCCAGAATTTTCTCTACTAGTCATGCTTTTGTTCCCTCTTACTTCTGGCTGGGCCAAATACAACTTTTTTTTCCTCACGGTGCCTAATTAACCTCTCTGATGACATCACTGCTTTTGATGATGTCAACCAGTGAACGAATATGGCTCCCAATATTCTGACATTTCACGGCAGACCCAGAGGTAGCCAAGAAATACAAACAGAGAGAAGAAGAGTTTAAGAACATAACTGGGACTGTATTCTCAGTTTTCTGGTTCGTGGATGACACGGGCTGATGTGCTACACCGTTACTCTCCAGGCATGGAGGAAGAGGGCAAAACAGTAGCAACTTGAGCTGCTAGATTTTTTATTTTTTTTTAATTCGAAATGTTCCTATCTTGCATTTCTCAAGTACATTTTCCTTATATCTGCCTGACAGCCAACTTCAGCTTTTTGTTCTTAGAATTAAAACAATTGCCCAATTTCATCTCCTCCTCTGTCCAGTGACTTCCTGCTAAAAATGCAAACTGTTTTGCAAGCTTGGACAACGACTGCTAAAAGCAACGGGCCAGATTCACCTTGGCATCGCTCTATTTCTACGCTGCCATAATAGCACTTTAATCAACAAGCAGAACTGGCATAAAGCACTGATGCATCAGGCCCATCATATAGAGTACACCCACTTAATCAGGTAATCAACTTAATCAGGACACTTCCCAAGGAACCAAATTAAGCCTAATGACACCAAGTGGCAGGGACTGCTGCTTAATTGGGATAGTAATTCTGCTTATGGTAATTGGGATGCCTGCAGGTGATTAAATGGTACTGAGCTAAGAAGAGACAATCTCTGTGATGCTCAGACTGGCAGTGATTTGTCTCTCCTCAAAAGGCTTTGTCAATAGTGGATCAGCAAAACAAAACTTTCATAATCCTCTTGTTTGGGCAGTGTTTGAACAAAGCGTTTCGAGATGGAAACAAGAACATTGAAACAAAAGGGGAAAAAAACTTAAAGGACTTCTCTGGTTAGGCCAAACCTGAAACTAGAGCTAGACCAAATAAATAAGGAAAAAAAAAAAAAAAATCAAGCCAAAAACAAGTCATACTGGGAGATCTTTGTAATTCGCTAAAAGCTACTTATTTTTTCCAACGTGTGTGTAACTGTGGGAGCAGATGTTTCACAGCAGAGGAAGAGTTAAGTGAAATGGCAGAGCTCACGCTCAGGGTGAGTGAGAACTTCTTACAGATCAAGAGACCTGTGCCTAAGGAGAACAGGAGAGGTCACAGAGCTGCTTCCTAGGACTTCCTATCCACAGCTCCATTTTTGCTTCCATGCTCTGCTTTTCCTTATTCTCTTTCATCGTGTTTGTTTAGCCACCAAAACTGCAAAGGCACAGATCTGCTGCCTGTCTGGGACTCCTTTCTTCATGGTTTCGCACATTGAGAAATGACCAGGGGGGAGCCAGGAGCTGTAGGAAATGGCAGACAGGAGCCAAGGGGGGACCCTGCACTACTTCTGCCTTTGGCGGCTGCCATCGCTTCCTCGTAACCAGAGTTCACCACCGAGCTCGAGCCAAGGAACCGTACAAAGGATGCATTTTGATGGCTCCTCACGCAGCCCCATGTCAACGTGCACGTGTATATGTGTCGCCTGGTTATCACTGCAACCCCCACTGCTGCACCTACCAAGCAAAATCCTTGTGCTGCATTCATCATATTCGACAGTCATCACACTTCCCAATGTCCCTTCTATGCAATACTCCACTCTTCTTTCAGAAAGGTAGATTTGCATCCTGCTACTTGGCTACCACTTTTTTTCTGGGTTTTGCTATGCCCCTCTTTCATCACATACTTCATGATTCAGTGTGTTCAATATACACCTGTATGCTTTCGGGTAGGCTGTTCTCTACATGACACTTAGTACTGAGTATTATAAAGGATAACTCAGTCTTAGCTCTGTGAGCATTTAATCTATTTGTTCCTGATTTATTGCCTTGTCATGTTATTAGCTTCATTAGAGGAACAAAATGAGTAAGTGCGTGTACAGTGTGAGAACAGAGGGGAAATTTAGACTCCTGTTTGCCTTCACCCAGTTGCACAAATTCCTGCGAGCGGATTATCAAAGGAAGAGGTAAGAGAATGAAGCCCTAATGGGGGAATTGTTAAGTCTCTAAACACCTCCACATGGACGGATCTCTGTCCGTTTGTGTTTCTCAGACTCTGCATGAACATCCCCAGAGGACTGCCAGCAGGGAACAGCCCTGCCATGCCTCCAACGATGCTGTATTTTTGTTCCCTGCTTCCTACTGCGCGCTCTGGCAGGAATTTCCCCTTCATTCCCCGCCAGTTCCACGAGGCTGCAGGAAGCGGCCGGGCAATTGCAAAGGTAATTGCTCTCAACAAAACCTTTCCAGCGTGGTCAGAGAGGCTGGGAGAGCACCACTGCCGTTGTTTGTTGGGAGATGCAATTTGCCACGTGAACTCATCGACTCGGCGCTCTCGCTCACTCTCTCACCCCCCTCTCTCCGCTTTTCCCTGCTCTGCATCATGGACGATGAATCCAAACTTGCACAGCAGTTGCTGGTGAGCCCAGCGAGATGACCCCCTCCCCCATTACCGCTTACAAAACACAATAAATAAATTCTAATAAATATATCTTCAAATCAAAACCATTTTGAGTTGCTTAACCGAGTGCATATCTAGTCCTTTGTACACATATTTGTACAAAGTGTTGCCTGTAATTTTAAAGATGCTTGCCTCAGGGAGGTTTCGTTTTTCCATTGAAGTCCCCTTGATTTACTGTACGCAATATGTTACAGCTTCCTTATTTGCTCCTTTGGGACAGTTACTGACAGTAAATCTCTATTAAAATATTCTTCCATATGGTTGCATGAAAATTTTATTGCAGTGAGCCTGAGGCTGAAGGTCACAGCTGAGTAGCTGCAGTTAAGTATTGCAGTCTATGGACTCCGAGGTACATCTGTTCTGGGAGCTGGAGCAAAATTAGAATTTTACTGTCAATAGCAGTTCTCCAAAACTAGTTCCATTTGTTTACTGTTGCAGGCCTGTAGCAAGGCAATACCCTCCATATATGTGTTACAGGCCATTGTGGCTACATGATTTAGGTCTTTAGCTCCAATCCAAAAATTACAGAATCTGGAGGTCGCTGGAGAGAGTCCCTAATGTATATTTCATTTACGATACATGAAAATTTAATTTTCTCTTACATGATTTGACTCTATTGCTTGCTTACACGTTTTTTGGCATTGGCTTCCCCGTTCATTGAAAGCTTTTCTGGGCTGTATATCACACAAACTTTATAAATGATAAAAAAGTATGATTTTTAATCGGCGACTTGCGAGCAAACGGCCAGCTCCGGGAACACCTTGCCATTCCCCATACAACGGGGTTGAGAAACCCCCCACAATGCCAGCTGGCCATGCATTTTGGAGACCATTAATCTACCGGTCAGTAGGTCAGGCTCCTGTTGTAGAAATGCCCACGATTTGTACAACTTGGAAAGCTGTTTGAAAACAATGTTCCATTGTGGAGGAGCACAGAGTATCAGAGTGTTAGATTGCTCTAAACATTACATTTAGCAATTGCCGCCAGGGTCAGCCAAATGTTAATCTACTGCTTGTATTTGTTTGAAATAAAAAAGGAAACATCTAGGCATATTTCTAAGCCCATCTTGTTTAGCAATATGACATCTATCAGAATGGCTCCGAGCCAAACCAGGCCTTTCCAATATGCGGCGTAATTTGGAATTTCTAAAAGAGAAATCAAACCTAAAATGCATCTGTGATTTTAACCTACGTTAACAACATTTTTTAAAAGGTTACAGCATCCAGCTTGATGGCATCGTGGACAACTGCCAGCTGAGAGATCTGAGAAGGTCAGGAGCAGAGCGAATTTTTGAGACACCAAAGCCTGCGAGAGAGCCGCAGCGACCTGGGGAACAATCAGCACAGCTCCAGGCCCTCGGGGACGCGGGCTGGAGATGCCATAGCAGGGGACCTCACCGATGGTAGTACTCATGATGACCTTCTTGGATAGAGGTAACGTTCTGAATGCAGCCACTAGACAGAAGAGCCGGCAGAGGAGATGGGAAAAGTGTAATTTATATAATGCAGTTGCAACTTTATTCTCCACTGCAACTTGGGTCACTGCTGTGAAATAGCATCTTGACCAAGGAGGCATGATGAC
The DNA here is from genome assembly GCA_013399115.1 of Anseranas semipalmata. Classification (NCBI taxonomy): domain Eukaryota; kingdom Metazoa; phylum Chordata; class Aves; order Anseriformes; family Anseranatidae; genus Anseranas; species Anseranas semipalmata. The sequence continues at coordinate 72,302 of VXAA01006130.1, forward strand.
TGTTTAGTATCACCTTGGTATGTGCCCTACTAGCTATTTTCTGAGTCTAAAGATAAACACCACTCCATGCATGGCACCAGCATAAATCCATAGTGTTACAGGGTATCTTGATGCAAGGATACCTTGGAAACCTACAGGACTTTTATTTTTATTTTTAACAATGGCTATTTCTAGATTGATGTACGTGCAAGAACGTACCTCCACTGCAAGTACAGCATGTGGAACAAGGCCTATATGGTATATATGGCAAGTGCTCCCCAGCTGGGATTTCAATTTCCAACCTTGCTATTAATTGCTCCCTTAAAATCTTGTAAGACTTAACCAAGGATGGTAGCTCTCTGCCCAAATCGCAATGCATTCCCGCATCCAGAATACACGTACAGTACACGGGGAAGAAGTCTCCCTTTTTGGTAGCCAAGCTGTAAGGCACAGGGAGCACTTTGGCTTGACGTGCGATCAAACGGCGGATGAAGACGCCTTTGGATCTGGTGATCAACTCTCTGATAGCATGTGACAGGTCTTGTCAAACCGACAGCAACATGCTTCAATCAAAACCGAGTGAAGGTTTTGAGCTGTGAAAGTGCTGTCTTCAAGCAACTGCCTGGCTACCAGTTGTTGGTTCATTATGCATTTAAAACAATACAGAAATGTATCTTGCAGGGAAGACACCTATCACGGTTTTACAGGTGAGAGTTAATACTAATTAGATGTTTTGGTACTCACAGGCTTAATTAGTTCACTTGAATCTTATTTTTCAAAGTCGGACAGACATAAACTTGCCATAATATTTTACCAGAATAGACACGTACTATAAAGAAGTGAAACGAATTCCTCACCGCTCTCTCCCACGCCCTGACAAGCCGATAAAAATGATATTAGGTCATTAAACGTAGAAATAAAAAAGGAGGCAGACATAATGATAAACTGTAATGAAGTTAAACAGCTGGCAGACTCCTTGGTGAATTTGCCACCTGATGACTTGTACGAAGATCCAGGCAAGGCCCCCAGCTCTCCGATCAGACGGCAGCCCCTGGTACACTTGCTGAACATTGCCTCCCATTCATTAATTGGCTTGATAGAAACTCGCTGTCTTGCTCTAAGGACAGAAAACATCTATTTCATATGTGTGCATCTGGGGAGAAAAAATACAGCAACAACCTCCAGTCCTCTAAAAAACAGAGTAATACAAGATTAACGCTCCTGAATGAATTCTGGCTAATTCGCAGATTGGGATTGGACTTGCAAACACCAGTCTCATCTAGAAGACATAAAGGCTTTGCTTCTTCTTAATTTGAGAGGAATGTGTTTCAAGATTTGATTTTGAAATACAGGAACTGGTATCAGAAAAGGTCCCTTCTCACCGAATTCCTGCATGAGGTAAGGAAAAAGAAGCTTCTGAATTTGCTTTTAAGGAAAGAAGGAGAACTCACAGGAGAGCCACCATTATCACCACCCGATCTCCAGCTGATGACTGAAATTCCTGTTCCATTTCTTGTCAATAATAAATACTAGTGAGTCCAAAGCCAGAGCCATTCTCAGTCTGACCACTGGCCGTATTCCCACTACTTAATGTCCCGTCAGCACCATGCAGAGAGGTCTCAGCTCTGCTAAGCCCTCCACACGTGCTGCACACAAGCACCCATCCTGTCCCCAGGAAGTGAAGCCCGTACTTAAACCTTCAGAGGCTCAGATGTGGCTGATGCCGTCCCTCCTGGGTGCCTCCAGTCCTGCATTGTAGGGACTGCAGGCACCTGTGCAAGCGTTCGCTCTGCAGAAAGCAATTGTAACATGACAAGATCCTTAATGACTATTAACACAGCTTTACAAAGCAAAAGCGTGTTATCTTACAGCTACCTCCCCTGTCCGCCAGATACGGCTTTCTACTAACTTGTAATATAATGCTTGGCATGAACTATGAGTAAATAGTGCTGTTTGCAGAATTTTTAAAGGTCTGTGTCATCATCTACGCGTACGCTTGTCTACCCGCGTTTTTCCTTCCTCATCTATGCATCTTCTCACATATAACAGTAGCATAGGGCGCCAGCCTCGGGGTGGGGGAAAAGCCCCATCCTTTTCTAAAATTATCCGCTTCGTTAAGAATTGTCTTTCTCTATTTAAAGCACGTTTTGACAAAGAGGGATGGCTTCTCCTTTAGCATTCATATTTGCCATATTAATGATGACAACTTCTCACAAACCAGTGGAGCGAGGAGCTTTGTTCTGGGTACCAGCCCACATGAACTAACAACTCCGTACCCTTCATTCCTTCTTGAAGTTCCCGCTGTCTACAGGAATAACATTAAACTGGTCTCAGAAAAGAGCTCAGCTGCCTCCTCTTTTCCCATTCCTCACCTTCCTTCTCCGCTCTCCCCCTTTTGCCCCCAGGCCCCCTGACTGCCCAGGTCTCTCTTCGGCCCCGACTCCCTCATCCCCGCATCACGGACACAAAGCAGCCGCCCTGTGGGGATGTCCCTGTCCCCGTCCCCCCTCGCCCAGCATTTTTCCCATAAGCACAAAATACATACGGCAGCAGAGGGGCCTTATACATGTGTTTCAAAAGCTTGATATACATAAATAAAAGCAAGTTGGTGACTAATTTATTTTCTCAGTATCTATTAAACACAGCATAAATTGCCCTGGACACATTCAGGCTGGAAATGAGAAGAAGGTTTATAACCACCAGAAGAAAGACAGCCTCTCAGTAGGAGTAGTGAGGGCAAGAAACCTAAATGGTTTCAAGATGCAACTAGATAAGTGTTTGAAAGACATCATATGATGTGGTTGCCTTCAACAGCAGGGAACAGGACTTGATGACTTAGGAAGTTCCTTTCAGTCTTAATTCTTATCTTCCTGTGTGGGCCGAATGTCACCCACAGCAGCCTGTGCACGAGCCCTGGGGACAGGAGGCACGGCAAAGGCTGCCGCTGGCCTCGGCAGGCCGCGCTCACTCGCATTACAAACCAGGGGCAGAGGGAACTGGTAAAGAGCTCTAACGCGTGTTTTAAAGGGACGATGAAGTGTTCAGGCTGCTCACATGTGAACGTAACACGCTCTGATGCCCTCTCTGCTTTTTCTCCATGCAGAAGAGGACTGCAGCTAGGATCCTTTTTGTCCAGTTTCTGAAAAACTGCCTGCCTTTGGCTGGGAAAACTCAGGCTCTGCAGCAGTTGAGGGATGTTTGCTCTGCGTGTAAGGTTCAGAGGAATTAACACACTAAACTACATAGTAAAATTAAGCTAAAAGGCAAAATCCAACATCACCCACTGGGTTCAGCCGCGCTTGAGGAGGCATCTCCCCTCAGCTGAGATCTCCCTGCCAGCGGCCCCTGCTGTGAGCTCAAAGTGCGTTGGCTTAAATCTTTATTGGAAGGCTGATCTAGCATCTTCAGCAAAAGAAATACATTTTTCCTTCCAATGGAGGCAGGCTACGAGCTCACGCATGGACACTTGCAGCAGCTCAGCTGAAGGGAGATGACTTGCTAAGCTCTTTTAATTCACCTGCCCCAAACTGCTGCAGGTGGTAGCAGCTGGGGATGACATGGTCAGCAGTGATGCTCGCAGGGCAAGTTGACATCTGCAAATCTTCTAAGACCTCCATAACACAACCTGCAAAGTCCCGTCGTACCAGCTCTGCTTGTCATTTATTATTTGCTCCTTTGCCTGCAGCTCCTTTTGAAGCTTTAAAAGCTTTTGTTTTTGATAGTAAAAGGATATTTGTGCCTTGCCTGTAGAAACGTCAGGCCCTGTATTGTTCAGTCCACAATAAAATATGTGTTTCAGTTTGATTTATTGCTCTCAGTTTACTTTGCCTTAAGTTGGCAGCATTTCCTGGTTTGGATTTTGCTGATGGCTTTACAGTTCCTTCTTCTGTATTAGGGCAGCCAGTTTTATGTTTGTTATTCCTACTCCAAGACTATATTCAAAATGACTAGGAGTTGTAGTGTTTGAAATCTGATTATTTACAGCAATGCCTCTACTTGCGAATGCACTTCCAGTAGAAATCGTCTGAAAGCAGACACATGGACTCAATTGAAGACATGTTTTTAACGTTACTTGTCAGAGGAATGAATCCTTCTGGCCACTTCGGAGCTTCTAAGGGTTTGCTTTTTTATAGTCAAATTATATTTAGGCAAAAAAACAGAAAACCGCAACACCAAGCAGGTTTCAAAATGCAAGCCTGCCATGTGAGCCGCCAACAGGGACAGCCAGGCCCAGGGTGGGACGGCAGCAGGCAGAGCCCCGTCACCCACAGCACCCGCTGCGGTGCTCGGCCTCCTTCTCCTGCCAGCCGAGCTGCGCACGCAGGGCCCTCATCTCCCTGCGGCCACAGCCGGCAAGGGGTAGAGGCAACCCTGGCCAGCCCAGATTCACCTCTCGCCCGTTGGTATCCCTAAAAGTGCGTATCGCGTGCTTGCAAGCCTTCCCGCAGCACCCACGCATAGGCCGGATGGGTGAGATGCTGTCCCGCTTCCCAGGCGAGGCACTTTGCCCTGTGCAGTTTAGTTCCCTACCTGCAACGCAGGCCTGAAGACACCGGGCTGCGTTTAAGTACTGTGAGATCTATAGCCTGGCGTGGAAACTTCCCAAGGAGATGAACCACCCTAAAATTCCACCTAAAGGCTCTCAAGTCTGTCACTGTATTACCATTACCTTCATAAACGCGCAAGCCGAGATAAAATCTAATGAAACACAGCCAACTAGGTCCTCAGAAGAAAGTAAGAAGCTCGATGGAACAGCTGGCTGGATATACCTCTAATAAAAACGAGGCATATGGGACGTTTCCAGGCCAACACAGGAACATTTTCCTACCAAGACAATACGTGGGATTACACCTCTCTGAAAATGTGATGTAAAGTTTCTTGAGGGACGATATTTGTTGTTTGTCTTTATGGGCTTTGAATAGACTGTTAAAGCCGTCTCTTCAAAGTACTATTTCCTTTGACTCCTGCTAGAGTCAATGGGAACTGACAGGGCTTGAGGTAGGGCCCCTGAAGTGGAAACTGAATTTTGAAAGAGATTTTCATTAAAATAATCTTCACGCTGCCTGGCGAATTCTTGAAGTCATGGGACACACAGCCAGGAAAAGGCATAAATCCTTGTACGCACAGATAGAGTGGACGAAATTCAAATGGATGCCAGAGTTGTCAAAATACTCCCAGCAGGCTCAGGACAGAGCCAAAACCAGATCTCCAGCCGTTTTGCTCCCAGAGCGGATGTCGCGAGTCCTCACAACAGAAGTTCCCAAACTCTCAGAGCACTCATCTCCCAGCAAAAATGAACACCAGACCTATCCAAAACAAGATGCCCAGTAGTGCATCTTTCTTTCCTAAGCCAGCACACTTTTCTGGGGCCCAAACACAAAGAAAAAAAAAGGAGAAGCATGGTGGCAGGTGTACCCACCTTGTTTTCCATCCCCTTTCCTGAGCTGGCATATTATGAATGACATGTCGCTTAACGTTTGTTTTTGCTTTCTCAGTGACACAAAAAACTTAAAGAGAAAATCAACAGTAGTAGTAGAGTGATCCCCAAATAAATTTCATCGCCACTTAAAAATATGAAAATACATTGCTTCAAGTCACAGCAATCTGTTTTAACCATGTCGGTAACAAAGATGGTCACATCCAGATTGGCTCTTGATCTAGCTGCTTTTCTGGGGTCCTTTCAATATCTATTTGACCAACAGGCCATAGCAACTCCTTTCAGTTATTCTATATAGCACGCACAGTAAATCATAGCGAGCCAACATATCAATGACACAATTGGCCATGATAGCTCCTTTGGAGCACTTACAGTTCATCACATCAATGGGCTTGTCACAAATGCTCGCAAAGCCTGTAAGATAAACGCTTGTGTTCTACAAATCCTCTGCTGCACGAGCTCGGTGGCCATTTTGGAAATGCCGTATCTTCCTTTATCCCCATCACCACCACAGTTACCATCCTGTAAAGCATCTGGCTAATGAACTTCTAACCGCACCATTCTGCCTGAGAAACTAAGATGGGATTACCTTTATTCGTAACAGAGCACTACAGAGGGATAAGGAAGTGTTTTCTGTTGTCAGGATTTATTATTTATTCTGTGGTCACATCTTGGGGTCATGAACGAGAGACTTCCTTCACTTGCAGTTGAAATCCTATCCTGAAGCATTAATATGCTGCATTTTCACATTCCATGCTTACTGCTTAATTTGATTTCAAATGGTGTATGTTACTACAGTTCCACTGAAGTGAATGGAAAGAGTCCAATTTACACCATGTAAGAAGCTGGCTCCCTGCCACTGAAAAACAGGCAAAATTAAACTTCTCAGAAAAATTTTATCACCACCCTCTGAGCCCTTGAAGATAACGTACCTAGTGACAAAACCATCACTGTGTTATTAGGAACGGCATGACACACTGCGTGAAATCAGGACAACAACATTTCAGAAAAGAATGTGGGTCAACACGTTCGGCGCATACCATTTGATACGAGATTGACGCCTCAATTTCCTTCAGAGAGTAGCTTAATTGTCACTGCTTATTTGCAAATCCTGCCATGAAAATATCCGCTGCCCTACCTGCTATCTTTCCATATCAGGCCATTTCAATCTACTGTCTTAAATGCAGATTTCAACATCTAACTTTGGGCACCCACTTTGAAGAAGCTGAACGTGATCTCAAACTTCAAAGCCATTTGCTACCGCTGGTCTGAAGCTTGAAACAAATGACTGACAAATGTAAACGTGCCATAAATACCACAGTCTATAATCTCGTCTTCAACTTTTACTGGGACTGAGGACAAGGAAAAAAGACCTCATTATACTCAATACTAAACTAACACTCATTTATATTAAGGTAGCAGGAAGCCGAAACTCCAGGCCAAGTCATTGTCTGTCGTAAGTAAACGCATCGTGTCAGCAATTCTGTTTACTCAATCCAAGGCTGCTTTCATTTCTTGCTTGTTTTGCTATATATTTATATTGAGGGAACACTTTCTCATCAGCTTTTAGTCACTTCTTAAATTCATTTCATGAGGAGACAAAGTCAAATCACTATTACTTAATTAACACAATTGTGAAGACTTCACTCCAGCTACACAATAGCTCTCCTAATCTTGCAGAAGGATGCATGACTTCATTATTGAGTATATTGTTTCCTATAAACATATAAAACCCCTACAATAACAATCCCATCAGCTGAAATGAAGTTATCTGAGAACAGAATTAAACTCTAAATGACCCTTTGCTCCACTCCATAGACCCCTATTAATAATTCTAATCTAATCAGTGTGGATAAATGTACTGTTGCAGCCTATGCCAGGCACTCTGCCAGGAGGTCCTACTGCAGTCCATCCGATTCATTCCAGTCCAGAGCTTCTCTGGAGAAGATGCATCTTGTGCCGAGAGGCCATTGGCTGATTTCCTCTTTTGTTATCTTTTAGTGGCAAAGTCATGTCCTTGTAACTGATAGACACTTTTCTTTGTAAATAACCCTGGAGTGACTGATAGAGCTTTTGCCAGACAAAGCCTGTAAATAGCTAGGCATTATTCATGCCAGGCCTGAGAACACTGTGTCACGGCTGACAAATTTATGGTAGATATGAGCTCACCTCTTCCACAAATATATACTTTCCCAGCAAATTCATCACATGTTTTAATGGCCCCATACTGAATTTGTCAGCTGTCTGTCCCTGCACATTGTTTCCTTTGGATTCCTGTCAAGGATTGTTTGTTAAAATCATCTCCCTCTCCCATCCTTCAGCTGCTAGCCCCAGGAAAGATCAATGATGACACATCTATTGATAATATTTTATATTCAACTATTCCAGTCATAAATCATTTTAACAATGCTGATATGTTTATTGAGTGTCTGCTGGCATTGCAATTATATAGAAAGTGATGTCACCCTAAATCTTGGCTTTGCTGGATTGCATTTTATTCCTTCCTCCCCACTCCCACCCCACTTCATAATTAAAATATGTCACTTTTATTTTTGCCATTCCCACATTAAAAGCAGTGAGAAGTTTGGCATTTCAGAAGAGGTGTGGAGTCCCTTAGCCTCTGTCTCCCATTAAAACCAAATACGCAAAAGCATTTCACATCAGGATGTGAAGACGCTGCTTCAAGTCTGCGCAGAGCCCTAAGGGCAAGTGGGACCAGACGAGGGCATGGCAGAAAGGCACCATTTCTGCTCTCTACCTTGACTCGACAAATGGAGCACAGGCCCCTTCTCCGAGCCCTGGGCAGCTGACCAAAGTCAACGTTGGCACCTCACCTGGGATACAAGTGGAGAGAAGATGCTGAAGCTCTGCGAGGGCATCAGTTCAGCAAAGAGGACTGAGATGGGTTGAGAATCAGGCCCCAAGCCGTCCCGCGTGCTGACTCAGGCAGGCCACCTGCAGTCCATGCAAACCACTCCACCTGCAGATCTTTATTTCAGATGCTTACCAGGAATAATCTGGAAGACTAAGAAGGCTGTTACTACTGTTCTTGCAGTTTCCATCCCTGCAACCGTGGCTGTGATGAGGGAGCCGAGTCCACCATCCAGCTCCGTATGTTTTTTTCACCTTTTAATTCATGGCCACAGTATTACGCAGTTACAACATTTCTAAAAAAATATCTAGGGCTTTGCAATTCCTTTAAGGCTGTTTTTCTCTTTAGCAAGCTTCTGTTATATGTACCCCAAAAGCAGACAGAAAGAGAAAGCAAGAGAGTGCTGGCCAGCAGAAGTCACATTTGTTCCTTGAATGCAAAATGTCATCACTCATTAGAGAAGACTTGAAAGCAGAGTTTCTCCCAAATGCAGGCAGCAGGTGGGATTTACACTATTTCATCCACTTGCTAATTTTAGTGGCTGTCTTTTTTAAAATCCTGTAAACATATAGCAGGATGATCTGGGTACGTGCAAAAGATTTTTATAAATGCATAAACACGAGGGTGAAAAGAGCCTAAAGCAGTTTTCAGTGGGATGCACATTTTTCTTTATGTACCAAGATACACAAAGCTGATTTTGTCATTACCAATGATGGGACACACCTCTCAAAATATGTTTCAAATACGCAGCCAACTACTTCTGAGGTGTCCCACTAATTTGAAACTTTTATGATCTGCCTTCATAAGGCTATAAAACTGGACAAGAACTCTGATGAGAATTTCAGGCTATATAGAAATATATTGAGAATAACAGTTTTTCCTGTGGTATATTGGCACATCAACATGTAGATTTAACCTTTCTCGTGGCTCTCCAGAATGCACTGCTTCTAAGGCCAGGCTCAAATTTCATTTATCCCAGTATAATTTCACTGTGTCAAAAGATATTACTTTAGATCTACATAGACTGAAGCAAGAACACAGCCTGGTCCTTGATTTCAGCTAGTAATGGGCCCAGAAAAGAAGAGCAGATCTGCCAAAACTGGAGATATTTGGAGCTGTACTGAAGTCTGGATTGTGATCTGGCTTCTGGGTTTGCGAGGGACCCAGATACATTTACTATCTGGATTTTAGAACATATCTGAAAGTCTTAGGAGCACAAGTACCACAGACAAGCAAAAATTCCTGGCAGATAATTGTACTTCTGCTTTTGCAAGTTGCCTTGTTCACCCAGTAAATGTTTGAATGAATCTTGGCCGAGTCTCAGTTTTTTTTAACAAACCCCCCAGACCAGACTACTTTCATATGTTCTCTGGCTTTTTGCAAACCTTTTATGGTTTCATTAACTCTGAAAGGTATTTTCCTGTTTCCAGTGCTTCCATTTTCCTTAACACTGAATTCTGAGATAGCTTATATCCTCTTCATCTGTATCTTAATGGAAATTCTGGTAAAGAAGAGGGAAGCCAAGCTTTTTATATTGGGAATGCAGAAGAAATGCACTACTTACAGGGGGCTTAGCCTAAATTCGACTGAAGTCAGAAAGAAAACTCTCCAACTTTTCTGGCCTCCTAACAACTGTACATTCCACTGTAATGACTGCAGGCATAAATCAGTCCTGAGTTATGTCTGTCAGATAACCAGTTAGATAGCTACTTAGCCATATTTGCATTCAACAACCTAATTTATGTACACACTCTTCAGTACCACGTGTATACAGACAGATTACAAAACTTGATATATAAAAATTATAATAATCATGTTTTTCACTCTAAACTGCGTCTTCCACCTCCATGTGCAAGCAGAGGCCAAACATTCCTATCTAAGGTGGGCTTTTAAATCTGATTGAGTTGCTAGGCACTGTGTAGATATGGTGGGAACCAGACAGACCAGGGGTCAAAAATGCCTCCAGAAAGGTCACAGGCCTGCCTAACTTTGGGCAGCTAACCACAGTGCCCACTTTAGAAGCCTAAATCACCTTAAACTGCCCTCATGATCAATGGAGAGTCACGGTCTTTTCCATGATGATGATTTATTCTAGCTGAGACCCCCTTTCTATTCCCATTAGAGAGGTACCTGGCATTTAGGCACATGTTGTAACTGCTAAAAGTCAGATGGTCTGAATCTATACCTACACGGTTATCAAATGTAATTTATTGGGATACTGATGCCAAAATATATCTAAGGATTTGGGTCAAGACACCTATTGCTTCATTAGGTCTCCTTTTGCAATGGGTGCTGCTTGTACAAATGGTATTAAGAAATCACACGAAGGCCGAAGTTTGGTTCTCTCACTTCTAGGTACTGCCTTCACTCCATTCGTGCTTACAGCAGTGATAATCGGGAGCCAATATGCTCATGCCCGTTGAAAATCCGTCTGAGCTCAGGAACAGGCCCAGTACACATATCTAACAAAATAAATTGAGAAGCATGAAGAAAAATTTTAGCTATGATAATACATACTTGCAAGTATATCTGATACATTATTTGGCTGGCTTTATTATCAGGGGAACAAGAATGTCTTAATCACCACAGATTCCAGGATATTTCAAGCACGAATGGGGTATTGTGTTTGCTTTTTTGTATTTTTGGGCAGTATCCTATATTGTAGTCATAGCAAACCCAATTCTCCAAAAGACTGTGAGAAACTTAACTTCCCCAGCAATTGTTTATATTCATTTTAGCTTATTCTGCTAAACTTTTCTGTACCAGTTGGGGTTTAGATATCGCTAATGCTTTCACACTTTAAAACACAGGAGTGACTGGGAGGAGGGGATTCATTCCCACATCCACTTCACAATAAATTGAAGTATGTGCACTTGTATGATACTTTTGCCAATTCCATTATTTTATACACAAAATGTCATTATGTTCCAAAGTATTATCATTTCCTTTTTTCCCAGACAGTGACCGTCTGTAACATGCTATTTTGGAAGGGTTCCCTCTCAGATTCTGGGTATTTCTTCACTTACAGAACTGTTTCTTACCACAAAAACAAAGAGAAAAAAAAAAGGGGGGAGTGGCGGAAGTCCAGGCATATAAAATCGAAGGGCATTGTTCACCTATTAGCTTTAGCTTAATTACCGATTTTCACTTGTACACTTTCCCAGGAGCAACGCTTTAGCGGAACTGACTATCTTTACACACTGGGTTATCTTATGGATCTCAAACAACTGCTTATAAATGGGCTTTTCCAACAGGACGCAAGCTGTGTTTGATTTAACTCAATGTATATTTATGTGACAGAATCTAACCAACTTGGACTTCGTGCCATAACCATAATGTTTGCACAGTTACACCTGGGGAGGAAAGCCCTCCCACTACAGTACTGACAGGATGCCAGTGGCAAGAAAGTTTACATCATAAATTCATGGTTTAAGGGATTTATACATCTGTCAGTAGAACGGTGATGACATTCCTCATTTGTAAGCATGCTACACAGCTTCAGCTGGAAATAAAAGATTTAGGATAAGGCTAAATAAGAGACCCTGTAAGATCACTGCATCTTATTGCATGCCCTGCTCCTCCCTCCAGCAAGAATCCTGAAGGGTGCTTTGCTGGGAACGTGTCTCTGGGGGTGACATGTCCTTCTGGCTGTAGACACGAGCATGTTCTTGTCATCCAGCATGGCCAGATGCGAGCCAGCTCACACGGAGCCAGTGACCGCAGCGTGGTGTTTAGCATGGCACTGGGCCCGCAAGCACCACTAGACACTCCTCAGGGAAGCCTGCGGCTCCCACAGAGGTCTTGGCGCTCTCCTTCCCCCTTCTGCTCTCTCCCCCTCTGATGGCCGAAACTTGCAGCCCTGGGGAGCAAGAGGAAGGCGATGGAGCCACAGGAAGGCACAACCATCTCCAGCATGAAGCAGGCTTGACTTTCAATGAAGCACAGAGCAAGAGCAGCCCACACTGACTCCAGTGCCTGAACATGGACCCAAGAGCAATGCTGAAGGCTCCTGGTTTTGAAATTCGTGGCTAGAGACGATGCCCTCGCCTTCATCAACTGCTGTCAGACCCCTGTGGCCAGTGCAGGCATCACCACACCCAGTGTCAGGAATACGCTGGTTTTCTGCTCTCCCAGCTGCAGAACGGTGCCAGAAACAAAGCTACTTTGTGGGACAGAAGATGGGTAAGGGAAGATACAGGAGGAAGCCAAGGAAAAGGCTGTTCAGTCTTCTGACCGAATGAAAGTGTCAGGCAATAAAAGAGATGCAGGAGAGCACCATGCCTCACTTGACTGGCCAAGCTTCTCTGAATCACTGCCCTGGGGAGGTGAAAATTAGCGCTACAGGAGCTCGTGGAAAACCCACCTGGCAAACTCACCTTTTAAATGGTAAAGTAAAAGCGTCTGGTGCTTTCAAACCTCCTCAGCCAAAAGGAGGATAGAGAGGGGAGAGAAACTCCAGGAACCCAGAGCAACAGAGCACAGTGACGGCAAGGGGGAGAGTACCGAGATTACGCTGCGGACTTTCTGTCTTTAATGGATCCCTTCCTCGTTCACCCCGAGCAAGGCAGCTGGCACGTGGTATCTCAGAGTGCAGATGGATCAGCAATGTCAGACGTGCAGCTGTGCATATTTAACACACAGGGATCTTATTATCTATTTGCTGGCTAGCCAGCAGCAGGCTGATTTTGGAGGCGATTGCTCACAGTTGTAGAGAGAGAAAAATAGAGAGTAGTCCACGGTCATTAATCTTACACAACAGGCTGTGCAGTGTTAGAGCCAGAACTGCTACTCTCCTGCATCTGTCCCTCCCACCAGCCCTAAATCACTCTCTGTTTCTCAACTCGTCTCTGCTACAGAGAAGAAAATTGTCTGGTTTGGAATTAGACACCACAACAGCACAGGCAGCCCTGCTACATAGAACGACTGCTCCAAATTCTTACCGGTTTCAGGTCTCTAACAGACCTGTGGTCTTATCACTGAATGAAGAGTTTTGATGTTGGTCATTGCCATTTTCAGGCTGGGAATCAATTTTAAGCTCACAAAGAGGCCTTCTTTTGTTGAGCTGTTTTCCAGTATGCCTTGACTGGCATCAGAGGCAGAGGTATGCTGTGCACACCATCATTCAGTAAGCAAAATCTTAAGTTTTTAGCATTATCATTTCGCAAAGCCCCCAAAACATGTCTGATTTGATGCATGTGAAGCAGTCCTACTGGCAGTCGTTTTAAAGTTCAGCCAGACTTTAAGAGCTTCGCTGAACTGAGACCTAAATGCTTGTGCAGGCTAGAGCCTGTAAGAACATTCCAGTTCGACCTTCCCCAGTATGTTGGAGGCTGGATACATCTCCAAATAAGCAACTAGCAGCAGAGTTCTCCTGGACAGGAGACTCAACAAAGAGGTCGAATTCTTTCTGTGTGCCTAATCTACAGGGTAAAGAGTAGCGAGGGAGATCTGCGGGATTGTCTGTAGGAATAACAGTCAATGGAGGTAAACTCATGAACAGTAAATTCTGCCTCCCAATATCAAATAGCGACATCAACTCGCTTGCCGTAAGTTCAACTAATTTCCAGACAATTGAGTTTGTACACTTTGGGAAGTGGGTTTTAGAAGATCTAACATCTGAATTACCTGCTTACTACACAGTATCCTTAAAGAAAGAAGACTGCATTTGATCTGGATGGTAACTGGCCATGCCAGCTCTGCGGTAACCACCTACTCATGCTCAGATGACACATTCTGAAGTCAGAGTGCTTAGTTGTAACCTATTTAGCTTCATTGTGTAGGATGGAACAGGTTTTTATTTCTAACACACAGCTGGATATACAGAAAACTTCTCTACCAGGAAACAACAGGGATGGAGAGACAAGCAGGTATTGTAAAATGGTCACAATCCTGAAAACATTCAGGATGTGTTTTCCAGTCTCTCTGACAAGTAGAAGACAACCATACCTAGAGGAAAATCCCAGAAAACTGGGGGAGAAGAAATTTGCAGCTGTAAGTGAGATGCTTTCAGTGAAAATGGACCACTTTGAAGAAAAAGAGCAATTTAGAAATTAAAAAGATGGGTAATAGTAGGTAAAGCTTGGGGCCACTTGCAGCCATCTGAGCTCTCTCATTTTTTTAATTGCAAACCTGTTACATTACACACAATGTAAAAGCAAAAGCGTAATCTCCCGGAAAATACTTACAATTCTAACTCTAAAATAAAAGTTATTGCACAAAAAAAAGAAATGCAGTGAGAGCCTCCATGTCCATGAAGAAAGAAGACCTTAAGCCATATTCATCTGTGGAACAACACAACTTTTGTGATTTCCCCGAACTGCCTGCAAAACATCACCTGTCTTATCAGCACTGAAATTCAGCATCATCGTAAGGCAGAGCAAGAGTGACAATAGCTGAGAGATGCACAGAAGGAGACATAAGGGAAAGCTTTACTGAATGAAAAACTAGCTTGAAAATAGCAAAAATACAACTGTAAGGACTTTCTATGGAAACTGAACCAAGAAGAAAAAACGAGAAAACGTTTGGAGGGATTGAAGCAGCATCTAACAATGGCAGTCTTTTCCTGGACTGCAGGAAAAGCTGGCCTTGTTGAAAAGGATGTGATTAAATAACTCAGCCTTTAATGAAAGAGATTATGTTTCACTAGAAAGGAGCAAAGTCTCTGAAAGACTCCTTATCAGCCTCTACTGCACAATGAAGAAGAGGTCAGATTCAAGTGGTACATTAGTCAAATAATACCATCCGAACATTTACTTTCAGCTCACTCTTTTTGATGAAGGCCATGGCCAATAATTACTAATGGACAAGAGAGGTTTATTTGATGGGGACCTGACATGCATTACAGCAGACACTGGCATGGTTAATTGATCAGGACAGTAAGTGAAAGAGTTACACGAAAAATAATGCTGCTACCAGAGTGATGTAAATGTGCTACTGGTCAGCATCATTTCATAATTAGGTCATTTAGGGAGCCTTTTGGGTCACTGATGGTGGAACAGCAGCCAAAACCACCAAATATGCCTGCTGTGACAGATGCCCAAGTTACTCTTGTGCATAAGCACTACAGGTGCTTGGGAAGAAACAGACCTTACAGCCTATAAATATTTTAGCCATGGCAGATGAATAATAAATTGGTGAGAACAACATAGTGACATGAACTCATGTGAAACTATACCACACACTGGGAACAATATGTCCAACTGCATTAAAGCAGGACATTTTAAAAAACATCCTTAAGAGCTGGTCATCAGTCTTCTTGACCCCGTTTCACGGCTACCTAACAATACCTGGCCTCTGTGCAAACAATAAAACCAGTAACATCAGAAGTGCTGGCTTTCTGCATGAAATAAAACTAGAAGAATCTATGCCATACTATTGTTCATAAGCTGCTAAACTCACAGGGAGCTAATATAGCAGCCCCGTGCACTAGATTTGATAGAAATTGGGAAGCAATGGTGATGGAAGACACAAAATGTCAAGAGTAACAACAGTCAAATAAGAAGCAGGAAATAAAAGATCTGTATCATCTGCTTCTATTCCACTTATTCCAAAGAAGTAAGTTCACAAGTGTTGTTTTTACTAAAAATCAACAGAAGAATTAGAAAACGTCCAAGAACTTTCATCCTCAGACTTGGAGCACGAAGATAAAATAGAAGCTAAACCTGAACCAATCCAGCCAATTTCCATGTTACAAAACCAAAATAATACTAATGATGTCCTGGCAAAAACAAATTATCCCTGGTTTTCCTGTTAAAGAAAAGAATTTCACAGCCCTAGGGCATGGGTAAAATAAATCTGAAATCTATATCACTCCTCCTTTCTCAAGTGCTTGCAAAGCAAAATCTAAACATCTATGTTCTTACAACAGCTACCAGCAGTGCCACTAGAAATAAAGAACATACCTACTCTAAAACAATAATGAGACTCAACCACACATTCAGGGTAAAAAATAATCTTCCTCCCCAACTGGAAAAAACCTTCATTCTGCCAAATTGACCATCATATCTGCGTCACACCATGCTAAAAAGCAAACAAATTAGTCAGGGTCTTTCCACCGCCTTTGAGTGGCTTTGGATTGAGCTCGTCCTGACCAAAACCAAATTCACAGAAAGGAGCTACAGGTAGATGACAATGATGTCAAGCAGAAGAACATAATTATAGGAACTTTTCAGAAATCATCAGTTAGACCAAATGCTTTTCTTCCCTTGGCTCTCAGATTATAACTCACTGATTTACATTGGAATATTATTTAATTAGATCAGCACCAAATGACTCATCGTATTTTGTCACTTTAATGATTCTTTATATTTCTCCAGTTTGATGGGTTAATCACTGCCTATCACAGTTTATGGCCTCTATCTTCTTTATTGTGTTTTGCCTCCCATCAGCTATCCAAGGTGATGTGAACTTTGTGCTATTGACTTTTCTCACTCCTCTGGGGAGGTTGTCATGGAGAATTAAGCTATTGACAAATCAACAGCCAACGTGCTAAACTCCTTCTTGCACGTCATCGTCAGGAATGTGGGAACCAGCCAACTTTGGTTTTGTGCAGAACCACGATGTTCCACCACATAAAAGAAATCCCAAAAACCTATGTATCAGAGTCTGCTCTCATTTAAAGCTCTGCAAATTTGGAATAAAGGAAGAATCTCTTCCTTTAGCTTAACAAACTCCTTTTAGAATAAGTTCAGGCAGCAGAATTAAATGAATGAATTTCAGACTTCCTCCAATAGTTTTAATCTTCTCAATAGAAATAGTGTGGTTTTTTTTTTCCAGAAGAGGTTGCTTTCATTAGGTGTGACTGAGCAAATGAGTTAGGCAGATATAATTAATGTACTGCTAACCACAAGAAGTGATGAGTAACAATTATTTTTCAAATGCATTTAATAAACGTTAATTTGCTCCTTTTTCTTCTTATTATTCAAAGTGTGGGAACTATTCTTATCATCTAAATAATTAGTCATCAAAAATATCTAACCAGTGAGTCAGTATGGTATCACTCCTTTCATACAGAACCTCCCATTATTCTAGGAAAGATATAAAAGATATGAATTGATATAAAAGATTTTTACATGGCTAGAAGCTAAAAATGATGACTTATTTACTGAGATGTTATAGATGAAATGGAGATTTATTCTGGTTCATATTTCAAAGGCCACCCTCCCCTCTCTGTTGGCATGATTTGCTAACGTTTGTGGATATGGAATTCAACTGCAGGTTCAGTTTGAGTTTGTTGCATTGTGGATTTGTCCAAGGGAAATTTTATTCCCAAGCATGCCTCAGCTTAGCTGAAAATAGGCCTCAATGTACCATTAAATATATCTTCTTGTGCTCCCCCTCAAATGTTTTCTCAAATTTTAATGAAAATGTAATTTCAGAAATGTTTTCTTCCCAAAGCAGTTGCACTGCCAAGTTGTAAAAATAAGTCCAGCTTCTTGTTGTTGCTGTGGTTGCTGTCAGAGTCAGTGATGAGCCAAGGAACTTGCACTATATGTACTATTTCCATTCCCCAGTGGAGAGCTTTAGATAAGCTCCTCCAACCCAAGTTACGGAGACAATGCCAGGAAATGTGGGAGCTGGAGGGAGTGTTGGATGGTCGAGAAAAGCAGAGGAAAAAGCTCCAAATTCAAAACTGGAGCTTTGCAGATCCAAGTCAACTCCCTATATTTTTTCAATGCCATAATCTGCTGCTTAACTTCAGACTTGCAATAGGCAAGTATCCGGTTCCATCGCTTCACGGCAGCGCTGGTTATACCGAAACTCACCCTTTTGTCTGCTCCAAGTCAGCTGCAATCTTGCACTGTGTCTTGTTCCACAGCAACTGATAAATCAGTCAAATGATCAGATCACATTTTTTAATGAACTGAATTTACTTTTTGACAGCTGTGCTCCATACCCTCCTCCTCCTCTTTTGTAGATTTCAAATACACTTAAATTATTACAGGTACAATAACGCACATCCAGCAGGACTGAGACCCCTGAGACCTTGCATCAGCCAACTCTATTAATTAAGCTATACGGTGCCATGCAATGAAAACTTAAAGCTTGTCATGGTTGTGACCTCTACGAAAAGAATATGACTTCTAGGGTAGGTTTGACTTCAGAGGCTAAAAAATTAGCTGTCTGAAAATAAGGCAAGCTGGGCTGGTGATACGGACTCCCAGAACAGTATAGGAAGACAGAAAAGGCACTTTGCAAAAAAAACTTACATGTCTAAGATAAACGGATAAACCACCAGGCCTGATAAATCTCCAAGGAGACTACTATTGTTACTATTGTTATTATTTAAAAAAAAAAAAAAAAAATCATTAATTCATCCAGAAGTGTCACTAGAGAGAGTGGTCACCATTTTCTGGGAACCAAGTGTCAGATACGGAAGCATCCAAGGCTCAAGCACATAGGCAGGAAAAAGTTGGTTGTATCAACCTGCATTTTTCCTCTTTTCGTAACAGAAAAGCAAATCTCTTTTTAAGAAGCAGCTCACCAACTTCCCCTAGTCTCATGCTCCATCGTTTTTATAATTACTTCTCTTTCTCCATTTCCCTTCCACCACTTTCTTCCTTCTTCCTCTGCTGACAGTATCCACTCTTCCTTTGTCAATAGTCATCTCCTGCACAAACATCATCTCCAAATTTGTTTTGCCAAAACCAAAACAATCCAAATGCTCTGGATATAATAAAATGAACAAAGAATATGAGCGGGAAAAGGAAATAAAACTAATAACCAGGATGACAAACATTGCCTTGACCTCTCTGAATAAAATCCCTTTGCCCAGACTGATTTATGGGACGTCCCACAGAGTCACCAGGGGAACCTTTTCACAGGACTTTCTATCTCAGTCCCTTACTTGCCTCCAGTTCTGGTTTTCCATACTCTCACCTCTCCAAGGCAGTGCCTGCATGCTCCTGAGCTTGCCCAAAGCTGACAGCAAAATGGGACTCCAAATTTATGGAAGGCCTTTGGAAGCAAAGGCTGCTGAAATCCCTGTGAGAAAGTCTGATCTTTTCACATTGGCTTTAGTCCTGAATCTGGTTGAAAAAATCAGAATATCTTCTTGGAGAAAGCTTAGATCTTACTATGAACAGGAGTTTCAAGACTCCTGTGAAAATACAGCTGCAAAGAGACCCCCTAGAAGCTGGGGGCAGGCAACAGAGGAGAGAAAAGAAATGTGAATTCCCCAAAGCAAGAGCTGCTGGGAAGTCAGAGCGAACAACAGCCCCTCTTGACTCCGAAATCTCTCAGTATGTGCAATGATTCAAGCAAGCCGCAAGCTAGCATTAAATCTGATCCAAAAAGAAACATGTCACTGGACATATGCAAAATGCAAACAAAACCAGTTTTCCTTCAAATTCTTCGCTGAGACTTTTAAAACAGAAAATATTTTGTTTTCTAATACACCAGCCCACTCTGATGAAGAAATATCAGCTACATGTACATTCACAAAATCCCACGGTAACTAAACTTTTCCTTCACCTAATGTACAACATGAAGTCACACCTCCAGCTCACATCTAACTCAAATCCAGCATCCTCAGATGCCCTGGGCATGGGGCCACGCCAGGCAGGATCCAGAGGAAGGGGATGGATAAATTTGCCCGTCCACTTTGGATGACAAGCTGTGGAAGTTTCCAAGTTTATTAAAAGCTCTTGAAAGCAGCGTGTGAGCCCAATCTCACACCCAAGTGACCATCTTCGGCTGACTTCTCTGGGAGTTGGTCAGCCCCGGATTTGTGCTTATTTAAATGAGTGTACACACAAAGGAAGTATTCAACTGTTGTCTTTCATGTATGAAATAATACGAGGTAAAAGACCATTACCAAACGGATTCATCTGTCCCTTTCACTTACTAGTCAGCACAAATCTAAAGCCTTCATCTTTACCCCTTTGACCTACCCTGTGGGTTTGTCTCTGTCTCACTATTTGGAGAAGAAGGGACCCCTGATTAACAGATATGCTGGGACACCGGTCAACAGAGAGCGAAGGGTCTCATTTCCTCCTGCACTAACATCTCACTAGTGTTAATTGCGGTTATGGGTGAATAGGCAATCCTGGAGAACAGAGGATGTGAGTGCTTTGCCATTACTGATTACCTCACATCACACGTTTAAAATGAATTTGCTTGTCCCTGCAGTCCTTGGGTCAGATTAAAAAAAAAAAGAAAACTTGGGGGGAAAAAAGCTCGTTGTTACTGACAGCTGCTCTTCAAAGGTCAAGGATTACAATAGTTGGAGCGCTGCAGGTCAGGGCTGATGTGAACCGCACCGAGAAACTCTTCTTGCCCTCCCTGCTGCTGGGCTGTAACGAATGTTATCTGTCCCTCTTACTTTATAAGCTTTGAATTCCCATCACCAAAAAAAAAAAAAA
>VXAA01006130.1:92957-173348 GCA_013399115.1 Anseranas semipalmata
AAAAAGGAAAAATAAAGCAAATAAAAAATATTTACAATGTAATCTCTTCTTTGCACACACCTCTTCCAATCAGGCAGCTATGAAAGCTGTCCTCCTGGCAAGATAAACTATCATTTTTTAACAAGGTATATGGATGCCTTCATACATTTTTAAGCTTGGGACAGGATATATTTTGTGGTTTATTTATAATGACATCAATTACACTTGCTCCTAGGTAATAATTCACTCCTTTATAATTATTTATGAGGTGATTTTTACTTTTTCGAAAGTTTTATGTTTATTGATGTGTTTGGTTAACGAACACTTAAATGACATGGTCAGTTGCTTTGCAGGATGCTGGAGAACAGCAAAATCAATATGTTCTGCACCTGAGAACAATCTTCTTAGTTTTGTAATAATGATTCCCTGAGCAAGGTCCCAGGAGCCTGAGAGATAATTGCAATTCCACATAGTCAACAGTCTGCTCAGATCTATATAATCACCGTCTTTAGCTGCTTCATTTTGTTTGGTTTTGTTGTGTGTGATCTTTGCCATTAACATCTCTCTCTCTGTGATCTCAATTGGCTGGATTCTGCTTCCCAACCCCTCCTCTAGCTTTCATTTCAGAGCCTCACCTCTGCTGAATTCAGACCCCTGCGCTGAGCAGAGGAAGTGGTTAGTTAAGTAGCTGCTTTCTGCCACTCGATTTATCTTTGTTGATTGCTACCTTTAGAGGATGAAAGTTCATAGCGCTCTGGATAAACATTAAAAAAAGGCATAATAAGGCTTAGCATCCCCAGCTGAAGATAACTGATCTCCTCAGTTGCTTTAATATGCAGAGTACAGAACACAGACAAGTGTTAATGGAATAATATATTCTATGGCCCCTCTGTGCTGGGAGGCAGGCAGCACGGATGGCAAGCAGGGTTAGCTCCTCTAGTCAAGAAGCTGGCGAAGAAATTTGTCTTGAGGTTGCGAGTCCTTTATAGATGCAAAAGAGAATATATGACAGTATTTCAACCTCCAAAGTGGCTTGTGCTCTGGCTGTGGCACAGAGTGTATTTAGAAGGACAGGATCAATGGTTTAGGGGCTTTTTAAAGTGGTAATTGTAGCTTTAGCATATTCGTGAAGTGCCTCGCCCAGCAAATACACTGAGGTAATTAATCAGGTATATTCTTAAGTTAGGTTTGAATGCAGAGCACATAAGCCAAGACAGAGCTTAAAAGAATAAATCCGCCAGGAAAGCCTAATAGACTTGATTCGTGATCTCTTACAGTGTGGTCCTGCACCACTTGTGGTCTACAACACCTCCTTAAATAGTCTGCAGCTGGTCCACAAAAAGCAGTGTTTTCTCATCCATGAGGGAGCATGTTATTCCACAAGATCTATCCGTGCGTGACACCGACATAAAGTGGTTGGGAACCACTGTCTTCCTGGACTGCCACAAGCACGAGAAAAATGAAATCCTTTTGGGGAGTGCCACAGCTTTGGCAAGGAGGTTTCTTCCAAACGTTCTGGTACAGTTTTGTTCATCAGCTCACGCAGGCAGTCTTCTGCCAAACTGCTAGCATCAAGTGGTTTTGCAACATGCAACCTGATCCAGTCTGTCACCATCCCCAGCAGCTGAACAACTACATTAGAAACCTCACCTATAGTAAGTGCCTTATTTCAGGGGTCCAGTGGGGCTTTCAAGTGCAGATGCTTTCCGAGCAGAGAGAATGGATTTGGTAGAAAGAGTAAATAATGCTCAGAATATTTCAGTTTGGAGTTCAAGCAGAGATATCTGAAAGAGGGTAGATTTCCACATACTGAGCACCTACAAGCCAAAAACCAGATGTCCCAGCTGGACACCTCATTGGGTACCCTCAGCGGTCACTTTAGAAAACGCAGCTCTGAGTCCTTTGGTTAATACGAAACAGGCCAAACATCTTCCAAACGGTCCAAGGAAACCCTCCAAACATACTATTTGGAAAGGTATTAGCTAGTAGCTGACAAAACCAATTCTCCCCCTTCATTTACAAAAACGAAAATTGGCATCATTCTCCTGAGTTTCAAAATAGAACAGTAGTGATGTTAACATGAATAAATCAACTGGGAAGATGTTTGTAAATCTTGATCAGCCAAAGAGATATACTTACCTGCTATAAAGGAAGATTGCTGACTTTTCTATTTCCATTAACTGTTGCCAAATCTCATAAATGTAAACAGAGAATAAATCCTTTCAGTCACTGAATATGAATATTCTCTTGGGAAAATCCAGCTGGCATCCAACTTGATTTATGTGCTTTAAAAAAAAGCATTTGCTTTATATGCCTAGGGTGAGCCCGAAAATATAAGTTCATATGTAAAAAATATTAAGGCTCAGGACCTATTTCAGCAAAAAGTGCACATCCTCTTCTCAGCTGCCAACCATTCCCCACGCAGGGAGCAAAGGCACGTGGACTCGGGGTCACAGCATCTCGGTAGAGTCTGTTAAACTTGGGTATTGCAACACCGACCTCTGGCATCACGGCCCCTTTCCAGACAGCTACTATGGCTCCTATACTTCGCACTGAAATTAGAAGTCTGGAGCCTAAATATCCACTGGATTCGCTCTTCTTTGCTGCTTCTCTTCCATGTCAATTCAAGTGAAATGCTACTTCCCCCACCCATCCTTTGCAGATGCTCCTAATATCCACCTTTTAACCCTCCTCGAACACATAATACATTAATAGAACGATGTCCTTAAGGAGTAAACTTCGATTCTTACTAAACATAAGCATTACTAGCAAATTTAGACTAACTACGAAATACAGTGCTCTCCTATCCAGAGGATATTTCCTAAGTGTGAGAGGAAAATATACCTTGCAGCCACCCACTACTCTTCAGTGTCCTTCCTCATTTTAGATGCACTAACCAGATCGTTAAAGGAATGAACATCTTGTTTCATATCAAAGCCATATTATTAAGCAAAACGTGATTACAATGCCAGTAACAAGCCTGTCCCTTGGCTGTGGAGGATGGAGGTATGTGAGCTCTGGGTGGTGGAAGGGAGTAACGTCATGTTGAGAAGGATTTGAGGGAAATTGGATATTAAACTGATCATTTCCTTGTGTTTTGTGTCTATGCTTGATTATTTGGTCTGGTAACCCACTCACCAACTTGAGGATTTTTCCGTCTGCATACATACAACCACACACACACGCCAAATACATACTTGTTCACTATATATGAATGTCCCATGCCATTTTATTTTCAGTCCTGGGGAAATTGAGAGAACGTTGCCAGGCGTGTTCTCAGTTCTACTCTGTAGAGGCCTGAACTAAAATTATGACTGAAAAGCAAATGCAGTGACCTTTAAAGGAATCGAGAAGAAGCTATTTCCAGCACATTACTAAATGCTATATTTTAAAGGTTCTAACCTTATTTGCTACAAGTGTATAATATCAGGAAAACCTTGTGAGTGAAGGTTCTGCATTCATCACATAGCCCAAGTCACTTACGGAAGAGATGGGGAAAGTTATTACTTTCCCCCTTGCAGACATTAAAGTTCAACCCCCTTTCCTGTAGGGTTTTGCAGCATTAAATAAGGTTCAGGGATCACTTTAAGAATTACAGGCTCCTCGACTTAAAAAAAAAAAGTTTCCTGCAAGCAACCATAGACACATTGTCAAGCAGGGAGAGCAATTTATGGGATACGCACGTCCTACACAGCTCAGGCAGACAAGCTAAGGGGAACTGGGTATTGCTATCCGATATCGCCATAGCATAAACTTTATTGAACGAAATACTCTTTTATGAGAATTATAATAGAAATTGATTTACAAGATACAGCTTAAAAGTAAAAGATAGGCCAACAAAAGACATGTCATAAAGTCTTGTGAGGCCAACCTTAAGCCCGGAGTTTAATTGCATCAAGTGGGCACCAAGAGGTGTGTGATGGCATGCTTCTCTAGTGCTTTATTTAACGCCTGACAGTCAACAGAGATGTCAGGTTTTGATGCTTAGAAAACCATAAAGTGAAACGTTAACTTCACTTTATTTATCATTATTATTTATTGATTTATATTGTACCTTTCGTATGTATAATGGTACTCTACACCAAATAAATCAGGGAGCATAAAACCTTAGTCACAGCAAATAAAGAAGGAAAGCAGGCAGAACCAGAAATATCAATAAAATGCAGAATTGGTTAGTAAACAAGTGTGGGTTTTATCTCATTTTTATAAATTTGCCTGGAATT
Source organism: Anseranas semipalmata (assembly GCA_013399115.1). Classification (NCBI taxonomy): domain Eukaryota; kingdom Metazoa; phylum Chordata; class Aves; order Anseriformes; family Anseranatidae; genus Anseranas; species Anseranas semipalmata. Next base: position 97,160 of record VXAA01006130.1, read on the forward strand.
AGCTGTAGGGATAGTGTGGTGTTGAGTATTCTACCAGATAAGTTCCTAATAAGAAAATAAAACCTGTAAGGCAACAGACAAATGGAAGAGGTGGACAATGTAAATAATACAAACTGGAGATACAATGCAGCTTGCACGAGGGCATACAAATGGAGTCAGGAAAGAACACTAAGAAAATATGTAAAATCTGAAATTCCTTAGAAGGCACTGTAACACTTATAATCAAAAAAATATCTCACACAAAGATAATCTGCTACCATTCAGATCTCACTCCTGGTAGCTGAGTCCCTGGCCCAGTAAACTACAGCATGGGCTTACCCAAGAGCTTAAAACTAAGCATGTAGTTTATAGAATCACAGCTAGATATTACATGTGAAAATGAGAAAGAGATGAAGAAAAGCTATACAAATACTGCACAAATAATTACTTTTTTCACGTTTCATTTTTGGCCATCGAAAAATACCTCCATTTGTTTCAGCGTAACCAGATTGTACCCTTAAAGAGCTTAAAGAGTTACAGGCCCTGGATGTGCTTTAAAGCAGCACAGGAAATCACAGGCACAGATATGGTACTTGACCTTTAGTGGTGCAATGAAACCACTAAAATATATGTTAGGCTGCAAAATGCTGAGATCTTCTACCGTGAAACAAAACAGATATTGATTTTTCCTATACACCTTTTAGTACGACAGTAAGTCAAACGTAGTTGGTGCCAGATGATGCTGGTTGTTTGAGATATCATGTAACGCGCTCAGTAAAAGTCGAGAGCAGTGAGATTTTAGTACTTTTGCAGCCTGGTTTTCTGAATTAAATTAACCAAAACTGGGGGTTAAATGAATGCACCAGCAATGTCTCTCCCTACCTCACATGAAGTGAAGCTCTGCAGAAAGCTGCACGTGTTCCTCAATGCTGCCAAGGTCGACAGGAGGGAGGACGAGGTTCTGCTGCATGACCGCGAGACGGCGTTTGGAAGAACCTGGCTGGATTTCTGAGTTAGCCACTAGGCAGGAAACCAAGGGAAGACTTCTGAAGATGTAATGGAGGAGTCCATGCCACAAAAAAAACAACTGCAAATTTCACCTCAGGTGAATTTGGAATAACTTGAGGATTTGACAACTAATAGTTTTAGAAATGATTTAAAACTACTGAATTAACTGACCTTGAAATGGAAGTTCAGCCAGCAACATTTTTGACTCCTTAAGAACAAAAATGCTACTTAAGAAGCCTGTATAAGCTAAGCAACATCTGATGGCAACAAATTCTAATGAGAACCAACTCCATCCATCAACCATATTTCCGCAGCCCAGAACACGGTGTTGATTTTTACAGACAGACACGTGAGCAAGGGCAGTTTAGTCTTGGCAATTTTGCATACGAATCTACCAAGCTGCTTTTCCCACCCCACCACAAGTCCAAGAGGCTGAAGACACAGTACTTTGCAGTATATGATTTATGCTCTCCTGCTGTACGATTCGACTTTAAATACAAAGATCCGAGTGACTTTACTAATAGCTGCTGTGGAAATTCTTGTGAGATCACAGAGGTCTCAATGAAAACAGCAGGACCCGTCAGATTAAAAGCGGTTTTGCATCTATCCCTAGAGCTCCATACATTTAAAATTTGTAATCAAAATCCACAGACAATAGGTTTCCTTTTCCCAGGGACCTTTCACACTGGTTATTAATGGTCTAAGGATACCTGTGGCCATACATTGTTTCTATGGATGTTTTAATACAAGATAGGAGAGGAGATGTATTCTACAGTGGCATATCGATCCAACCCCAAAGTGAGCTCCCCACGCTGCCTGCTTCAAGTACCTAAGCCTGAGGCTGAGAGAAGATCCCGAATTTTGGTACTCCATGCTGTTGTGTAAAGGCGTCTCCCTCTTGCCTATCAAAGTCCTTGAACTGTTGATTTTCCTCCACTCCAAGCTGGAGCTTTTTAGGACCATCGGGCAGGTGGGGAGCTCCCGTTCTCCAAACGAGGGGAGGTGCTTCAGCATTTCTGACCCATCCGTGCTACCCTTCTATACTCAAAGTGCAGCCTTTCCAAAAGCATTGATTAAATTTAGTCTTATAGCTGTACTGGATGCTATGCGATGATGTACATCTGAGCGGCAAGGCCAAAACTGCTCGCTAGCAAGAACGTAGGTCTTCAGCTGACTCCAACAGGAGTCCGTGCACAGCAAGTGTGGAGAGTCAGCACTGCTGAACATTATTAGTAACTGCAGCTGGGTTCCTCCTAGCTAAATCTGCCTCGGCCACAAATGACCAGCAGAACATGAAAAAAACAGATGACTTGCCATACCTTAAGTGAAAAAATATGATTGAATAAATCCCAAGCATAAGACTTTGTGCCTAATTAGTTAAATCCCCTTAAGACATAAAAAAAATTGCTAAAAGTGCTCTCAGTAATTTGTAATAAGATGCTTAGATAATGTGCTCACTATCAAGGGAAGTTTCCAGTTTCACTGTACTCCATTTTTTAACATCTTGGCAAAGACCTTTTTCTCCCTCTCATGCTAAAGACCTCCCATTGACACTGTAATGTTAGCCTGGGAGCAGCTGGTGACTATTTCTGATGAATGGCAGGTGAGAGGGTTTTTCACGCCAAACCAACACGCACGCAAAACTGAATTCTCCATCCCCATTTCCTTCATTTAGCAGTTTAAAAGAAGCCCGAGACAAAGAGATTTGGGCTCACAACTCCCAGGGGTGTTTGGGAAAGCTAAGCATTCGCTCTCACGCAAGCAGGTTGGCTACAGAGGGGTAAAGAGAAGAGGGAAAAAGCTCAGAGAAGAAGCTGCCTGTCCCTTGCCTTGGCATCTGCCCTAACGGGGCTCTAGCATGGGCACCACTGGCCACCAGAGGCCAGATGGGTACCCTAAGGGTCACAGTCCATAAGCAGCAGAAGAAATTTCACTGGGAGATGACCTAAAATGCAACGGGCTTTCTCCATAAAAATAAAAAAGCAAAATCAGTTGAAAGGGCTAATTGAAACTTTAGCGTTTCTCTCCATGTCTGATTTTCAGGGGGAGTTTCTTGTTTTGATTCTATTCCCTTTCTGCCTTTTTTAATACTTAATTTAGATGAATTTGGACTTGAAACTATTTCAGAATGAGAAATTTAAGAGATTTAGGCTTTTTCTGTAATTTTTTGTACAAATAGTTTTGTTTTGAAGCTCCATTTTTTCCAACCATGAGAATAAACTGACAGAATAACAAATGTTGCCCTCTCCCTATCTATGAACACAAACCATGCAAGAAAACTCCATGTCAAACTTTATATCCAAACCTTCGATCAATGGATAAATTTAAACCATGTAAGTTTAAAGTGGAGCTGTACAATGCTATAAAAACGCCAAACAAAAATGTTTCTGCTGACAGTGGTGGTACTGGCCTCTGAGCATCCTGGGATCAGAAGCTGCTCTGGAGACCTGAATGTTTCGATGGGCTGGATGAGGACTGACTGCAGAGTCTATCACTTCGTGTGTGCCAGCTTCCTTCCTGAGTTCTGTACCTGAAGAGTGCAAACACCAAAAAAATGCTGAGTAGCCTCAAATTACTGTGTTCAGAAAAATCAAGGGCATTCAGAAACAACCAGGACTGACACACAGCCTTTCTTTTTTTTTCTTTTTTTTTTTCAAGTTCATCAAAATACATTTTTACATTGCTTCAGCTTTTCTTTTTGTGCCAAGTTCCAGCAATAAACCTGCTTTATTAAACTGACATTTTGCAAGTAGTTAGTCCTGAAAATTGACTAAGCCCTTTTTGTATTAGAAAAACCATTCTGGAGACAGTTGAAATATTAAATGAAACAAACAAAAAAAGCTAATGGAATGGCAGGAAATCTGATTAATTTCTTTTTTTTCCACAAAGTGATGCTGATGAAGCAAGATAGTCATTTTATTCAGCAATGAGGTAATTTGTTTGGCAAAAATAGAAACTACCTGAATCTGGGCTGAAAATCTAAACCATGCTTTAGCCGGAGTTCAGCAATATTATTTAAGTTCATTTGAATTGTGTTTTCATGTTCCCACTGTAATTATGACGGATTGGCACCCATATCAAATTAGGACTGGCCAAGAGTTGGATGGGAAACTTGAAGAACAGCAAAGTTCTGCCTGAAGCAAAGACGGTGGTGATTCATTTGGAAGAGTATTTTCTGAGAAATCAACATTCCAACTTAGTTACCTGGCAGTTTGGTGTAATTATAGTGGATATTTGAAACTGAACCTGAGTTATCTTTCCTGTGAACTAATTTTATTATTCCTTCTTTAGTTAGCTAAACTCACCCTGAGAATCAAGGCTTCTAAGTGAATTTGGAAGTGGAGAACTTTTAAAAGCAAATGTTAAACACATACATTATATGGATATACCACCTTATGGTATTTGTGGGAAAATTAGGAACATAATACATGCAAATTCACATAAACAGTGTGTAGATTTTTCTTCCCTACCCTTTCTGCAATTTTACACAAAATTAAGAAGTTGTAGTTGTATACATAAAGCAGATAGTCAGGTATTGCACATACTCTGCACATATGGCTGTGTGCTTTTTCAGCTGAACACACCACTCTGAACTGTATGTGCTTCACTGAAGTGCCTAAGTCAGATGGGCAATTCCAAAGAATGATTCAATGCACCCAAAAGCCAAGCTGCCCTCTATCTTTTTACCTCTACTGAACCTAGAGGGAGCCTACAGTAGCTAAAATCTTATTTAAAACCTTATTTAAGTGCTGGTATTTTGGAGGGATGAAAGTGGATTCAAAGGCATCTCCATTTTTGCAAAATTTCTTTTTTTAATCACCATGACTTTCAATATCTCCAAGGTCAAAGGAGACAGCTTCAGCACATTAGTTCATCTGATAGTATGCAAACTGTTGCCAGGCTTTAGTTTTGTTTCTGTAGCAAAACAGGTACATTTTTCATTATGTTCCTTCCTGACCCAGTAGGAGAAAAAGCGACAACCATTACTGCTGGCTAATAAAGTTAAGCCCCTGAGTTACTCTGTCTGAGCAGAAATGCATCAGGCACGGACTAGCTTGCATGTTGTTCTCAGGACAGACAGAACATGATGGTTATGAACAGAAAATGAGATTACGCTGAGTGGAACAAAAACTACAAGTGGGAGCAAAACCAACCAATACAGAGCATTGCTGCAAGCTTACTACTATTACGGGGGAGCGTTTTACCTTATAAACCAGGTTTTCGTTATGTTTCTGATAAAGCTACATTTGGAAAAGGACTGTTTTCTTTCCCTGCTCAGAAAGGATTTTGCTTACCAGCTAGATTGTGCAGCAGTATTACATGAATTTCACCAGTCAGGAGATCTAATAAAGCAAGCTGCAGAACAATATACTGAAGTCACGTACATGCCTTCTGCCCTTTAAATCACGGTAGTTAAAACAAAAAACAAAACAAACAAACAAAAAAACCCTCTCAGCTCTCCAGGCTGGTACGGTACTGAATCATTAATCTCTCCAAGTGGCTAGCTTAGTGTAGGTTCTACAGTGTCATCGTGCATTGCCGTCCATGTCCACAGCCAGGAACGTACGCTGATCTGGGAACTCTTGATTTAATACATGTTGCCACACTGCCCTTGACCTCAGAAGGACTTTGAAGTTTTCTGGCTGGAGATGAAAGTTACAGTATGTGTGGCAGAGACGGGCTGTAGAGTAAGAAAGAATTGCTAACTCAACAACTTGTTAAAACACATATTTCCAGAACTTTTTTTTATTATTTATTTTTTTTAAAAACTAATAAACACACTATTTCCAGAATTTCAGTCCTCTTGTTCAGATTGATTAGATGAGAGATGAATTTGAACAGACAGATAGATTAAATCAAGAGTTATGGGTAAATTATTTCCAGTCCTCCAAATTTGGCCTGATGGTATCCATTTCCTAGTCCTCCTTAAGGATTTCTCCTGGAGCGTGGCCTATAAAGCTTCGATCCCTGTGCACATCATCAGGTTATGAGTGGCAATTAGATGCGATCTGGGGATATCTTCACAGAGAGGGCTTTATTTTTTGGAAGTCGTAAGGGGAGACTAGATTCAGAAGCTGCTTGTTGGCCTGTCACTTTCCAAGAGAATAAAGGACTTTCAAAGGCGTTTGATATAGTGTGACCAAATCTGTGTGAAAAACAAGAGGGATGAAACTCCCCAAGATTATTGTTTGCCTCCCTGTCATATGTTCATGCTGTTTGGACCCAAAGCAGACATCTGTTGGACAGCTTAGTCATGTTGTAAAAAGGCCAGATGTAATTAAAGTGTGTAATCGTTTCTTGCCAATCAAAAGGAACTGAAAAAAGAGCCCAAAACCAGAGCACCAGATCACAGCTTCCTCTTTTTCTGAAAGGATCACATTTTCATGAGCAGAAGCTTCATACGTCAATCTGGGCAAAGACTCACCCATAGGCATGCAGTCTTTTAGCAGAAAAAACCTTGCCTGATCTCTCTTTGGAGCTCTGCAAGTATACTGTGTTTTCTTAGCAGCACAAAACAGAATCAGCTCTTGATACTGCTCACTGCCTGAAGAATACTAAGTTTGCACAAACAAATACGGAGACAGGAGCAGTCTTTTATTTCATGAGAGTCAAGGATGAACAAGTTTCGTGCCCTTGACACGAGGTATCTAACACAGAATTACTCTGACTCGGGAGAAAGAGGAGTCAAGTAGTCACAAGTGAAAAAAGAGATAAGACCACCTGGTGAATCAAAGAGTTTGTAGGAAAAAAAAAAAGGCATAATCTGTTTTCTATTTCCAGATGGGATAAACTAGAAGTTACAGGCATAAACCACAGTCAAAAGAGCTTCAGGTTGGACATCAGGAGCAAGTTTCTGATCGTAAGAGTGGAGACTCTTAAATTAGATCTCCTGGGAGGAACGGCACATTGTGAAGTCTTCAGCACTGTGGATTTGTAAGAACAAATCAAGCAATCTATCCAGAAAGCCAGAATCAGTTCTGCTCTGGGCAGAGGTGCGCATTAAATGATCTAGTCACCTGGGTCACTTTCATCCCCAAGATCTAAAATTCCAGGTCAAAGCAAAATAATCTGCATCTTCTAGGTTCACAGCAAGAGGAGCTCAGCATTGCCAGAAGACTGTAATATCCCTTAAGCAACAAAACACGGTAAAATTGCCAAGCAAGAGAAACATAATGTCATCTTAAGGACTCCCCCACCAATTAGAAAAGCTCAGCAAACTTCAAGTTAAGCAAAATACTTTGGCCATCTTGCTAAAATGTGCTATGATTTATGTTATTCAGGCACAGGAAACACCACGCAGAGAAGCAATACACAATCTTTTTTTTCCTGCCAGTCAGTAAATTGGTTTGTAAACAATAATTATTTACTCCAGTGATGTCCTGGAAGCACTTCACCAAAACAGCTCCACCGGCACAGGTTTACAAAGCGTTTGCAAAGCAGATTTTCAGTAAGTGAAGTCCTGGCAGACATATGGGCTGCTTGTCTGACTCTCCACACCACGATGCCAGTGTCACTCCTTTGAATCAAGTATCAGGACTAAATCCATCCTTTGGCAGGACCCAAGAGCATACTAAGTGCACGCCAGCAACTCCAGTATCACTATTTTATTTTCAAAACATCATTCTCAACCTGTTCCTGGTCAGAGCTGTTCCTTATTGCTGGAAAGTGCTTCCAATTCACCGAGTACTGCACCTAGTGTTTCCCGTTACTTCCCTTTAGGCAGCTCCCTCTTCAGTACCTTACGTAGCAGACTGGCGTTGTTTTTGGAGGCTGGAGAGCTCTCTGCACTGACCAGGTGAAGCAGATGGATGGAATTTAGGCCACCTCAACATAGCTGCCTTCTAGTAGGTTACTTGCATTCATATTATTAAGGAGGAAAAAGCCCGTTCAGAGACACACACACGCTCAACGACCACCAAGAGAAGCCGTACCGGTGCAGATGGTGTGAATGCTATGCTTGAATTTACAAGCAGGACCCACTACTGATGGCTTCCTTTCTCCTAAAGGGCCCTGCTCACCATGAAGGTGCTGACAGATTGTTTGATGAGATTTTCAAGTTCAAGAGATGAACAAAAGCGAGTATTAAAACCAAAAGAAAAGGAACTATTTTCCTCCTGTTCTTTCTCACTTCAAAAAGTGGTACTCCTGCTCCCCTCTTCCTACTTGCTATATCTCAGTTCATATGCTGCCTTAGGTCACTTAGATACGGTTAAACAATCTTGAAGTGCTAGTGAACTGACCCCAAAAGCCATTTTTCACACCTAATTAATATGAACATATAAGGAGGGGAGGTTTTTTACTTTGGATTATTAAAATCGGACGTGTTGGATCAGAGATGGACTTACACAGCAACTGAGGGAGCACATACCAGATCACTCACCAAAAACTTAGGTGTCTAAGTCTAGGCTAGTCATCAAGGCTGCCTACAGCCACTAGAGCAACAAGTATCTTCAGGGTATGATTCAGCCCATCCTAAAATAACTATCAAAGACGATACAGATGAATCACACCATGGAAGTGATCATTTCTCTCCCACCAACTACAGACAGAGCCTACACCATTAGGATAAAGACACCAAATTTCTAGGTGCTAAATGTATGTAAATCTCCCCAGAAACTCAAAAGTCAACCCCAAATTGAAGACAATCTTTTGCATCAGATCTCTTTTTTTTCTTTTGGGATCAAAGCTGTCAGACTAATCTTGTATTAACATTTCTTCTGCCAGACCTTCTTACGTTACAGGTCCAGAAACCGAACACCCTACAAACACATTCTTGTAATTTTTTCAGCTCCTTCAAAAAAGTTGCAGGACTTTCCTGATAAATTTTCATCTTCATTGTTTCCTGCTTTTAGGAGAAGAGAGATGATCCACAGAAGCATTCACGAGTTCATCTCAGCTCAACTCACAAGTTATTTTAGGCTTGGCCATCAATTTAGCTGTGAGAAAGTTTGCAAACTAAATGGCTGATTAAGCTTTAGCACCACTCCCAAGTCATATTGTGACACTAAATATTCTTTTGTCTGTTTACATATCCTGGCTTTCCCCCATGCTAAAGTGACACTCTCTATTTTTTAATTAATTTAACAATGGTGCTATTTACCTGCTTAGGGTTTTTTTGTTTGTTTGTTTCCTTTTGTTCATTTTTAATCAGTAAGAAGAATTCTCAGAGAAATAGTTTTGTATCACCCAGTCTGCCTTGTTTGGTCTTACAGCAGATTCAGTATGATACTCTAACATTACCAAATCTCTCATTGTCCAGATTTACTATGTTCGTGCTTTCTAGTCATGTATGTGCTTTCCTTTGGTGTGTTTCTATCATCTGGGTTAGGCCAAAATCATCATCTAGGTGGGCACTAATCTGAATTCAGAATTCCCTGTAAACCATGGGAAGAGATGACAGACCTAATGGCGCAGTTATGGCTAAAATGGCAAATTTCATAGTTTGTCACAGACTAATGAAAGATGAAAACAAACACTAACAAAGTCATCCTGATTGCTCTGAGTGGCCTTTTTGCTGCCATCTAACAAATGTTAACAGTACGGCACAAGGCATTTCACTAAGAGCTGCAATTTCAAGCTTTAAAACTCAGAAACCATTGTGACATTTTAGAGGTTTGAGCTTTGAAAACTGATTTTCACATTTTATTTGCCTGGATGCATGGTGATGAAAGATCTGATAATATCTCCATGACCTCAGTCTACCACATTTCACAGCAAAACCCATCAGCACTGCATTTTCATGGTAGACAAGAACCAAATGTTTATTATGGGCTTTATGACACCACGGTACATGTGCAGATTTGACTATATGATTTAAAATTTTATATAGGTTAGTTGAGCCACATAGGATTTACCGTTAAAAAACTAAAATTTTTAGTCAATCTTCATATTCTTTTTAGTCCTTGTTTCATCTCACAGCCCTTTTCTGTCCTTTCTCAGTTATGACTGCATCTTTTTTAAATGATGGTAACCTATTTTGAAAACTGCACAGTATGGGGGCTTAATAAAAGAATTAAGTAATCCATCACCATCTCCTTAAACTTATATTCTGCATTCAGGCTCTTAATCCTGGCATTCCTGTGGCTTCTCTAAATGCTTCTCCAAAACGTCGGAACATTTCCAAGAAAAAGTCTCCACTTTTCCCCAGCCCTGGCACAGCACAGCAGCTCCATTCCTTCCCACTGTATGTACGAAAATCTGGTGAGTCTGTTTCTTAATCAGTTATATCGGTCATAAAATATGCCAGTTTCTCAGATACAAAATGGATACAAATTGCTTTACTAATATGTGTAACATAGACAAATTCTGGAAATCAGATGTCAAAGGCTCAGCTACTTGTTTTATGAAAACAAAACTTGCCATTCCCAATTCTCAAACGCAGCCCAACCCAAAATAGTATAGTAGTTATTGATCATTCCCAAATTCAGTAATGGAAGATCGTTGAGTTATACATTATTACTAGTAATGCTAAAGGAAAATTAAAATTTAGATGAGCAATCAGCACTCCAAAAAGCAGTCAGAGTGAGGAAAAGACCTTAGCCCCGTTTAGTCTGTGCTCTAATCTTTAACTAATTGGCTGCACTCCCTCAGTTAAATCTCATACAAAAGCCTTACACATTGAGACAACAATCCCATTTTAATAGGTATCAAAATCTTCTGAACTTTGTAGTTCATTTCTTGCCACCTTAAAACATCTCTGGGTTTGTGTACCTCCAAAGCCTATGGTCACATGGTTCTCCTACAGCCATATGAAAGCCAGGATTGTGTCTAATCCACTCCCTCCACAATGGGAACCAAAAGAGTGTTATGAGGATGTTCCACCCCATCCTATGGCAGAAGTCAGAGATAAAATGCACCTTCTGGCATTTCTCATACTTCTCCAAGAGCCGAAGTTCTGTACAATAAGCCTCCATAAACCAAGGTAAATGAGCCTACATTCTCAAGAAATAGTCTCACTTGCCAAGTTCAATATAAATCCTCCACGTAATTCTAAAGAGGAAAAAATTCTTCGTGATCTCAGATTTTACGGTCACATTTCAAAGACATCGAGAAATTTCTGGAAAGGTTTGAGAAAGGTGGCTCTTGTTCTGTCTGCGTGATTTGGTGACTTAAATTTGCTTCCACTTTGAAAAATGTCTCCTCTAACTTCTCGCCTGTCATATTAAAAATACCTTACTCCACAAACCTTGAAACAGGTAGATTTCTTAAGCTTGCTCCTACGATTGTCTTGGCTAGGAAGGAGAAAAGATTATTTGATTCTGTACTGATACATATAATGAAAGAAAAGACGACAACAGAGAATTTCATTGTTGGCTTCCAAAGTGGTCTCTGCTACTTTACAAAAGGAAGAGAAAAAGGCTTACACGTGTGGTAAGCTCCTCTGTTTCTCAAACACTGCTCAGTGTATCTGTGGCAAGACTCACACCGGGTGTATTGGCAGTTTAAGTTAACTTCTGCAGGTTAGGTACTGCAGAAATCTTGCAGCAGAGCTAAGTGTTAAGCCTGCATGCGGAGTAGCTACAGCTACATCTTATCCATCAAAAAATTGCCTGCTACAGACAGTCTCGGTTCTCAACACTTAGTTGTTCCAGACATAAAATCTGCCCTCCAGCGTTGCAAAGTGCCTTGAAAGCCACAGTAAGGTGCAATTAGCAGCCACGTTTCTTTTTCAGTCAGCCCAGAGACATGCAGTGAGCTGGCTGCTGACCTATTGAAAGTCTCTTCCCACAGGATTTAAAGTCATGAGGAATACGAACTGCAGTATAGATGAATCTGTGCATGCCTATATCTGGTCCTATACATGACACATACACATTACTTGCCTTCACTTCAAGGAATGGAAACATGCCTTTCATCACAGTAAGGAAGTCTTAACATAATTTTTTTGCACTGCCCTAAATCTTTCACTAGCTATATAAAAAGAAAAAAAAAAAGACTAAAATTTTCAGCTCCTACTGTAGAGCAGCAGGGACACAGGGATGCACAGCACGAGCAGGTAACAGAGCCCGGACCCGCCGCTTCCCATCTGTGCTCCTGCAGACGCGCAGTTGTGCAGTCAGAGGGAAATCTCGGAGCCTTTACCCAACAGCCAGTCCTGGCTCTGCCGGATTCAACGGCAGCATTTCCGCTGCCTTCGCCTGTGTCAGGACTTCATGCTATGTGTGTATACCTGCGTAAAACACAAGTGCTCTGCAAAGCATAAAGCACGTTGCTATAAACTGCTGAAAATGTTCCACCCACCTCCGATCTCAAACCGGCCTCTGTCTACTGCAGCCACGGTTCTCTGCTGTTTTTTCAGTGAATTAACTCCGAGCATTTAAAAGAAAGAACATTTCAATACATTTTTCTGACAGGTAAGAAATTAACTGCATACCAGGAGCTATTGAATTCAGCTTTAATAGTATCAATAAACATTTCTGATTAAATTATGAAATTGATTTTATAATTTTGACCATTATGTTTTTACATCAATATCATCATATGACAGCAAATGTAGTTACTGCTTCCTTATTGATCTTAGACATGGCACTCCAAAGTACTCATCTGATGATATTACAAAATCAAACTTGATTTCCTGTAGTACTGTAGTAACACTTTCGGTCATAACTCGATATGAGGAACCAATAACAAATGGATTATCAAGTTATTAAAAGGTATGTTTCCTCCCCAGAAGCTCAGCCATGATTCTGCTGCCTGCTTTTAAGACTTTCAGGGCAAGTTTCAGGACTTTGGGATGTTGTTATTCTTGTGTGTCAAATAATAATCCCTCCTCTTTCTCTTGATGAGCTATCTATCAGGTTTCTCGTGAGTCATCTAAACACTATTTATTAACGAGCAGGAACAAAGTGCTATTTATAATGCTCATTCAAGCAACCCAACAAAAACTCTGAGTTTCTGTAGCTTGGGAGCATTACTCGTGATCTCACCCTCCCCTCTGTCAGGATAATAGTTATGTGTTGGGCCACTCCATCTCCCCATAAGGTTTAATGTTCTGTTAAGAGAATGCATAATTCAAAAGGACCACTGTTGCTCTGATACATGCATAATAGTAAATCAAAGGTGTAATGTGCTGGATATTTATGTCTCAGGGTTAAGAACAAGTCCGATCAGATTAAAGAAATTTCAGTACTGGACTTTTTGGCTGTTGTAAATTTTTTCACAGGCCCTCCCCTGTCTGAACCTTTCTAGGCTGAAGGACTACGAGGCATCTTCATTGATATAAACTGCTGTCATGAAAGAGGAGCAGCGAGTTGAGACCTTAAGCTGTTTTGTCAGATTGTACTTTGGTAATGGATCTGTGGGTCCGCTGATATGTTACCCAAAGGTGTCTTTTCAAAACAGTCAGTCATGTTTCTTCCTACCTAATTATAGGGGCATCTGTTTCAAAATGCAACTAATCCCTCCAGGTTTTGTGGGCTGAGGAAAGGGGCGGAAGGGGTCAGCTGGAACTTGTGCTCTTATCCCTCTTGCAAGATTATTCCCTAATATTCGCAAAAGTATTTAGAGCACTGACAAGTATTTGCCTTGACAAGCCCGTGGAGAACTCGATACACTCTTGTCTGTCTCAGATAAACCGCTCCCTGAAACAGGACATCAGTGGAGCAGGGGAAGTTGTTTCACCTTGCTTTAATTAAAAAAAATGCAATTGGTAAGCTGCTTAAAAAAATATTGGCAATCTAATGCCTATGGGAACAAGCAATTTATATAGTGCTGGTTAAATCAGTCACAGCACAGATAGGCACTGCACGACTTTTTGCATGCAATGATTACAGGCCCTGTAACTCTACTGCTATACCAAAGCCAGAACATACTATAGGATACCCTACGGCATGGTCTGGTGGTGGCGTGGGGGTATCGGTACTTTGTTCAGTTTATGCTGATGCTCTTTTTCTTTCCTATCCTTCCTTGCACGAGGTCTCGTGATGCGCTAAGCAGAAAACGCTTCAGTAGGTCACAGATCAGAATGGGGGTACACCAAACCAGGGGGGCTGGTGCAATGGAGTTTGCTGTCCTGCACGAGAGATTTCTGTGGCCTTTCAGCTCCAAGCCCTTTCATCAAAGCAGCTTCCCCGAATCTTTAAAACACGTAGCCCAAGTCTCTCACTTGTCTGACACTGTCCCAGAAATCCCTTTTTAGCTTTCCGTCACTGACCACTGTTCTAAAACTACACCTCTGCCTTGCACAAGCTTTGACACTTCACTCAGGATTCTGTTTGGAAGTGTAAAATTATCATATATGCACTAAACACCTCGTGCTGGAATAAAGGCAACAGCCCTGCTGGTGTCAACAAAGCTTGCTGGTTTACCACCAGCTCAGGATGCAGCCTCAGTTGCAGGTCCATGTGTCTTCACTGAGCCACCTGAATTCCACATCAGGGCTCTTAGGTCAACAGCCTAACCCCTGAAATATCCTTGGGGACTCTTACACAAGCCAGCAAGCACCTGAAATTTATCACCACAACACAGCAAAAAGGGGTAAGGATGCTTACGCTAAAAGCAGCGATTCAACACCAAGCTCTCAAGGAAAGCATTAGTCCACACAGAGGTGAAAAAAATATCTGCAGGATCTGTGGTGTCTTTTCAACCTGCTTTGTGAAATACAAAAAAATGAGCGAGTGCTTCCCACCGACTCCCGAAACACTGCCTGTTACAGCCAAAGATAACCGCACGCTCTTAGAAAGGTGCTAAAAAACCTAAACCCAAACCATAAACTAAATTCTAGGCAGCCAAAATTCGGTGGAATCAATTGCACCCTAAATCATTTTCCTAATCTCACACGCACAAAAAGAGCATGCAGCAGAACAGGAAACAAGACTCGCTCTTCTCCATTCTCACGCTGATACTTGAGCCATCGGGACATTTCTTCCTTGCTGCTGAGCCACCCTGCCTCTGCGTCCATTCAGCATTTATCACCGAGGGAACATTTCCAAGGGCTCAGTGCATGAAGTGCTAAAATTGGCAATTTGAACTCAGATCTGGGTTCTGAGCTCTGGTCATTAGTAGCCACTTGCCTTCCATTTTGAAACCAGTTTTTCCTCAAAAAGTGCCAAAAGGCCTCGCTGCCTCTGCAAATCAGGGCATTTGGTACCTTGCAGTCCTCTGTTCTTGGGCCAGGAGATGCGTGTATTGCCACTAGGCACAATTTATCAAATCATGGGTGAAATATTTTCATCTTCAGCCTCCAATTCCCTTATTTTGGCAGCTTTCCCAAGCACACTACCGAGTTAAGTAAGCACATAGCTAAAGAACATAAAATAGATTTGGGGATGGACTGAGCATGGGCTCTGAATCCTTCCATTTCCAGGACCTGTGAACAGAAGCTTCATTATTGTGCGTGCACCAGTATGCCTCTGATTCAGAAGTAAAAAAAAAAAGTCTAAAGTTCTCTTCCCGGGTTAGCTGAGGTTAAACAGGTGTTTTTGGTAAGGATTGCAGTTACATTTTGATTACACTAGCCCACATTCTTACATCACATAATGCAATACGATATACCCAAATGGATCCTTCAGTGCCAAACCGGGGCCCCCAGCTTGATGTTGTTCTAATTGTGTTTTTCATTAATCCCTGTGACCTCTGCAAAGCATCATCAACCAAACACAGGCTCTCGGGGCCGAGCATCGGATTTGCTTTTGGGGGCATTTTTTGCATCTCCTCTTTACTTCTTGGTGGAGCAAAGTAAAAGCAAAAAGGAGTTTTCAAATTCAGCTTGTGAGCACGAAGGTTGCGATTTGTCTGAACACAAATACATCTAAGGACCTAGTTTATTGCAGTTGGATAGCGTGTCTTCTCTAGTAACCCGATCTAGCCTCCAAAAGGAAAACTCTTAACTTCTTTAGAGGGCTTTGGACCTGGCCTCTGCTACAGGAATGCAAGTGTGAGGCAGAGTATGCCGCTTTAGAAAGAATTAATATTAAAGGGGTCAGGGGGAGAGGCCAACTCTTGATCTCATCCTGGAGTCACTCCACTCACTTCAAATATGGCCAAATTCTCTCTCCAGCCACACCCTGGCAACCTCGTTTCCTTTATGAGGGGTGCAGTGGCTCTATCTGGGAGGAGAGTTCGACCCAGCGCACCTCACTCTTTCCTGGCAGCAGCCCGTCTCCTCGGGAGCTCGGGCTCTCCAGCGTGTTCAGGGCCTCAGACTTGTGGAGAGTCGGAGATTCCTGCAGAATTACAACAGGGCCAACGTTGGTCACCAGAGTCTCCTTACGTTTCACGCAGAGGAATAACGTATGTCACTAGAAAGCACGGTTCTGAAGCAGAGTGGGAAAAGGAGGGACTGCAACTTGGAGGAGTTTCGCTGGCAATGCAGGGAGCGGTGCAGCTAAGCGCTGCGCCTGGCTTGCCGCTCCGTAGGTGTATTTTCACGCGCCGTGGAAGGCGTTTGACAGATGTGCATTATTATGCACAGCAGTAACTGGTGTATATTAAAATGAGCTGCTCGAGAGGGGAGGAGAGGAACAATGCACCTGTTTATGCACCTTCCCAGCTACCGCTGCCGCTTTGCTGAAAAACAACCGCTGATTTATGCTCATCGGCATAAAAGGAAAAGACTTTGAAGATGTTTCTCTGGCAGCAAGGGTGCCTGTTTCGGGCACTTGGCCCTTCTCCCAGGCACACGCTTTTCGAGTCACCTTTAAATTCTTCTGCAGCTGGTTAGAGATACCACACCAATGGGCCATGGGATGTACGTCTTGTCCTACCCTCAGCAGAAAACCAAGGTGATGCAGCAGGTCACCAGGATGGAAAACTACTGAGCAGCCTCAGCCAAATGGAGTTACCAGCAGCTCAGACTGCTTGCTGTACCACGATCGCCAGCAAGCACGGTAGAAAGCAAATGCAGAGGAAATGCAGGGCACAGGGCTCTTCCATTTCAGGAAGTGTACTGCATAAAGCAGGAGGACCCTTCACAAATCATCATTTCTGAGAGATACAGTTGAGAAGATTGCAAACTGGAAGCCTAGTGATGTAAATCCACCCTGCCATTACCCTTCCTGTTCTGTATAAACCCACATAAACAAAATCTGATTCTCCTGAACGCTCAATATTCAAGTATCACACAAGAGTGTCTGCAAAAACGACAGTATTTCCTTTCAGAGTATATAGAAACAGAGCCCCAGACCGTAAAGTGTGGTAACCCCTGCTAAGGAGTGCTGATTTCTACTGAGACTGCCTGCGTTAGCAGAGCAAAGCGTGCCAAGTATCCTGTGACGGGGCCATCCACGTCTGTGGCAGAGCAGCATGCCTGTGGTAGCTCCAAGCCAACTCATTAGCAAGAGATGCCTGGGCTTTCTGTAGGACAGAATATGAAATTTGTGTGCCGTTATTATTATTTTTAAAAACTGATAATCATATTTTACTAAACAGATTTAAAAAATCCATGCCTAATGAAAATATTAGCTATGCCCATACCCTCTTACTTTTGGTAATGATTTCTGTACAGTTTTGGTACATTTCAGAGTTCATCACATTTCCCCGCTGGAACTTTCAGCTTACACTTTTATACACAACTGGCTGTAAAGATGTAAAGGGTAAAGCTGGATCAGGAGAACAGAATTGCTAGTTCAAAAGATGGCAGCAAAGAGAGTCAGAAGAGAACAGCGTTTTGTATACTCTCCCCCCCATCAGATTTTTCCTACGTAAGGTCTGTTCCTGCAGCTTCTCAAGGCTGAGCTAAGGGTCACCCAAGCAGTCCCAGTACCCCAGTACGAAGCCTCTGGACTTAAATGCCCAGCAGCACGGCGGTGCTGGCTCCCAGCAGAGCTCTGCTGGGCGAAAAAAGGCCTGAGGGAGCCGGATCCTCCCTCCCCTGACCAGGCACAGCCCCCTCCCAGGCTTCCAGTAAGCTGGGCAGAGCTAAGGGCAGCTTCAGCAAACGTACGCCGGTGACACAGATGAACAGACAGTTCAGAACCTAATCCATCACTACGTTACACAACCTTGAGCCAGTGTAAGCACGGTATGTGTACAGGCTTCTTGCATTTCACTCATCTTCCTTTTCCTCTGCTGTACGACTCAGAGGTGGACAGGGAAGGAAATCCCACATCAGCAACCTGACTGGGAACCTCTGCTATCAGTAGGAATAGCGAGGGGTAAGGCTCAGGAAGGGTGTCAGAATAAGACCCAATCTGGATTTATTATTTCATACTGTTTCCAGATACTTTTCTATTTCATCTACAACAGATTATTCCTGACACTTTTAGAGGGCCCCTGGCCCATTTGCTTATTGGTCTGATCTTTACTAGCAATGAAACTAGAAGTCTAGTAAGCAAAGACTTCTGGAGAGTTAAGAGGATACCCTTTTATATTATTCACTGAAATTGCTTCTTGGCTAAAATATTCCTGTCAGTGCTTTTCATGTGTTCAGGAACATCTGCAGGATGTGGAAAGAACAGAAACAAACCAGATGTTGCGAAAGGTAGTGACACTAAGAAACATAATTATTACAATAGCTTGTTCAATTTTTTGTCCATCCTACACGTTCATACACCAGTAACTTTTACTGCTCAAACAGAGACTGACTCATCCAAGTTCTCTCTAAAAAGATTTACAATCATTTGTAAAAATTGACATATACCCCCCATTAAAGCCAAATTTCCTTTAGCAATTTCAGAGGAAAATAGATTAAGGGAATGTGCATATTTATCTCAGCCATCAACATTTATTCATTTAGGCTATTATCACTTCATTACGCTGTCAAAGAGAGCACACGGGAAATCCACCGCTGATGAACCCAATGCCACGGAAGCCCTCCACCTCTGGCGTGACACCGGGTGCCAGCCCGTGCCCTCGCCAAGCGTCTGTCACGGCGATGCGACCGGGGCTGCGGGTCCAGAAACGGCACCAGCGGCGTCCCCCGGGGCGAGGCGGGCGAACGACCGCAACCTGATCCAACAGCGCCCCCAAAAGCAAGCCCACGGACAGACGGACAGACGGACACCCACACACCCCCCCCCGGCACCGCGGCCTACAGCCCCGGCTTGCGTTTGCTGCAAAAACTAGCTGTTTGATTTTAAGAGCTGTTTACCTGATTAACAAGGCGGGGGGGTGGGGGATAAAATCCTTTACAGGTTCCTTTTAGGAACGCCCGCTGCAGCGCAAAAAAAACAGGAGAGTCCATTAGGTTCGGAAAATTTTCCAGCTATTTTAACTCAGGCCTCAGGAATTTCGTAGGGGGATCAGAAGACCCGTAAGCTCTGCCAAATTCTGAGGGAACAAAGTATAACTAGATTAATATATAAATCTTATTAACTAAAACGTAGCTGAATACAGTCATTTGTTATCAAAGTCTTTCGATTGTTTAACAAATTGCAACATTTTGGTCTCTCGGGCTCCCTGCCAAGTTGAGGCCTAATTAAGGTGGTTGGAAATGAATAGTGTTCTAATTAGTTTAATTACAATATGATGAATTATCAAACTAATTTTTAAAAACAATGTGCAATTAGCCTTTTAGCATTCCACCCCCATTTTCCAAAACAGGAAACGAAGCGGAACAGACTTGTTTTTACAGCTAGGCTGGAGGCTGAGCCCCCCGAGCGGCCAGAGGACGTGGTGAGACGCGCAGCTCCCCTCCGCCGCTCACCCCGCTCATTCCTCGTGCGCTCACTCAAGCGCCTTTGGCTACGTCTGTGGAAAGCGCGTTGTTCAGTCCAAGAGCGGACCATTGATCCCTTTTAAATTCCCAACCCGAAGTTGTCCCTATTCCTTTGCTTAGCTGGGTTTGCACCGGAAGGTATTGAGTCAGTAACCACCAAGACCGCGCTCCATAATGCCAATTGCACAAATACTATTTTCCATTTTCTGAGTACGTTTCTTTTGTATTTGTCCCCCAAAGGCTATTTTCTGCCTCTGGCTACCAATCCCACCGCGTCACTCCCCCAGGCAGCAAACCCTTCCAGAAATACACTTGCACCTGCATAGCCTCAGTAATGGTGCACCCTTGGAAGTGAAAGCACCATCTGGTCCTACTGTAGAGCAGTTCATTACTGGAGGAGTGGCCAAAGGTCACCACCTTGCATTAGCACTGCCAGGTATATAAGTAGAGTTTGGCTCAATTACAGCATACCTCACTGCTGAGCAGCAGAAGGGGATGTATTAAAAATACAGGCACCCACTGAATGGAATGGGATGGAAGGAAGGAGCAAAGATGTTCACTTTAATGACATGAATCCTTTAACAAATAATCAGGTTAAAAATGATCCACTTGGTATTTTGATGAGAATGGATTTTCTCATCCTGTGAACCAGAAAGAAAATGTGGCAGTAAAATAGCTTTCGGCATGACTTAATTATCCCCAGAAAGACTTAGGAGCCTGCTCCAGCAAAGCACTTAAATGCATGCCGAACTTTAAGCACATGGGCATTCTCAAGGGACTATTCATACATCTAGAGATAAGCATATGCTTAAGTGCTCCAGCAAGACGCAGATCAAATTGAAGTCTCTCATCAGGGCCTGGAGTCACAGCTAACTCATCTGGCAAGCACGACAGCATTTGAGATGTCCTGTCCACCTGGGCACTTATGGAGTCCCCATCATCCAAACCATCTGAGTGTTTCCCAATAAATGAAAATAATCAATCACAGTTTCCTTGCTTCCTGATTGGCATGTAGAAGGAGGCTTTGAATAGGTCCACGTATCTGTGGATTAAATCAGTTTACTGAGGGAACCCAAACAAGTAGATGAACTTGCCATATGTTTCTGCTTGTGCTGAAGCTAGTGGTCATGCTTGTTTTTCCTAGAAATTTGTTCCACAACCTTAGCCTGGCTCCTGCCAGAGCCTTCATTTATTTGTCGGCAGCGGCAAGGATCCAGCAGATGAGGCTCTTGTAAGGAAAAAAGACAGCAGGGAGCGCTGACCTCTCCAGTAACTATGGGCAAACCTACCAGAGGCTGGAACATCGCAGTGGAGGCGGGCAGCTGAAAGCTGCACACTCAGAAGCCACTCCAGATGGGCCACATCATAAGGGTATATTGCTAGGAGGATTTGGTGATGCTTTTTGGCAGAACACATGGCTGAGGTCCTAGAGTTAAGGGCTAGGCAGTGGGCTGCTGTGGTCTTGCTGCTGTCCCCAAGGACAGATTGCAATCTCTTTGCCTGCCACAGCTATGGGTACCCAGCATTGCCAGGGTGCCATAGCTGATCAGCCCAAAGGGCAATGCTTTCAATACAGAGGATAAAGAATGAACATGTTTTCTGAAGAATACCTCTCCTCTCCTATCCGATTCTTAAGGCAAACGGAGAGCTGGCTCTGTACGACCCTATCAGCTTTCCAAGTTAATTTTTCCAAGACTGTGTCTGTAGGGAGGGCTGCTTCCTGCGGGACCCTAGAAGCAGCCCTCTGCCTTGAGGGGGACCAGGAGGCCACAGCCAGGCTGGGTCTGTCTGTTCACTACCACGGATGTGTCTGACGAGACGAGAGTTTAAAACAGGTGCACTGCCAGCCGTGCACGCTAAGGAGAACTGAAGAAAACACTAAAAAAAATCATTTCTGGCAATAAAAAGGTTAACACAAAACAGTAGGTATAAGGATAACTTGAACCCATCATTAAAGAAATTCAGTTATTTAGTCAATTTTACTTATTTACAGGCTAGAAGATTAATGAGTTCAAATACAAACTGAGACAGTAATTAGGTTTCAAAAACATACTATAACACAATCAATCATTGCTGGGGAGTATAATGACATTAGGGTAGAGCCCTCTTTCAGCTGAAGTTATTAGCATGTGATTGGTGAAGACTGGACTTGAAGAGAGAGTCTACCCCAGGGTCCTGTAATAAAATGAAAGAGGAATCTTAAATAAGGAGAAACTATGTCTTTGACCCTTTGTCCTTTGCCTGTAGATGTAGAGATACTGTATTCGGGATTTAGGGCTCTGTAACAGGACTTTGGGGAATGATGGCATTTCAAAAGACAGTTGGTATTTTACTTTAAACAAGACTTTACTTGAGACCTAATATGACACAGACGGTATGTATATGTCCTCTAATCTGGTCTTTGAAGCTATTAGCAGCTCCTTCCAAGGCATTTCAGATCTCTTCCTCAAAGTCTTTGCAAATATGTCAACTTAAAGGAGGAGTTCAAAATGTTACAGAACACAAAGTGGGAGAAAGGGGGAAAATTTAATCTAAAGAAAGGAAAAGCAAAAAAGCAAAGTTTTCTCTTCAATATTGTTGCTCAAGCATTATTTGTTGGGGAATTGCATTAATGTATTATATGCAAAAGGGCTTTATATACCCGTTGCAGGGAAATGGGGTAAGTATTCCTTAAATGCAGTGTCGGTTGGGTTCACAAAGGAAAAGCAGATGTGGCTTTTAAGATTTAAGGTAATTTTAGAAGATATTTATATGCGTATCAGAATAATCCAGCTCCCACAGAAATCAGTGGCAATTTTCCCATTGATTTGAATAGGAGAAAAGTTAGAGCAGGTTGTATACTTTTTCAAGTTCCACCTAAGTATCTGAAATCAGATGCTTCAAGTGGAGGTTTTCAAAAGAGGCTATGGCATTTTGTCACACTTTCCAAAAAGCCTTCAAAAGTCATACCCCAAACCAATGTTTGAGCGGCCAGATAGAAATGGCTTAATTTTCAGAGGTACTGAGTACTCCCAGACTTCGATAATTTTAGTAATTTCAATAATTTATAATATCACTAGCTCTTAAAACCAGACTACTTGCTTTGAAGTACCTATATTTAGGGTTAAGTACCTAATTTGGAGTGCCCAAGTTTGAAAAATGTCAGCCTTACCCAGCCCCCCCACTTCTCATGCATATCCATGTAAATATACGCTTCCACAAATAGCTTCTGCATCACTGCCACATCTAAAATGAAATCTTCGTAATTTCTTTCACCTCGAGGGTTCAATGGCACGGACCCTGCATTTTGCTACCAGCGTCATTCTCTGCAGACATCTAGTTGCTATTATTTATTCACTGTGGTATTCTCGACTATCCCAATTCCCTAATGAACAGTTGAAACGGATTGCAATAAGGACGTGACACACAGGAATAAGAAGCTGAAATGTATTTCCCAGCTTCAACCTCCTAACCTGAGGGAAGGTTATGATGGTTGACATGGCTGGGGTCAACAGCAATTGGTTCTACTGGCTACTGTCACGTAGATACTATGAATACTTTTCATGGCATTTCAGAGCAATTCTAGCAGATAAATCAAATGCAGAAGAACCTTAGCTCAAAATGTATTATAAATAATCTCAAAATGGAGGAAAAAAACACAATAGCAAAACTATATTTCAAAGCAAGAGTGTGAAAAAATAACAACATGCAACTCAAGTCAATACAATCAATCCTGATAACAAGAGCAGTCAATGCAATTACATTTTATAAAATCAATGCATCCTCCTACTACAAAACCAGGCGAGGAAGGAAATGAACCAACATCCCCCTCTCTATCAGCATGTGACAATTACAGTTTCACCAAACACAGCTAAACAAGGAGCAGAGCAAGCAGAAGACCCTGAAACCTTGGCAAAGGAGCCAGCACCATGTAAAATCTTCAGTCCAAAGGACAAGATTTGGTCTAGCTGTTCTTCTGACCCTTGACATGTAAATTCATTGTCACCCACTGATATCACAACCTAATTCTTTCAATAACATTATTTTTCTGAATCTAAGCTGCTGGGCTCTGCCCNACTTGGGAGCTCTCTCTTAACTTTCCTCATGACTTTAGGGCCCCCCCAAAAAATAGATGGAAAAAAATTGGGGCTGATTTGGACATTTGAAAATTCTTTTCAGCTGACCAAAATGAATTCAAGGGGTTTATAAAAACCCATTAATACCTCCAGTTGCTTGGTATTAAGAACATTAACATGCTCAACTTCCTATCTTGTCCCCTTCCACATGAGAAAACCCTACTGTAGTCAGCACAAGACCTGCCCATGGAAAGCCTTCAGGATGAGGCTCTCAATACTGTAAATTCCCAAATGGGAATTTTACGTTTCACATTCGTTAGGCTCCCTGTCCTGACTAAAATGACGCCTTTCTTACCAAAACACTCCTGATGACCTCGCCCCTGAGAAATAGACTGAATGAAGAGGGACAGAACTGAGAGCAGGCAAAGAAGCCATTAGAAAATGGCTGTCCTTAATTAAGAAACTAGTTTTAGGTTAGAGAGCATTTGAAGATCTTATGCAAAATGGTTCAAACAGAACTGCAGCAAGGAAGGGGTAGCAGTCACAGAGGGTGAGGTTAGAGAGGAGTCGCGGCATCTAACCGCAGGTTACTACAGAAGGTTAAGCCCTTCTCCTCTCTCCAGGGGAGGCTTTTTTCTCCAGAAACAGTACAGGAAGTTTGGGTCCTAGACAGGGCACCTAAGGTAGATGAGCCCTCCAAGGCTGCAATGTGTGGGCATGGCTGATTGAGGGAGAAAACCTCTTTTTAGCAGGTTCTGGGTAGCAATCCCTGCCACTGGGCTCTGCACACACTTTTCCTCATCACCTTCTTCCCAGCATCTGTTTGGGCAACTGTCCAAAAAGGAGATGTCATTAATTTCATTCATGCCGGGCTGCAAATTGGTTTTAGCCATAGCATCCTTATGCAATAGGTGGTTGATCATCATTGCTTCTAAATGATGAAAGAATGTAAGAGTCTTACAAAACTAAACCAGAAATGATTACTTTGGTTTGTATTATCATAAGCAACAACGCTGCAAACACACTTCAAGCACACCATCCATTTTCCATTTAACTAGTCCAAAAGAACTGCAGATATAAACAATTACTGCTGTTACATTATGCGCTCGCATGCGGGAGAGACGGTACATAGTTTTGCTGCATTCTTCTTTTTCCTCTTATGGCAAACATCCAGTCTTAACACCCCTTTCTCTTGGAAGAGAAAGCTGCAGTTATTATTTCCTGATATTTCCAGCTACATACCCATCTGTACTTTTTTCATCACCAGTGTTTTACACGTGTATGACCAGCCTCAAGCAGTCACACGATGACAAAAGTATTTGTGGATCCCTGATTTGTTACCTGCATACTTTTCTTGTAGCATTTTCTCACCAGTTTTAGAATGTGCTCAGGAAATCTCCATGGGATTCCATGGATCAGATAACATGAAAGGGTCTGTAAAGCTGACATATGTTGAATTGTGGACTACTACACACAAAAAGTAATCCCTAGGCATCTTCTGGATCATCCATAAAGCTGCATACTCTGTCTTAGGGATGCTTATGGCATGATCTAATTTAATTTATTGAGAAAGAAATGAAAGAAAGCAATTATAAAGATTAGAGAGAAGGAAACAAAGTTGGAGCATACCTTGCCATCCAATTATTTAATATTTACCAAAGCTATACTGAGGATTTATAAAGAAACTAGTTCTTAAGAGAGGGTCCATCTTCAACTTTGGCATTGTTTAATGACTTCCAAACTGAGGAATACTGCTCACCAAATGGGAGCAAAAGAGAATTGCTAAATAAGAACGTGCAAGTTCTTCAGCTTTGGGTGGACTTCCAAGGGAGCTCATCGCTGTGCAGTAACACGGGACCTGTGTAGCCCACACCACGCGATGGGGAACCCGCTAACTCACGGAACAGCTCTAGCGCACCGCTGCCACCACCAGTGTGGGGTGACGCAGTGCATCCCTGATCCGGCTGTGCGGGGTGAGACGACCCTGGAGAGACCCGAAAGCAGCAGGTATCTTCCCATCTGACCTCAGGGAGCCCTGGAAAAACACTAAAACGTGCATTCAATTAGATACACGCATTTCCAGAGGACAACTCCTCTTTGTCATCGCAGATGTCTACTTAAGATCGAATGAACTGTCTAGTATTTACTAAAGAACCCATGCAACCAGAGCGTACATGAATTCAGCTACATCAAAAGGAGCTGAAGGTACTCATCTCCAACCAGGTAACGCACTGACATAAGACACGGGGCCATGGTCTACATCACGTCTGTAGCCTGCCTCTTCAACAGCATGGCTTTACAAAACCAGACTATAAACCCAAGGGTCACCAGGACATACCTGACAGCCACATCTTCCAACAGCAACTTGTACAAGCTGCAGTCCCAGTAACTTTTGGCAATTCAAGCCTATCGTGATTGCTACAGCTGGGTTCAGCTTCATGGTCTCAGCAAGACCTTCAAAAATGATGAGGGTTTGAGATTGAGCCAAGCTTCTTGTCAGCGCTTCATACTTCAAGGCATTTGTACTTATAATTCCTGTTACTTAACACAACAGATCCTAGCATGACAAATCCTACAAAACTGTTATGCCGGGGTCTTCATTTTCAGGATCCGCACCAGAGCCTAACTAAATTAGAAAGTATTTGTATGGCATCTCTGTTTGAGCTGCTGGTTGATGTTTTATGTTTTAATGTTTTAAGTAAAGTTTATTATGACAAGTCAGTGAAAGTGCTTTTAGTAAGTCAATAAATCATGGACCTATCATATCACTGGGTGACAGCTATGCAAAGCATAGAAGGAAATTTGATATTATTCCAACAAAATAGCAACTACAGCTACTTCCAGCTTAGCTACAAATCCACATCGGCCTGTTGATTGTGAATTGAATAGGTAAATAATTATATTTTGGGGAAGGGAAACAAGGCCTTTGTAGATTTTTATCTGTTTGGCATTTCTAAAACTCTCTTGTGGGGAAAAAAATGATTTATTTCATCTAAAATGGTCCTCTGGATGCCCACCATGGAGTCTGTTCTATAATTACCTAATGTGGAGGAGTGGGGAAGGGGCTGGGGAGAAACACAAAGCAGATGAAAAAAGAGGATAAAAAGATTTCTGAGAGATTGAATTCAGTTTTGGCATCTCTCCAACCATATGGAAATTGAAGGGATGTTAAAAAAATCTAAGACAGGATGCACAGGACAAGGGTGGGAAGTTTCCCTCGTTATTACTGTCAGGAGAGAAAAAAAAAGCTTTTTTATACACAACACAGCAGAACACCTGTCAGATCGGGGTGTGTGAATAATCTTCAGTAGGAAAGTAACAGCGACCCAACCATACTTCGAAATTGTTTACACCTGATCACATACACTTGAGAAGTCTCACTTGGATGAAGCAGAGTTTGAAGGAAACTTTGCAGGGAAAAACTGTTCTTACTCTCTTCCGTTCCACACTGCTTTCAATTGCCTGCTATAGCTTTTGACAGCAACAGCAGCTGCCGGTTGCCTGGTATTGCCATTGATGTATGTCTAGCCGTGGGTCTGGAGCCCATGGCTGCAGCATAACACTTATTACATCGTGGAAGGACTCACGGCTGGAAGGCATCAGGGGAAACCCATGTTGAAACCAAGTGTCTAGTTAAAATTAGACCAGAGAATCTACTGTCATGTTTTCTTCAAACATAAAGGGCAAAAACATGTGTGTTCATTCTGGATGCCGTTTCTTTTCTGACTGTGAATTAAGGGTTTTAACAAATATAAAGCTCTTTGTGAGGGGGAGTGTAGCACTTAAAACCTGAAAAAAATTGCCACGGATTCCCCTGACATCAGGGCTAACCATTGGATCTGTCGTACACAACACTATTTCATATAAGACTTGTAAAATTAGAGAAAACCTGGGACAATCATTTTCATTCATTTTTGCCTTATCTCAGGATCCGAGCCACTCAATTATTTGCAGCTTGTGTCCCTTCCTAAGGAAGGAAAATACACCCCAGGTTTTTGAAGTGAATCAGAGTAGAAGGAATGAGGAGTCTGTGACAGCAGGCAAAAGATAACTGCGTATCAAAGCGACGTCTTTAGAGGCACCAGTACTTTGTCTATTACAGCAGCCTTCTTGCTCGGTGAAGATCCACATGAAGTCAGAAGCTAGCACACGAGCAGGTTCACCTGCTGTAGCAAGACTTTTTGGGATAAAGCTCAAAACCAAAATGACATCTGCAAAGGTCTGCCACCAGGATTTTGCGTGGGATAATCCTAAAGCTCTTCCTGTAAAGGCTCAGCAGGAAGGCAACATTGGCTTTGGGCAATATTAGACAGGGGACATGTGCAAATACACGCTGTCTAGGTACACTTGTGGAAGTCAGCCAGTTGTGCTTGCTTAGCATAGAGGGAAAATGGCAAGCTTAATTGAGGAGAGGATTGGAAAGCTGGTAGCAGAGGCTGCTCCTTTAGTGCCCCGGTTAAAATGCTGGGCCACTGAACTGGTCCTCCACAGACTTCCCTCATAGTGCCGCATCTGCTCACCCCTGGGCAGATCACTTTTTCCTGTTTGTCTGCTCCCGCAGATACCCTGTCCTTTTAAAGGACGAGGGGATCATAGGGGCGAGTTACCAAATGCACTCCATTGTAAAGCTACTGCCTGTCTTACGTGGAGGATGAAAACACAGTACAAAACCCCTGATAACTTCTTGCGCTCCAGTTGTATCTTCAGTCTTCTCTGAGGGGTCAGAGTCCTACTATTCTAGGTACTGTCTGATGGAAAAGGGACGTTTTCTAGCCTTAAGAAGGCCTTCTTGGTATTTAAGACACAGATGAAGATAATCTATTATCGCACATCCGCCTTTGCACGTTAGAACACTGCTCAAATGATTTGCAGACTCAGGCCTGAATGGGAAGGCTGCTATATAGCAGTATCTGTAATGCGATGAGGTTTACAATTAATGACTAAGCAAAAGAAGCTATACCTGCAAAATTTCAGAAAATCATACATGAATTACCTTAACTTTTATGTGACCAAGTCAGACAGAAGAAAGGACAGTAGAGAGAAAAAGATGAACATACGCTGCTGATCTCAAATAAGCGCAGTAGCACTGAAAAAGGTGCTTACAATGAATCACATGATTGGATAGGATTAATTACAACTACAAAATGAGCATAATTCTGCATAAAATACAGGGTCCAGCAGTGGAGTGTAAAGATCAGAGGGCAAAGTTGGTGCAAAATAGGACAACAAAGGCAAAAATGGGGAATCGAACAGAGCGAGATCACAGCAGGGGTTAAGATAAATAAGACATTTTTTAAGTGCATGCGGAAGGAGAGGGCAGTGAAGGAGACAGAAGGGCCTCTTAAAAATGGCAAGGGTAATTTATTGACACAAGTAGTAAGGGCATTGTTTAAGAAAAAAATGAAATGAATTCTTCGCCTATGTGCACAGAGAGGAGAGGGGACAGATGCCAGAAAGACATAAATTTCCCAGAGGAGAAGGAAAAATGCTTAAGGAAATCAAGATCATACCAGTGCTGGTGATCAAGAAAGTGGAATGTCGGAAAACTGAAAAAAATACTGCAGGAACAAACGTGATGTATCCCAAAATCTGAGGGAGAGGGAAAGAAACACTGCAGAACTGCACAGACGCCGAGAACCTGGAAAGCACTTGGCGGGAAGCCGTATGTGCCGGCAGAAACCTGACACTGTGCTACCATATGGTTAAAGCTAAATTCGGGTTGTGGATGCCACCCAGCAAGCTGGTATTTTTGCTTCAAAGACCTTTTGGCAGTAAAGGAAATTTTACTAGCAATAAAAAGGCCAGTCTTTTTTGCTTCCTTCTTGCTTGCCCAGTTTCCCTTCCGCCACCTGCTTTTTGCAAAGTTAGCCTGCGACAAAAAGGGTGCCTGAGAGGGAATATTCCCAAGGAGCCGTGTGGCCACTGTGCTTCCCCCAGCATCTCACAAATCCCTTGTGGTGGCTGCAGCACTTTGTACCGCTCCTGATGCACATTTCTGCCTTTAGAAGTTCTAGAAAACAGAAGACATACGAAAGATATGGGGAATCCACATTAAATGCCAAAAATCTGTAGCCTCAGTCCTTAAAAGCTACAGACCCTAAAGGACTCAGCCCTGCACGCACAAGCGTGGCTTGAAGCACGTGCCTATTCCATCGACTCGAGTGCTCACAAACACCCATGTGAGTACGCATGCTACTGACCCAGTGAACACACAGCAATTAAACTGGGCCCGCAGCATGTATATCGTATAGATGGAAACAGCAAACAGCAGTAGAAGGACTAATGTTTGAGAGAGATGGTGTCAATGACATGCACTTAAGCAAAGACAGTCAGGCCTTAAAAGAATTTGTGGGGAATTTCACTATACTAAGAATAGACGGTACTTGGAGCAGCGATGGGGCAGCTGCTATTCGTAGAAGTTTAGAATGGCTATTCTAAACTTAGTGCCCAAGTACTCAGAGGTGGTAAACACTGAAGGATATGCACAGATGCTACCAGGAAAAAAAAAAAAGCTGGCTGAAGAGCACGATCAGTCGA
Source organism: Anseranas semipalmata (assembly GCA_013399115.1). NCBI lineage: Eukaryota > Metazoa > Chordata > Aves > Anseriformes > Anseranatidae > Anseranas > Anseranas semipalmata. The sequence continues at coordinate 127,334 of VXAA01006130.1, forward strand.
GGTGCTGAGTGCCAGTTCCTCAAAGGAGCTACACTGATCTATACCAGTTGAAATGCAGCCCCTCCGTGCTCCCTTCCCCTCCTAGCAGTAAGAGTCAGGAGCTCTGCATCATGCAGGAGCATTTTAAATCGTGCAGGATGACACGCACAGGGCCTAATTCCACCGACATCCAGGGCAGACCTTTGAACGAGTCCAAAGGTTGGAACTGGACTTCAGATGAGCGCATCCAGCCCGATCATCTACAGCATTACCCCAGCTACCACCGAGAAGCTAGCGTTACTCCGCTGGGGACAGCTTCGATAACGCTCCCAATCAGCCCAAACTGAAGCCGTAAAAGTAAAATGGGTTGATGCTGAGCGCAATCGGATGCATATGCAGTGCAGGTGTGGGGAGGTCGGCAGGAAGAATTCAGATACACAGTGTGAAACCTCACTGATCAGTGGCCAGGGGCTGTGCTCTGTACTCTTCTGGTGAAACTCTGCCCAGCAATCACTCAGCGACCTTTGCAGACGATAATGACATGCCTAAAATAAATAGAAGTGCAGCTGAGAAATTTAGGACAAGACAGAAATAAGAGCAGTAGCTGTAACTCTTCGGAAGATTTATAATTTATGATCGTTCCATGGCATGAGTTCAACTGTGACCTCTCAGCTGGCAGCTGTCTTTATGCTGCTTTCTCCTTCCACCTGCCTAGTGAGAAAACAGCCACCGTCTCTGTGAGCATGGATAAATCTGTCATACTGACTTACACAATGAACTCTCTGGAGGGAGACTGAAGTAGTCCAGAGAATAAATCTAGCCCTGAGAAACAGTAGCAAGGTTGTCTAAGTTTACAGCATCTCCTTTTAACCCCTTTGGTGTGGACCTTATTGGCTATAATTATAACTGGCACTGTCTGACACGCTGAAGCCGGGAATCCTCTGCAACATGATGGATGTCTTGCTCGGGACAAGTCAGAGCCGGACACAAAAAGCATCCAGGGCAGGCCAATGATGCAATATGCAGCTCTGATCTGACGTGGCAGCCCTGGGCTTTAAAGCCTTTCCCAAGGACATCCAGGTGGGCAAAATGGTTTTACACGAGAAAAATGTCTTTGCCAAAGTGCTCAGATCACAAGGACAAAGCAGTGAATTAGATCATTAGATTTTAAGGCCAAAGAGCCATTATTAGTTCAGATGGATTAATGGGCTCCTTCCACTCCTGCTACCCTTCTGATGGGAACGTGGCAGACATCAACTTGATGCTGAACCTAACCCATGCCAGAACGACATCATCCTCTAATAAAATCCCTCTAAGGCAAAGCACCTTGGCATGCTCCAGCGAAGTACTCTGGACAAACCAAATGGCTGGCTGTGAATGGGGCTCAGTTTATAAAAAGGCTGATGTTCTTTGCTTTTTAAACTTCATTTTAAAATATCGGAGACTACCTTTTGTCCACAGTTAAGAAGCCATATCTAAAAAGCTTGTAGGGGCTTAGGACTGTGATTCGTCTGTGTTGTGATAGATGGCAAACTCCCTGTAATAGACATTCAATGAACTGCCCACCACTGTGGCTTATCTTGAACACCTCCGGCAGATGTGCTCAGCTGCCTTTAGGACACTTTTCAAACATATCTGCCTGTGCCATCTGTTGAGCCATATAAAAATAGGGCCTCAGCACAAAGGCAAGGAAACTGCAGAATCATACAATGTTACTGCTAGGAGCGATGCCAATACCACAAAACCTCCTCTGGGAAAGCCCCTTATTCTCACCAAACTAGGTTTATTCATGCAATTTCTTTCTCCTGTTGCTCTAGTTTGCATCCGAGCTTGATACAGCCTCATGAGTGAGGAACCTCATTGCAAGACAGCTGCAGAGCCACGTTCAACTCCACCGCATTGTGGCTTTGCTCTGGATGCAGCAATGAATGGTAGAACAAGCAGGTGGAGACAGGCTCCTGGACCCACCAACCCTACTAGGAAGGCTGCTTTGCAGCAACAATTACTTGCTTTTCCAGGCCCTGAAAAATGCACTGCGATTGTTTCTATTCCTATCATTCTGTTCTTCATCCCTGTTTTCCATAAGATTTACAGTAAAAGTCCTCTACACTTTTTTTTCCTCTGTTCCTCACACCTTATCACACACCCCAGACACAGCTTTCTCCTACTGTGCCTGAATTCTTTCTGTTGTTTTTCCCCACAGTGCTTATATTCCACTGGCCCACAACATTTGCCACTCCTTAACTAACAGGGAGAGAAAACTTTATAGTCCAGAAGGGATGTTATTTATCTAGATCTCATGAAATTACAGCTCGATACAACAGCTTTGTCACAGGCTTTCTATTCTATTCTAGCAATATCGCTCCGACCTTCTGGTCTTTAGACCTCCATCAGCAGCAGTCATAAGACCTCTCACTCAGCTCTTATCCATATCCCTGCTTCGTACCCAAAACCTTCAGAGAACAGGGGGGCCTTTGAAGAGATGGCAAAAGAGCACTGACCTAAAGAGGGCTTCATTTTCTGAGAGGGTTTTAGGGTAAAATGCAAAAACCAATGATCAGAGGTACTTGGTAGGAGTCATCCTCCAACTATTTTGAGAAGCATTTTTGCCATCGAGGTAGCCTACAAGCAAAGAATTGAACTGTGAGCCTTCAGTGTGCTTTTCCAAGGATCAAAAAGCAAGCTGTCATGAACTAGCTCCTGTCCAAATGTTCCCATCCAAGCCCCACAGTAACGTGATGAACCAGAGTGAGAAGAAACGTGCAAAGTGCTCCGCAGCCTGCTGAAGCCAGATGCGCAAAGGCGCTGAGTACCCTCAACTTCCCCTGACCTGAAGGGCGCAGGAGGTACTTGGGCACGCTGAGTACTGTGCAGAACAGAGCACTGAGTGAACCACGCTAACTCAACCACCTTGCATACGGCTTGCTCTTTAAACGTGCATTTCCATATTGCTTAACTACCTGATTTTGAAAGCATTTTGTTCGAAGCTGTGCAAGGCACATTCCAGTAATGGAGATGTAGTGCGGTTTCCAAGATTTAGTTCATAAAAGCACTGTGGTAATCCTAATATCCCAGAGACCGTTGACAGTACAGTAGTGTAATGTAGCATAACTGCCTGGTGGTTAAGGTAATGATCAGGTGGCATGTGACAGACAGAAAGAGGGAGAGAGTGAGAACGAGCTACTGGCCAGAGGAGGACAATTGCCGTACCTCGCTGATCTCCTGGCAGAGATTTTGTTCTCAGGGCTTTCACTCCCATGTTTCAGATAGCACCCTTCTCTTGCTTTGCCTCCCCACATCCTCAAGACCATATCAAAATTAACTCCTCCAAGAAACTATTCTAACGAGCAGGGATTCTTACAGATTAATTTATTTTAAAAAATTCACTTGTTAGAGGTTAGATTCTAGCCTGAACCACAATGATTTATATTCATTGTGCTGTCTACTACTGATCTTCACACATTATATGACAGCCTACAACATGCTTGTACTACCAGCAAGGTTCCTTCAGCACACTGGTCACCATCCACCCACAGTGGTAGCATCTGGAGTGATGGATGGAGAGAGCACAGAGTCACAGACCACGGTGTTACAACCGCAGCAAGCTGTTTTCATCTTCCTTGCCATTTATGTCTGAAAACGGGATATTATTGCTGGGCCTGGATGTGGAAACTCAAAAGAAGTCTGGGGAATAGCAATAAGGAATGTTGTTTGCTCAGCAAGATTTGGGAAGAAAGGAAATGATCTATTTTGTGAATTGAAATTATCCCCTTAATGAATTTGGCTCACTACTTCTAGTAAAAAAATATCCATGCTTTATTTTTGTAAAAAAGAAAAAAAGTGTCAGCTGTCCAAAAATACTGAACAGCTGTCCTGAAATAGCAGATTTTCCTGTATGTTTTTTTTATGATTCAGTCCATTCCATAATTTTGCAATGAGAACTGCAGACAGTTCTATTTTGCTTGCAAGAAATATGCACAATATGGCATGTGCCTCATAATCTTCTGTGATTAATGTATAAAAACACAGTCAGAACATATTTATACGAAGGCGTGTAGAATTATAGAGATTGATCTTGGTTTCACTCACAGCCAATGGCTAAGGAGCACTTTAATCTGCTACAGGTGAAAAGGTAATGCAAACACTCTTGTGTTTACTTAGGATAGCGATTGGGAATATTTCATGCCATATTTCAAATACAAATACTCTTTGGCCGTCTCCGAGTCAGGGAAATATAAAGTCATTAGTATATGGTTTTCTACAATCTATTGTAAATATTAAAATTACACAGGTCATTTGACCCAAATTGAGATTTCTGCCTAGTTTCTTCACAATCTTGGCTTCCAAGGGACTGCGAGAGGAAGCAGTCTCCACCATGGCATCACAGTGCTAAAAAGCCCACTCCATTATGAAGTGGGAACGGTGTTTCAGGATATTCTTGGCAGAGGCTTCAAGCCACCAAAGACTGAGAGCAAGAGCCTGCTGCCATTTGAGTCAATGGATAACCCCCCTTTGACTTTCAACACTAAGCATGGTTAAAAAAAAAAAAAAAAAGCCGTATGAGAACAGTCTCCCTGAATCCTCATACTTGGTTTGACACACAGGTTAAGATCCTCACCTGCTGTCACCAGGATTACCAGTTCAACTTTCACATGGGATCCCTCACTAAGATGTCTCCAGGGAAGAACTTAACACATGCCAGCCATACTTGGTGTTCAGCAGCTTAGTCGAGATAAGTATTTTACATAGGCTCGGACACATTTTCATAGCAACGAAGGAAACTTCTTAGAAGGATCTGAGAGGTTAGGGGCTCATGCAAATCCAGTCATTGCACAGAGCACCTCTTTGGGAGGATCACAATTTACTTCGCACGTTTCCTCTCAGCAGGCTTGAATTTCTTCTGTAATCTGAGCTTCCAAGTCTACAACTACCCTGTGTACTACAGAATGAGTCTCCATCCCAATCCCTTCATACAAAAATACTTTAATTTGACTCATCTGTTTAGATAAAACAGTCAAGGAACACTTAAGCAATGAATGATGGGGTAAGACTCCAGCAGCAGCAATGTACTCATGCATCAAGAGGCATTCGAATCCCTGACAGACACTTTCTCCTACTACTTCTCTCCCATCCAAACCTCATCATCCCTCCAGAATCCCTATCTGCTTAATCTCTTCTTTGCCGAGTGCCTGGAAGGCCTCAAGTTTAGCAGCTTTTTACAGTTCTGCTCTGTAAAACCATGGAGAGCGAGTCTGGAAAAAATGGAAACGAAATGAAACAGGAGAGATCAAAATAACCCCAAACACATTCTGGGTCAAACTGACATCTGATAGAAGGGTTACATTTTCACTGAAGTTAGGTACATCTTCACCTAGTTAGGTTTTCACTGCCTGGGCTCTTCAAGACAAATTTGGCTCATGATAAGACCTGAGATAAGATATTGCCTGAAGCCCAAAGTACCTTAGTTCAGCCTTGCAGTGATGAGGAAACTGTGTAAAACCACAGAGTTACTTCTTGTCTACTTTGAACATTCAAGTGACCCAAGTAATCAGTCAGTCGTGAACAGCATCGTATGAAGCCTTGGGCATTTTTAATCTGACCTTTTTAACATTTTTAATGACTTTTTGACATTTTTAATCAGACTGAAAATATTGGACAGAGTTTACACCCAGGAGCACAAGGTTACTGCGAAACATGAACTCTGGCTATTCATTCAGGTAACGACTCGCTTCAGTCTAAGGTTAGTTGTACGAGAGTGGCCAGATACTAACGCACTGCAGCTCAGGAGGACTGGGTGTAGTACCTGGCTTTAACAAGGACATTGTGTATGCAAATTACACTCAAAAGAGTTCCTACCTAATTAACTTGAGGTACCTGAGTTAGGAGCTGAGGATCCACACACGCTCAATGAAGACAGACAAGTCTCCTGAGGCAGTCAGCGTGGCCTGTTAGCAAAAAGCTACTTTTCTCCCTTGATTGCAGAGCAACTTTTATTCACCCCTAATGTTGAGGGATAAGAATAACCTCGCTGTGACACAGCTTTCTCTTGCCCACCTTGCAGCTCTTTGGAACATGGAAAGATACGAACAACGTTTATTTGTATCCTCTGACAGACAGGGGACTTGAATTTTGATGGAGTAATGTGAACACTGATACACACATCAGTGCAATGCACACTATGTTAAGTGGGGAAAAAACCCTCACTAGTAGTGGATTCAGCAAACCTTAAGTGTGGCACTGGGTTGTACAGTCACCTAGCCCAGTCCAGCCTGCATTACCAGCGACTTAAAGACTTCACTAACTTGATGCTTACTTGATAATCTCCTCCGAGCAGGTAAAGATAACAGCAGATAGCACCAACCGGAATGCCTTCACTTCGTATACCACATGGCGTTGTCTTTGCAGAGGGGGTAAAGAAGGATGGGGCTATCCTTAAGACTCTTCTCAGTCTTGAAAGGTATCCCTGCTGCAAGAAGCTGGGGAGGACTGGAGACAGGCAGCACGTGCCAGCTGAGGAAGTCACCACCTCCAAAAATCTCCAAATCCTTAAGTCTTTAAAAAAAATTATAGAAGTATTGTTTAATACTGTTTCACATGGGACTCCTCGCAGAAGCTTCCACAGCGCTACCCCACTTTGCCCTGAAATAGCACACTTCTAGGCATTCAAACGCGGTGTTAGTATGCAGAGGGGTTAGAGAACAAAGTCAGATCAAAATATCATTTCATCCCTTGGGTCCACGAGCTATTGGCTGTGAATGTAAAGGAATTATCACACACGAGCTTACTTCTACAGGCGGCCTGGCAGGAATGCATTCCCATTCAGTTACAGATCCTTCACAGGGAGCAATAGAAATGTTCTTTTCCTTCAATATCTTTTCATTCCTTTTCAAGCATTTATACAAGTATTCAGGAGCTTAACCAGAAATGAAAGAAATTCATTACAGGTTATGTGTATTAAGAGGCTCTGGGACTCCTCTACCTGTCTGACTGTGCTAAAGATTTTGTTAGCTAACTTTTTTTTTTTTCTAACCTCTGGTAACTACCAGTAAATCCCAGGACTGGATTATTCTGTCCACCCAAAAAAATTCTATTTTCACACTGAGAAGTATTCAAAGCATTTGAAGATGTATGGGATTCATTCAGCATATTTACTCAAGAATTTAGTTGCAATCACTTATAAACATCTGTTGCATTTTAGCTCAGTAAGTGTAAATAACAGAAATATAACGGCATCGGCATGTTGAATGCCATCTCTTGGAAAGGAAAAATTGAGTTATATTTCTCTTACCCAGCACTTGATCACAAAAAAAAAAAAGAAGTACCACATGCTGCTTGGGGAAGTGGAGTTGATTAATGGGCTAGCCTGTTAAACCATCTGCTCTTGAGGACCCAGTTGGAATCCCAGTGCCCCTAGCTGGGTCAGCACTTTTTCTGGTGCTGAGAAGCGACATTAACTCTGCTGGCCTTTGCTTTTAGGAAGGAAGAAATAGTCCATGGAATTTCATTTGCCTTAGAAAAACAGAAATACCTTCCCAGATCGTGAACACCAATGTCAGCAAAGTTCAGTAAAAAGGAAATGTTGGATCAACATTGCCTAGGAAAAAAGAGATAATACTACAGCTCAAGAGGACTGAGTTCAAAATGTCTCTCTGGGAGCAGAGAATAACCTGATCGTCCTCAGAGCGGAGTATCATAAAATTAAAAGGAGGAAAAAAAAAGGACCTGGGGCTTCTCGGTGGCACAGTGAATAAATGCACTTCCTGACAATGTCTTTGATAGGGTCCGTATCAGCTTGTCACTTGGGCAAAAGGTAATGCTGGCCTAGCAATAAATGCTGTAATAATGTTCCAAACCCTTTGAACTAGATATCACAAAAGCTGGGGGCAGTCAAAATGCCAAATAAAGTTAACTAAGCACAAGAGTGGAGGCCAGAGACAGATGCTGTGAGCTGAATGTCAGATCAAGGGATGAGATCAACAAGGTGCTTTAAGAAGGCATTTCCTGGTTAACTCAGGAATCCTCAGCAACCTTTGCAGTCTTTCATCCAAGCCATATTAAAAGAACAGAGCGTGGGTTTTATGAGGGACACAGTGATACAAATGCACGTTCATTTGAACTCATCATGTCTAACTGGAACTGGTTTGGGTAGCTGCTCTCTCCACTTCAACGTTTCAATTAAAGCTATAAATAGGACATAGTGAAATCAAAGATTTCAGCTCTGAAAAACTGACCTAACATTTGGTTTCTCAACTTCAGTGTCAAGTGCCTTACTACATAGACATTACTAACAACTCCCCTTTTGCCCCCTAACAATCTTTTCAACAGTAGCAACAATTAATGAGTAGTTCACTGCTATCCTGCACACGAGAAGTGCAGGGAGAATGAATGACAATCACACAAAACAGCGTTTGGTCCCATATAAAAAACAGCTTCACAGTTAAATACGGCCTGCATAAAAATTGGGGTAATTCAAAGCTAAGAACAACAATAACCCAGCAACTATAAGCAATGCAGGAACAACAGCTGTCCGGGGTACACTGCATCTTAAGCATTGGCACAGGATGGGAAAGACTTGAGAAACCGTGCCAGTAAGATTGCTAGCCCAAAAATCCTCAGCTCAGCGAGGAGCCCTTTGGCTTCCATTGGGAACATATTACTGCAGATTTTCCTCTAGCAGCCACCTGGGAACAGTATTTCTAAGGCACCAGTGACATCCTACCAATTTTAAATACACTTTTCCAACTCCAGTTCTTTGACTGTCCTCCCTGTACTTTGCGAAAGGGTGCAAAAAAAAAAAAAAGGTTATAACTCTTTGGTAAAGCGTTATCTTGAAATCCCAGGAGATCAGGATTCAGATGATGGCCTTACTGTCACCTGCTCAGGCTTAGTGTCTCTGGGCTGCGTTTAGTCCCTTGTCATAGATATCTCACTTACACCATCATGATTGCTTCCACCTGCAGGCTGCAGAGGGAGCCAGGATCTGGTAACCTAGAAGATTAAGCAATACGAATGGCTTTTTCTTTTCATAGACATAAATACTATATGTGTGTTTGTATGTAAACACACTATGATTTTTCATACTTGTTACTGACACACTGCCATACTGTAAAATAGAGATGGTGGAATGTAGATATTCCATTATACACAGGCAGATACATGTGCACGTTTGTGTTAACATGATACATATGCCAGACAGATATTATGAATAAGGCAGCATTCTCCCAGATGGGAAACACCAAAAGTGGCAATTTTTTTTTCGACTTGAATGCAGTCATCAAGTACTCTTGCCATGCCTTTCACAACACAGACAGAATCGTGATCCAGTGTTTTCAGACTTGAATGATTAGCCATATGTGTTTCACTGAACACGCTGAGCCAGACACCACCTCCAGCGCCCACTGAAATCCATACAGTTGCATCAGAGCAAAAGAAGAGAAGAAATCTGCCTCTGTTTACCGAGAAAGATGCTAGAGTGTTCTTACAATTGATAGTTTGTGCTGTTGGGAGCACAACATCTAACGCTGTTTTATGGTACATCTCTCCCCTAGTTCCTCTACTCTTGAAAACAGAGCAAGACATTACAGGAGAGAAGCACCAAAATCGCGCTGTTCTCACCTCTCATCTTTCACGTGCCTGCGTGTGCTGTTGCTGCCTCTCACACGCATTGATCACTGTTCCCGTAGCAGCCCATGGATCAGCATTATTAGGTGAGTTATAAGGGAAATCTCAGCCCTACTGCGCCAGGCTCTGTAGAAATACATTTCAAGAGACAGTCCCAAGTAACGAGCAATTCTAACAGATGAGATGAAAAATAGTGGGAAGGAGAAACAGAAAGTACCGACAAGACCAAATGATATGTGCAAGAGTTAGGGGAAAGGGACCCAATTCATCTCGCCCAGTGCATTAATCCGAGGGCACCGCGCTTGCCTCCATTTATCTTTTGAAACTGGGGCAGAAGGCGAGCTTGAGCAGCAAGTTTTTTCACATTGAATGGACAGGAAATGTTAGAAACAAGCAGTAATGGGTGGCATCTGACTGAAATAGTCTTGACATACTGAACACTGTAGAACATTAAAGTAACGTCAATATTTATTATACAGATATGTGCATTGATTGTGCAGTAAAATGATCCAAAGTAATATATGCTATAATAATAATTGAACTCCATTCAGAAAAAGAGCACTGACATGCAGAGAAGGAAAAAAATTGCAAAAGACTATATCAATTTATTAAATTAGTTCATGTGGGCATCCGATTACTGAGCAAACAGGAATGACTACACAGCACTAGGCATCTTGCACGAGCAGAACAAAAAGAAACCAAGGCCAAATTTTTAAAATACTCCATGCAACTGATTGGGTTGTGCCAATTTAGAGCAGCTGAGAAATTGGCTGTGGCACTCAACAGTTCAAACTCTGTAAGGTGCCCTGTATCCTTTCTCACTCATTTGCCTCTTCTTATGAATGACTAATGAATTTAGAAATTGTTACCACATGACACATCAATGCAAAGACAGTGCTGTGGGTTAAGGAAAAGAATAGCTTGCTTCGGGATTTTCATTATCTCTGGTGACACTGGATTTATTTAACTAAGCTGGATGTATATTTAAGTCTCTAAGTTCACAAGTTATCTGCACAGCCTTCCTAGGCTCCATTTCGCCTAATTGCTGGTAACAATTCCAGCCATAAGACTGCTTATATGGCATATTTCCCACTGCTTCACCAGATGACTGATTCTTTCTTTTTCTTTTTGCTTTTCACAGAGGAATGATAATGTTCAGTATTGAATTAGTAATGAACTTCCAATTACAGACTGTGAAACTGGTTGGACTTGCAAATATTTTTATGGGTACCCAGGTGCCTGTTACCTGGTGTTGGACAAAGCCAACCAGCAGCCATGAACCAAATTCAGCCTTTTACAGACCTGGCTGCAAATGTGACTTTGGTTATTCTTGTAACCCTTCATTATGCACTAACCTTGTATCACGTCCTGCCTTGCAGGAAAAGCAGCAGCGGTGTACCTTGGGAAGGGCCCTCGTTCTCACCCACTCTGAAGCAGGAAGCAGCAGACTTGTCCTGATAAATGTTTCCAGGCTGACTATAAGCTAAAAAAGCTTTTTCTAACCTCTAAAAACGAATTCAGCATTCCGCAGAGCCTCACGCTACCATCCTTGTAGACGTGCAGCTCTGCACCACCCACACCTCTGGCTGTATCCTCCAGGCACATCTGACCTGCAGCACAAGCAGTCACAGGAGCAGCAAACTCCGTGCCGAGGGATGCGCATGCTGAGCAGACACAGACAGTAGTTGATATGAAGGGTCAAAAGGCATACAAGGGATGTTGGTGGCGTGCCTCAGAAACCTGCAAGCATACAGACTGGTTCGACTAACATTTAATTTTGTCCATCGGTCTATATCCAAAGACCAGGTTTCTTTACAATATGCCTATAGTGACGGTACAGAAGGACCCAATTTACTCTGCCTATGCTCAGAGCTGGCTAGAGACATGTCAGAAGCTGCACAGATGAGCATTTAAAACAGTGCTGAGCTTAAATGCTTTGCTTCTCCGTGCAATGTGTGTCTTGTCTCATGTCTGGATGGCAGAGACAAAACTAATCTGGCCTGGGCCAGTCAGATAAATCCTATGCTGCTTGAATTAACAAGACCCATTTCAACCTGTTTACTCAAGTCGCTTCTAGCAGTTAACACAAACTGCATTCAATACAAACAGCAATATTTTTGCAGTTGTCTCTAGAAGAACTACACTGAAGAACCTGCAGATTTCCCCATGACACTGCTGGGCCTTTTTGTCCCAGAGAGATGGCTTCAGCACTTCCCCCTGCACTGGCTAAATCCTGGATACCTGTAATGCCAAATGAAAGCACCTCCTGGAATGGCCTTGCATATGCTTCTTTGCTTCTTTTTTATTTTATTTTAATTTCTGTCCTTTTCTCTTTTAAGAGCAACTTCATTGGGCTTGCTTTGTTGACGCAGGCGGGGAGCGAACCATGCTCACCCACGGGCTGGATGCCCCGCGCAGTTGGTCAAAATACATCTCAGTATTTTGAGATTTCACTCACTATAAGAAAAGGAAAAGAAGAGAAGAGGGAGCGGGAGGAAGGCAGAATCCACATGGAGAAAGGAAGCACAGTCTGTTTTAGTTTTGTTTTGAAAGGGCTTTTTTTTCCCCCCTCCTGAACTGAAACTGGTTGCATTTAGCTTGCAGCCCTGTTTGCATGGTGCAGATACACTAATGATTAATGATGTGCCAAGTGGTTCAAAGAAATTCAATTCAGGCCCACAGATACTTGTCAGTCCCCAAGGAATGAGAGCATTTCTTAAAACTGAGCCACTAATTACCCACGAGAAGATTCAGGTAGTAGAGCACGCTTGACCTTAATATCGATGGCAGCAGCAGGTCTGATTCCAGGGAGTTTTTTTTTGTTTTGTTTTGTTTTTTACTTCTTTAGTTTTCCAGCCTCGAAACTTGAAAGGCCACAGTCTAAGATCAGCTTCCGCTCCTCAGTAGTTTCCTAAATTTTCCAGATGATATTTCGCACAATGACGTGTCATTTCATGTTGTATCAATCACATTACAGTATGTCACTTAATATAGCATAAGGCAATATGATTGACATGATCTGAGATGACTTGTCACAACACAGCACATCAACTGGGACATTTGTATGTTTCGGGTTTATGTACATATACGCGCTGCCATCGAAGATGAGGGGGAGAAGGAGGACTGTCTCCCTCCTTTAAAAGTTTTCACAACACTTTCCATTGCAGGGATTGATAAACATCTGTTAAATATATTGAAGTTTCTTCAGCTCTCTCTCTAGGCTACCTCTACTACCAGTGCTTGAGTTCATTACAACCCCTATTTATACCATACACCTTCTCAAGACACAAAGTACCCCATTCTCGAGAGCAGCCTTATTGTTCAGGAGTGGCAGAATACAAAAACTCATTACAATTAACCACTTGTCCCTTGGTGGCATCTGACGCTAATTCAGCTCCCAAACAATTAATTTAGAGTAACCTCACAAAGCAATCCCTAAGCAGCAGTAATTGGCTAATTTCCCTCTACTTATGGTTATGCTCATTATATTACAGACAACTTTAAATCAGGCTGTCATCGCTAGTCCTTGCTGTCACTGAGGCGATTCAGAAGGATGAGTTACTACACCCAGAACCCCTCGTAATCTGCCTAAGGAACGCTCCGTCCAGGAGGGCTGGGAAGGTGGGAAATCCCGAGCCACGTCCTGCAGAGGTTTGAGAACACAAGCATGACCATAAGGACAGCTGCAGAAATCACAGAACCACAGTTCCTAATGAAGAACGAAACATTAAGAAAGCTATGTTTGCCATAAGACCTCTGGGCAGCACGAATAGGACTGGTCCAGCAAAGAAGCCCTTGACTGGGCACTAGGATTTGAGCCACGTGTCTCTGTTTTCTGTGTTCTTAAAGCTTGGCTACGCAGCATGGTGCAGGCAGCCGCCAGCTAGCTACGACCACGAACAAAGTTCATCTGCACCTACCTGCGGGTACCGCGCTGTTCTGCCCCATGCTTCAAGTCTCCATTTAGCAAACAGAGCTTGTACTTCACGGGGGTGTTTTGAAGCTAAAACTCGCAAATGGCTGAAAGATGCACTGAGGCTGTTGAAAAGCAGAGTCCAGCAGGATTTCATGAGGCTGTTAAAGTAAACTGGATCTCTCTTGGACTGCTGCCACTTTTTGCATCTGGGGAAATAACTTAGAGTGGCAACTGTATGGCCAGATGTTGCGAAAGTAGTATTTTTAAGTTCTTTTCTGTGGCACGGTGTGGTGCTACGTAGAGATAAGAGAACATATTCTAAATACGCCAACTCAGGTACCAGGAACGTATGTTCTGCCCAAGACAGTTCTGTCTTCAGTCAAAAGTTGTAACAAAAGCTCTGTGATTGACTTAACATCCCCAGCATGGAGATCAGATGATTCTGCCATGGCATATGGTGTACCCGACCTGACGAGCAGCTGTAGGGATGTGGGAAGTGCAGGTATCTGCAGATATGCCATCTCGGATCACAGCCGAACCGTGGTGCCTGGCCAGAAATGCAATATCCTGTACTTGTTCTGAGGCTGCAGAACTACGCAGGGTAAAGAAGGAAATAGCGATTACAGTAGATTTGGATGACACTTGCCCCTCAAAAACGATTCTTTATAATCTACGTACTTCAATTTTCCCCAATATGCCTCACCACAATTCTCTGCAGCGTGGCTGTTCAACTCATTGCCAATATTGCGAGCTATTTGTTGAAATTCAACATTCAAAGTGCAAAGAAACTCAAAAATGATCATCAATTTGTAAACAGCTATGTATCAAAAACTCCACTGTTTTGTCATTGTTATTTCTTCCACATAGCCCATCTCTTCCTGCTTCTAAACCTGTACAGCCAGAAGGGGTAGATGGTTCAGTAGCACAGAAAAAGAAAGTAAACTCTGTACAGCTGAGACTGAGTAGGCCTCAAGTTTCATTTGCAGCATTCCTAACCCGGGGAATCACAGACCTCAGAAGCACAGACCATAAAATGGGAGAAGAGACCGCATCCTTGGGTAGTATATGTTGTCACAACTCTCCTAACGTCCAGCTCAGCTTGCCATAAACACCAGATACAAAAAACATACAGAGCAGTAAGACAAGTTTGTTTCCCCCCCCTAACTGTAGAATAATCAGAAGTTTAAAGGCAGAGAGATCAACACCGAATTTCCTGACCTCTCCCCAAAAACTCATCATCAGCCCCTTCTGTGGGGCAGTGCTCCCCACTCCTGCTCTTGCCTCATCCCACACCCCCTTGTCCTTGGCTCAGGGAAGCACTCTGTGCCACCCAGAGAGAGATGTGTTGGTGAGATGGATGCTGCTTGCATGAGGAAATGCTCATCTCCTTCCTTGCGTGGAGCCAAAGCTCTCAGCTTTACGCAATCCTTTCTTGTTGCTTATTGCTAGGCTGCTTTGTATTCTGGGGAGAGGAGAATCATTTTCAGAAATCGTTTATCTGAATCTCAAAATCACAAGGGAAGGAAAGAAGAGGAAAAGGAATTTTAGGGGCAGCACCGAGCAGAGACAAGCCGGCAGCTTTGGGAACACATCGGCACCTCTCAACGTGCCACCACAGGCTTCGCTCGGCTGGGTGCACGTTGCATCTCTTTTGGTGGTTACAGCAGCGACTGGACATTCGGTGATCTTTTGCAGCAGCACTGCTCTGAGATAACTTGTTCCCCCACAGCTGTTACAGAGCTGGCCAAAGAATTTAGCAGGTTAAAAATAACCGTGCAAACAAAAACAACCGGAACGCCCCAGCATTTGGGTTAAATATAATCTAAACTGTTATCGCTACCAGGAGAACACTACATCGATTCTCGCTCCCAGGGACAGCACCTGAGCCAAAACCCCCCTGGAGCTCCCAGTCAGATGTGACCTGAAGGCCTTGTCACGACAGGCGCTGAAGAACCGTTGCCTTTTCCTGCTATCACATGAATTGAGAAGGCTGAACCCACAGAGAGCTCATTTACAGTGTAAAACAACACTGATCCTCACTGCTACCTATAACCTTCATATAAACTTAGGCCAATACAAGATGACATGCAAAAGTACCCAACACTGTCCATCAGTGACATAATTACCATTTATTTCAAAGGAGAACATGACCAGGTGTGGCCTTTTCAAGTATCTTACCAGCCGACGTGCAGCTAGCACCGAGCACAAAGCCTGCTGCTCAACAAGTTACTGCATAAGCCCCCAAAATCGGCTTACGCGGTGCATTAACGTAGTGCTGGAACAAATGTGCTTGGTAGGTTGTTCCAAGCCCGAAGCCCTTCTCCCACCCAAGTTTCAGCTCGCTGGGCTGAACAGGCAGTTATTATAAAGGGACATTAAAGTTCCGGATCTGAAAAACCCCGAGCCAGAAAGCTTATGGCAGAGCCAAACTCCAGACCCAACACAACGGTCACATGAAACTTGATTTGAACTCGGTGTGAACGCTTCCTGCCAACCACATGGATTTGCAACCTTTGAGTTTCTACTTTGCATTTCTCATCAGAACAAGCCCCAACTCTCCAAGCAATCTCTGGTCAAAATAGTCAGGTTTCACACCAGTTTCTCATTAAAGTATCACACAGAACTCCTAATTTGGTGTGACTTTAATGCTCGCGGTTACTTGAAACCGATCTCATGCACATCAAAAGTGGGTCAAAGCTCCTCCAGCAGAAGAGTATTTAGAAAAGCAGAAGCAATGCCACAGTTTTTGCTTAAGCATTGGATCGTTTTTGAGTTGTTAATAACCTCTTTGCAAGTGCTTGCAGGTTTGATTGCCAGCATCTCGCACGGTTTTAGCGGAACTTAAGTGTGGCTCATTATTATATCCATAAGTGTAGCTAATATCACACATAGTCACGAGCTCTGCAGTGACCTCAGTAAAATTACAAATCGGGATTCAGTCTTCCATGAATTTTTCTACTTCTCCATATTAAAATGCTAACATCACTTCAAGGTCCTTCATATAGTTTAATTATATACCTTCAGTCTGGCATAGATAATGAGTAAACGTATTGCTATTGATGAGCTAGAATTATCACCACTATTTCATTTATATAATTTGATGGAATAATGGAACAATAAATTCTTCCCCTGGTAAACGTAATAAGGGACAGCTCGTGATGTTGCTCTCAAGGAAGGAAAAGACTTCTCTGCCAGCAGGAGAAGAATCTGCTCCACAGACAGCTTGCTGGCATGGAAAACTTGAATTAAAACAGTTAACTTGAGCGATCAAAGTCATTCGGAGGAGAACTGGCTGGAACAATTTTCAGCAAAATATTTTTTTGATCAAAATATGCTGTTTTTGTCAAAGCTGGAACATTTCACAGAGACATCTGTTTCAGAGAAGTTTTCAAAAGGAAGATCTCTGAGGCCTGGGCTAGACCGCTCCATCACTGGGAAAGAAAGAAATCGTAAACGCGACTTCTTTCACAAAATTCCCTCCTGTGAAATGCTCAGGAGCCCTTGCCTCTGTTCTTATGATGAAGAAAAGTATCTTAAAACCTCGAAAGTTGTTGCAAACGCTGTCACTCTGTGGCTGGCTCCACACCGAAAAGCTATTGCTGGCTCTGTCTGCTAGCACTAAGTATTACAAAACTTGCGGTATGCAAGTCAAGACCACCCAATGATATGAAATCCGAATCTACAACACGAGCTTCAGGGAGAGCTTTAACATCATATGATGCACAAAGGGAGCGCGAAGGATAACATTTTCTTTTTTAAAATGTAAAATATTGTTACTCATTTCCTTTTTGATAGCAGCCCAACACAAGCAAATCAAACAGGTGTGGCACGATGCTTAACAGTGGAACAGCCACAGAAGGTGACTCTACTGATACAGCAAGATCAGCTATGACAAGGTAAAGATGTATTAAAAAAAAGCAGAATCTAATATGTAGTGCATCTTTTAGTTTGCTTACTGATAGTTTAAGCACCTTTTTTTGACCGTACAAGAGCTGACACGAAGAACCTTGAAGGCTGAACACAGGAAGCGACATCTGCATAATCAAAAAAAAACACTGTTTTTTGCAGTAAGAATCGCAGTGAGCTTTCTCTTAACAAGGTCCTCAAGGGAACTTCCAAGGGACTCTTGGAGATAACACCCATTTTTTACCTCTTCTCCCTGCCTTCCTGCTTTATTTTCCTACCATGCCTTCCTCGGCCTCTCCCACCTCTCTGAGGAGCTCCTCCATCCTCCGGCACTCTCCAGTGACCTTTCGAGTATTGCCCCAGCCGTCTCCAGAGCTCAGTTCTCAGGCTTCACTGCTCCAAGTTTCCCAAGCTACAGCATGAGCAGTCAGAGGGCACGATCTCATCTGCCACGTTTCATCGCAAAACAACAAGCATTAACACTTGCATGAGCTTTCATGTATTAGGCTTTTGCAAAAACATACACCGCTCTCTGCAACGAGGCAAAAAGTGGCAAGCACGGGATTTGATGATGTACACTGTCAAAGAACAAAGCTCCCAGATCCTTCTGTGGGAAAAAAAGCCAAGAAAATTTCAAGATGTTAACTGAAGTCATTTGCCTCATATCGCATTCACTAAACCTGGACTTTTTCAGGCCGCCAGAGACGCATGTTTTGGAGGCACACGCGCTGCTTCGCTGACAAAGCCGTGTTGTTAGCTGCAGGGAGAACAATCACAGGAACCCAACAGATCATAACTCCCATGATAGGGCATGAAGCGGGGGTGGGAGGGAGAAGCAATTTTCTCGGCTAACCTTGTCCCAAGCCTTTAAGGGCTTAATAAGATCATAACCAACACCTTGAATTATATCCTGAAATAAACAGGTAGCCAGAACAGAGCACAAAGCTCAAGATTTATGGGCTAATAGTAGGTGACCTTCAAGAGAAAGGTTGCTACAGGCTGCACTTGCTGAAGTCCTTTGCCAGAGCAGCCCCAAGCACGGAGCGCTAACCCCGAGGTGATGAAGGCATGGAGCACATGCATCACTGGGAAGCCATCTCCGCTTCCAGAACAACCATAAATGAAAGAAATAGTACCATGAGGATTGGAACTAATGAAGTCTGGTTTCTTTCTTCTTTGGTTCTTGGGGTTGATTGACTTCTGCGTCTAAGATAGCACAAAAGTCTGACTGAAGGCTTGCTGGCAGCAGGAGCATTATGAAATTCCTTCCTGTGTGGATTCTCTGGTGTTAAACAACATGTGAACTCACACTGAAACCATGCTTTCAATAAAGGCTCTGATAGTGCCTCTCTTCCCTATCCAGCCTCGTACTTTCCCCAATATTGTGGGAACTTAGTTACCTTTGAGCTTAAAACTCTTCTTTCATATGGGTGTAAGAATGAACAACACTAGAGTTTTATAAAAAATGAGACAAAGGGGGCACACAGATATACACAGAGTCCAGATAATCTTCATTTTCCTTCAAAGCTAAACTAAAATGACAACTGGATATATGGGAAAGATCTATTCTCAGTGACAGTGAGGGGAGCCAACAATGCTGTTTTCTGAAGACAGCAACAAGTTCATCTTTTAACCTCCTGTGAGTGACCGAGGGACACCAGACCCAAAGACGGGTGATGGTTTGTGGAAATATCATGAGCCAAAGGCAGTGCACAAAAATTTGTTACAATGACCAAGCAAGAATTTCAGCTGCTGCTACAGAACTGAAGGACCTGCCTCATGCCAGTCTCCGCAGGGCTAGTGAGCAGATGCTAACGTTCCGTTACTTCATTTGGTTTCAACAATCCATGTGAGCAAACGGGCGCAGACAAGGGCCATAAATGAACTTGAAATGAAAAAGCTCGGTATCCGGCACCCCCTTTCAAGAAACTATGAGCAAAACCAGGGATGCAGCGAGAAAAGCAACAGATATCGGTTAGGCAGGTGGCTGAGTTTTATTAGATCGCAAACCTGTGCCAGAAGGAAAGATGAAACTCAGCCCATTCTGTGTTGCAATTAATCCCAAAGGTTAATTTTGTTGCGGGCACCCTGTAAACAAAGGGGATAGTTATTTCAGAGTCCAAGTACATCGCAACAGAGGGAACGCAAAGGGAAGGGCAGTTTGCACTGAGGATTAAGAGAAGGCTGCAAGACCTGGCGAAGCCAGTGCTGACAGATTCGCTTATTAAAAAGTGTAGCCTTGTGGAAGGGCTGCCATTGACGGCTCTGACACGGCTAAACTTCAGAAAACCGGGCACAATTGGAAGACTGTGCTGCGGCAGGGACAGTGGGCTGAGGGGCACTTCTAATTTGTCAAAGTTGTATCTAATTCCACAGAACAAAGTTAGCAAAGAGAGATGAGCAGAATCCACAAATTATTGCTCATTCACCAAGCCCTGATGGAAAGATAGGCAGCACACAGATTGGGCTTTGTAGAGTAACCTGAGCTGCTCCAATCAACTTTGGATAATTCTGCCTTGTGGGCATAACAGTTTTCCTTGTTCCTTCTTTAATAGGATTATTCCTCACAATATTAAAAAGATAACATCAGTGTCTTTCAGTGTACCCATAAACTATTTCTAGGTTTATGAACGGATGCTTCAGGTGCTTTCGTTACTATTTCTGACATACACTTATGAGAAGATCTAAGAGAAGCATTTGATTTAAGTCTGACAGTTATTCTGTAAATAAACTAAAATCTCAAGCTTCCTTTTAAAAGACAGAGATAGTTAAAACTGATACAGTAAGAGCAAAAAAAGAAGAAAAATTACCACGTTGAGCACAACTGCGAGCCACACCCTAAATTCACTCTACTTGCCTAATACAGTCAAACAGAAATCCAGCTACGTTTACAGTTGTAGGTGGCTTTCCATTTACATCGATGGATATTGGATCAGGTCTTCAAACAGCAGGTTCTCAGGCAAGAAAAGTAATTAATGCATACGAAAAAAAGATTCCAAAAAAAGATTCCAAATCAAAAGAGAAGACATAACATATTCTATCACAGCTTAATGGCATTTTCAGAAGGCAAGAAGAACAAACGCAAACACCTTCATCGTTCCTTTCCTCTCTCCAAGGAAAAAGGAGAATTTATTATAAAAAAAACACAATATCATATTATATCATCACCTAGGAATGAGCTCATTTCTGTCCTTATTTCAATGCAGCAGTCCACTAATACTTTCTGAAGGTAACACTGAACTGAGCATCCACATCAATGCAGCAAACTAGCCAACCAAAACCTGTGCCCACTTTGAAACCATCAAAATTGGAATGGTTTGCAGCTACCTGACACTTTCACGAAATTAAGTGCTAGAGTGTTTAAAAAAAAAAAAAAAACTTGCCCTAAAAGATTCTCTCTGGAGTGGTTTCAATTTATAAGGTACGTTATTTGGATGAACTAATGCATTATTCTTCACCTCATTTAAAGCCAAACAACAGTGAGACGACCATTTAACTTTGAATTTGTCTACACCTGGATCTCATACAGATTAATCTAACACAAATCTGGTGGTAGAAAATTACTACTTACTGGGAGGCAGAACAAGTTTTGTCTCGAAATATGTTTCAGATCCCAGTGCTATTTACAGGTTTTCAGCAGCCTCAGAGGGCCCTGTATTCTCCCTACATCAAACAGACCACGGACTGGATTCCTGGGATGCTATCCCCATGAGGATGTCATAACAGCCTCTGCTTGATGCTATGATTTTGCTTAAAGGTGGTGCCCACATTTTAAAGTGTAACTAGTAATTTCAGGTGTCTGTTCACAGGCCCTTCAGCTTAGGATATTTCAAAGATTTCCAAATTTCATTGTGTATCATGCAACCAGTCTCACTTATAGAGCACCCACTGAACAACCTGAAATTTGAAGGGACCAAACAAATCACAAAGAAATACACACACACACACAAACTCGGCTGCCTGAAAGGCAAGGACAGCCCTGCTCCTTTCCTATACCAAGAGAGAATATACGTATCATGGTGCTGCCTTTCTTTCTCTTCACTGAAGTACCAGGCAAAATGAGGCTGTAAATCTGTTTGGGTTTTGTTTATTTTTAATAAATACATGAATATTAAGGCCAGACAGGACCATTTATCATCTAGATAATCATTTGACCTTCCCTCTAATGTAGACCAAAGAATCCACCTCAGGGACTCCTCTCATTCTGAAAGTCTTCATTTGAATATTCAATCTATCACATCTCTTGGGAAATTTTTCCACCGATGATTTAGCTTCACTACTAAAAAATGTGCATCTTTTCTTTAGCCTAAATTTATCTATTTTATACATCCAACTATTTGGACCATGCCATGCCAGCTTTCTGCTAAATCAGTGACCTTTATTGGGGGGGGGGACGACGACGACACAACCACCATTTAGAGGCTTTCTCCTTCATAGGTGTGTGTAAACTCCTAAACTCCCCCTTGAAGTTTAGATCATGCATTCTGCCTGACACATTACTAAACAACAAATGAAGTGGGTGAATTGGTTTTCCAAGGAATAAATAGAAACATTTCTGTTGTCTGATGAAAGCATACATGGAAAAAAATTAGCAGAACCTTGAAGACTCAGGACAACATCACAGCATATACCTTCTTTACCCTCCCCTCCTTCACTGCACCTTTAACAGGTTTGACTAAAAAAATTCTCTTCTTAATTGTAAAGATTGTATTTACCCTTTTTTATTTACCCTTTTTAAAAAAAATAAAGATTATATAGATAATAAAGATTGTATTTTACCTATTTTTATTTACCCTTTTTTTTTACGCTTGTATTTACCCTTTAGCACTTCAATGTTTGTACTCTGACTTGTCCCCATGAGACAGCATCCTGAAAACATGGAGCAAAATTCTCCGTTGCAAGTCGCTGCAGTTCTGATGGAGATGACCGAGCATGTGGCTTAAAGCAGCCGAGGGTCCTCCGTATTTCTGAGCACGCTTCCTAGATGGCAGGAGTGCGATTTGTGCAAGCTGGCACAAACCATCAAACACCAGACTCTTCAAAATTTAAGTACAAGGGAATGAAGAACGGCACAACTTTTAAGGTTATCAGCTGAGAGAGCAGGGTACAGGCTACGGAACATCTCCGTAAATAAAAGGAGGAAATGGGAGGTTTTCACTTTGGGCTGAATCGGGTCTCAAGAGGCATTTGAGAGCTTAGCCACAACCTGTCCATATTTAAATAAGATACATTTTTATTTTCTCTAAAGCTCTTTCCACAGCTCCCAGGATCTTGTCAGAGAAGCCCTTCATGTCCCAGCCTGACACCTTCAGCCAGAAGCTAAGCCTTCCATGAGATGGGTTCCATCCCACCCCCACACCACATTTTTAGGCACGGGGAAGCCGCCGATTACAATACTGCTTTTGTTATTGTTACACCCCCTGTCCTCACCCCCATTAGGCTGCATAAAAGAAAATAGTCACACTCCCTTTTCATTTATACATGCACAATTTTGGCACACCCATTTTCAGGTTTTCGGTGTATTTTTTTTTCCTGTAGCAGAGCCGAGGTTTGCTTTAGTTTTATTGTCTGGTATTTCTTGTTAATTGCTTACAATGAAAACTTTTCATTAACTATTATATTGCCTTTACAGTTTTACAGAAAATCATGTTTTCATTACAACTGTTTGAAAACATGGCTGTTCTTCCAATTTTATGTAGGTAAACTAAATAGATTGCCTTGAAAAGTAACCTCAATCTGTGAAAAATCCTATTTTCAATGTCAGCAAATGTTTCCGAGCATACTCACAAGCCCTTTAATACTGCCTAAGGAATTTTGCTGTTTTGTTACAACACATCTACACAGAACAGTCATGCTGTATCGATCTCTCAGACACCCATATCCCATGGAGCTTAAGTACCAGGAATGAAACCTTCAGCTTGATTCTGGATTCAATGAAACAGGAAGAGAGAGCACAGAGGCAACAGATGAGCTCAGCCCACATGTGCAGAAATACACAATGCTGTGTTATTCCAGTTTGGGTGGGTTTTTTGGTTTGTTGTTTTTTGTTTTGTTTTCAGGATGCAAGTAACTAATGTTACCTGTCTCTCCTCAGACTTATTTTTTGCAAGAGCCACAAAAATGAAAATATTTTCTGTACTTTCATTTCAAAAATGACTTCTTGTTACAAAACGAAACTATCATTGCTCTGTTAAAAACAAATTGATTTTAATGCCCAAAACACTTCAGGTATTTTTAAAGCATTTTCTGAAAGCGTATTTTTTCCTGCTGCAAAAGGAAGCACTTAAATGAAGACCAAAATGAGCAAGTCTCAACAGGAGTAGGAGCAAGTGAGGTGGTTTGCATCCACTGCAGAAAGGATGATGCAAGAAGCTGTTAGATCTGGGTAGAAGCATCACGATGTCATTATGTCTACACCTAGCTAGAGAGCGGGGTCAGCTGCCCGCATCGCTGCCAACAGACTGACAGCTTCCACCCCGTGCAGAGTTACTGGAGCTCCTCGCTCGTAGCTCAGAAGTGGCAGGGCCATGTCCACGTGGCACTTGGCCAGGACTTGTAAGCCATATGTCTCAGCAAAATTAACCACCCCATCCGCAATCCTTTACAGCAATATTGCTTTTGCTGTGGAGCTATCTGCTAGCTCAGGAGTCTGAGCCGCTTTCCGTTACCCAGCATAGACATGCCCAGGGGGAAAAACAGGCATCTTCTTCACCTTGAAGGGTTCTTCTACAAACTCTGAAAAGCACCAGGTGCTTCCTTGGGATCTGTGAAACCAATCAAGTATAAAAAGGAATGAATTGGATAAAAGGTGTTGAAAATGTTACACTAGAAGACAAATCTCTGCTCTCTCTTTGCACCCTGAAAGCCTCCAAGAAGTTTCTGTGTTGTAGCTCAAACGCAGAGGCCGCCTTTTCCTTTTAAGCACCATCCACTTTAGAGAGGAGAATGAGGAATTCTGAAGTTTCTTGAAGACTCAGCAGCACTAGATAAAAGGGATGGTGATACAGAGAGACATTTACAGAAGCCACTGGTACAATCATAATTTCATAGACTGGCTTGAAAAGCTCTTTTTGGGCAGACTTAAATGGCCCACTGAGTCCTCTCAGAGGCTTTTACACAAACTCGCTCATCAGTTTTCTAGCATTGGAGTGAAATTAGAGCCCATATTGCTTCTGCTGAAATTTCTTTCTAAACAGTAGTTGCCCATTTATTTATTGGTCTTTTGGAATTGACTTGGGAAATGCAGACCCTCAGGAGGTTCACAATGAGGTGGAAGCACAGCAGCAATAAGCATAGTAGTTTTAATACGATATGCAATATTTTCTTGATTTTAAGAGAATTCTGGTTTTATGAGGGCTAGCCTTGTTTTTCCTCACACTGAATAAAGTCATTTCAATGGGAAAATTTCTTTTTTATGCTTCTCCACTACTTAATATGCATTAAATAGCTGTACTCTATGGTTCCTGATGAAAGAGTCAGACACCATCTTAACACTTCACAGCCAATATTGCTGCCATTGGGACAGAGCCCAAGCCTCTCACCTCTACTCTTCTAAGTAAACCTCGATCACACAGTAGGCATTACGCAGAAGAGGCAGGAGTGAAGTCTCCTCGAAGTCACCAGGACTACTCAGCAGAGTGAGGATTACTCGAAGGAGTGCTGCAGTGTGGAAGCATCAATTCCTAACTAACGGCGGAGTCTGTTACCAGCAGAACAGGACTGTCAGAGATGCTTAATCCATGCACAATGCCGAATACAGCTGCGGCTTCACCCCACTGCAACCAGAGCAAAAAGCAGCTGCCTGTTTATTTGGGGGGTATTTCTCCCAAAGACTGTGCACAGCCAGGTGATGTACAGCTCACGTTCACAGCATCAGCGTTGAGTTCAGGAGGTTTCCATCCTGGCACATGTAGACATCGCCCTCCTTCATTAGTGCAGGGACGGTGATTATCTGCAGCGCTGGGACTAACAATAGGCTCACGGATATCTGGGGGGGCAGCCCCAGGTGAGGCCACCTTCCTCCCATTTTCTTCTTCAGGGCAAGCACCTGCTTTTCCTCCTTATCTGAACGGCCATTAGATTTCTGGGGCCGAGATCTCAGGTAGGGTCCCCAGATATTTTTGCAATACAAATAAATTATAAGAGTAGTGCACGGTACCCTACAGGTTTTGTTGTGTTTTTCATTGTTGTTGCTGTTTTTTAAAAATATGTAACATGAACATGATGAATGAGGCTTGTATTATATAGGATACACATATGAATTTACCATTTCATCACACATCTCTACTGTAACTATTAAACACAGCTGCTGTGAACATTTCCTATTGCCTTGCAGTATTCTGCAGTAAATCAAAGTAATCTGCATTACAGTACAAGGTTTCACTGCAATCTCAAGGAATTTTTCAATTGCTTCTCTTGCATTTCAACTGAGATCATTTAGCTGAAGTTATGAAACACGCATTAGCGATTAATGCTTCCAAGATTCCACATTACTGTCAAATCACTAATACATTACCTTTCATAATCTAATTTGTTCACACACTAAAATACACAGAACATGCAGAGCTTAGCAAATGGCCTTCTAAAATGTCACTTTTTTTTTTTTTTTTGAATTATTCCTTAAAGGGAAAAGAAACATCTCTCTGCAAGCATCTAGAAAATTGTTTCAGTGCCCTCTGCTTTGGGCAACCCTCCTTCTGCCTTTTGAGCATCAGCGTCAGGGCCTGATGAGGGACAGAGCTGCGCACACCACACTTTGCTCCTGGGGAGACATCGTGAACCTTCCCCAAGCACTTGCTGTGCCAGCAGCATCCCCCATCGTGACGCATGGAGAGCCCTAATGGACAGAACCAATCCACCAGATATAAGAAGGCTGATCGGAACTGCAATACACCCCAATCATTCCCTTTGACTTTTGGAGAGAGGTAGAAAAATAATCAGATGCTCACTTCATTGGTTACGCAGCAGTCAGCATTTCCAGTTTAAACTATGATACCTTCCAGCGTGCCAAGGTTTGGGCTATTGAACAGTTAGGAAGCAGGTGGGTTGGGGAAAGAAATAGGATTTTAAAAAAATTAAACACACACAAATGCCCTATGGGGTGAGCGTCTAGGAACTACTGGAAGAAAAGAGGGAACACCACAAAGAGGTACCTGTCATAAACCAAAGCGTCCTATTAAAAACATGCACAGCAGCACCACACAGTATGAAAGAAGTGAGAGAGCAGAGGTAAAATTCAGGAAGAGTTTAGTTTTCAGCAGAATCAGAACTTCCTCTCTGAACCCATCATAACAGCTGATATTTCTTCACTGACCGGCCAACGAAGAAAATCAGGTTATGAAGTCAGCTGTAAAGAGGAGAAGGAGAGGAAGGGATCACCAACCAGCCACTTCAGACATCCTCCTCCTCATCATCACATCTCAGCTGCATGGAGGCAGGTGTGTCCTGGGCAGCCCCTGGGAGCACGGAGCAGGGATGTCTGCTAGATGCATCAGGTTTGTCAGGACAAAGGAGCCTCAGTAACGAGAAATGCATTGACACCCACGCAAGAGACATGAGAAATGAGCAGAAGACAGAAATATGGTTGGATGAAGAATACAGAGGAGGGAAAAGTATATGTATTGATCAAGAATGGAACGGGGAGAAAAAACAACCAACCATTGTTGTTCGAAAGGCAAAGAAGGCCTGGTTATTCAGAAGGAGATGGTCTGATGTAATAAAATGCTGGCAAAAGAGGTTACAGAAGATGAGATGAAGGATAGAGCTTAGCAATCAGAGGTTAACAGGGTCTCATGACTAACACAAAGAAAATTGCACAGACAAAGCATTTTCTCTCGTTCAGCAGAGTTTTGATCAGCACACTTATGTTTCCCCAGACAAGCCAAAATCTGCAGTCACTCCTTCAGTATAAAAAAAAATTATAAAAGCACATTTGTGTAAAAGCTCTGACATCATTTGGTGAAAGCTCAAACCCTCTGCTTGAAACGCTCAAAGGTCTCCCTTAACCTCAGCGTCCCTAAGATCCTTCCCCCACCCTCCCTCAGCCACCTTCTCTCTCCAGATCAAGTATACGAGCAGTCCCCCCGGTCCTGCACGTCACCGACACGCGGGGATCATCTTTCAGCTCTTGCTCAGAGAACGAAGCTAACTCAGGGCATTTCAGCAGCCCAAGCTGTGCTGGCTTTGGAAAATCTGGGAGGGCCCAGCTGGAGATGAGCAACTGGCCCGCAGTGCTGCCATACCCCAATTCGGAACTCTCCGAGCATCAACAGGGGTGAGCTGTCTCTTCTGTGAAACGGAGGTGAAGCCCATGACACCAAGCCCACCTGCTTGTAGAGGCTCTTTGCACACCTTTGGTGACTGAAGGAGTGAAGTCAGATTTCTGGATTCAAGTGAAAAAAAGAGAAAAAGCAACCTGAGGCCTGCCAAGGTACAGACTGCTTGCTGTACATGGTACTCAAAGTCTTGTGCAGGAAGTTGGTCTTAAGCATAAAACATTGCAACAGAGCTAAAAAACAAATAAAAAATTGGCTGTGTTCCTTCCTCTGCCACAGGCTGCTTTGACCCCGGCTCTCACCACCCACACACGAAACAAGGTTTGACACCGCTCTGAGAACACCACCATCGCTGCTGGGGCAGCGGTCTGACACTACACTCTCGTGATGCAATGGGATTTTTTTATTTTTTTATTTTTAAACTGAGTAGTAAAGCTGTACGTTCATATGCCATGTTTCATCACAGTGTAATTGCTTCATTTCTGTTAACAGTTCAGAACGATCCAAGAGATGACTGCACTCAACTGCTCTCCCAGCCCTGGCATGCTGCAGTGTCCTCTCTCCCCTGCATCATCCAGCATCCCCCCAGGAACACGGTGCATCACCTCAGTTGGTTAAAATAAACACGAGATGGAGGCCCCCAACACCCCTCGTCTTCGTGCCCATTCACCTTCACTCTGTAATCAACCAGCAGGACTACAAATGACTCCGTAAATGAGGAGAAGCAGACAACACACGCCGCAGAACGAGACTGGGCCAGGCTGCCAGCTGGTGCGGGTCACTGCATGCTGCGGCAGGACCGCGTGCGGGGCTGGGTCCTCGGTCCCCCGCTTAATGCCTGCGCTCAGTCTTTGACCTCAGCAGCACCGGGTGCAAACAAAACCTGCGCTGAAGACGGTGAAATATTGTGCCAAACTGACATCGCTGCGGGACCGCGAGGGAACTGACAGCAAGGGATAACACAAGGCAGCCTGTAGGAAATAAGCAACTGTCAGCACTCACACGAGTGATAAAGATATATATTTTTAAGTGTGTATTTACACAATCTCAGATATCAGAAGTTGGAGCTAGCCACATCATGCTGGCTTCACAGTTGCTGCGAGGGGAAAAAAAGCAAAATGCTCTTTCTTACTGTTGCCTTCTCTCCGTATAAAAATACACACAGCCTTTTATTAGCTCAATCACCCTTGCTGTATCTGGCCATCCCCTGACCTAGGGATATTTGTACCTAATGTTTTCGGGGAGATAATTTTCACAGCATACCTCAGCTTCTTAGAATGCTCTCGGAGAGCAAAGTCAATCCTAGGTCACTATTCCAGTGTAGTTTCCTTTGTACTAAATCCTACTTTCAAGAAAATTCTCGCCATGGTTCAGTGGTATTTAACCTATCATATAATATCCAGGTTTACTGTGTTAGAAGAAGCAGAACAGTATTAAGCTTTTCCCACAAGCCTGTGATTGCATTTGACCCAGTAACCTGTATTAGATTAACATTTATTCTACAACTCCACAGCAAGCCTTGGACCTGGCTGAGCAGCAGTTTATAGAGGACACTAACCATTTTTACAAGTGGAGCAGGAAAAGGGAATTGAATCTGAGGGAGTAATTCCAAGCAAGTATGTTGCCGCAGCGGTTAAATTGTTTATACGAGGAGTTGGGGAATTACATCTGACTGACCTCTCTTTTTATCTGCTTAAAAGACAAAGTGCAGGTCTCCATGGCAAGTGCTAACTCCTAGGGAATGCAGTATAAAATGCATCACGGCAATAGAGCCTCAATACCTACCAAGGAGGGAGACCTTCAAAGGAACTTAAGCAAGTTAAATTCGCCAGGATTAGAAAGGTTTTCACGTTAGCCAGCCTACAAGCAGGTTCGTAAGCATTCCTCCTGGACTTGCCAGACAAGTTGGGAGTGCAAGGCAGGGGGAGAGGGGGGAGCGTGTTGCTTGTTTATTTAGCTTTGCATTAACCTTAACCTCGTGCTAGTTTAGCCAGAATAGGATTGTTATTGTCAGCATTTGGAATAGAGAGGGCCAAATACTCCACTCCATTGACTGATTAAATCCTCCCAGGACTTCAGTTCCTACAGTTGAAATGGCTTCTAAACACTATTGAAAACAGGTTGTGTCTTAAAAAAAAAAAAAAACACAACTCATTGAAATCTGGCAGGAAAAGCACTAGGGAATGTTCAGCTACAGCAGGAAATACACAGCTCTCTTCCACTTATGAACTTCGAGGGTCAGACGCTGGACAGAAGAATTAGCATGACCAAACTTCATTTCACATGAAGCTTCCAACATCCTTATTCTGCTTATTATCATCATCTCATCTGCCTCTTATTTCACCAGTACTACACAATTAGTAGCTGTGTTAACAAAAAAGGTCACATTAGGATGGAATCAAGTGCACTTGTAATTACAAGCCATTTCTCTGAGTCAAAAAACACTCAGCTGCTTGCAAATAAAGTTTGCTCCCCGAAAATATTGATGTATCTCAAGTAATACAAATTCAGTCTAGGATTTCAAAGTTCAGCACTTAGAAATGAGACAAGGGAGGGAAGGAAAAGAAAATCATCATCAGCAGCATTTGGATTCATTCATGAATCTATAAGTCACTCCTGAATGCAATGAGAGGCATATATAAACCAAACCCCAATCTTCAGAAGTACAAGCAAGCTAGACAAGAACCGGGCGCTCAAAGAAACCGTGTTGTCCCGTGTCCCCCTGCCCGCCGAAGACAAGTTTTCAGCTTGTGCAGGTTGGTTTGACTCGAGTTGTGCTGCTGCTTTGCAGCAAGGAGAAACTGTGCTGAGGGAGATCCTGTAAACAGGAGGACCCAGTGGTGAGCTTGTCAGGAGTCAGACTTGCTAGGATGTCACGGGGAAAGCTACCGGCTTGTTGTGGGTTTGTGTTTTACCCAGGACACAGACAGGCAGCCTTTGAAGTGCATAACTGGAAGTCAAAACCAGTGAAATACTACTTAAAGGCAGGGAAAGGCACACGTGCTGGAATTGCACACAAAACCTTGCATCGGTTTTCTGTTCATCTAAGCCAGAGCACAAAACTTCCAGGAAGGCTGTAAACCCCAGATCCCAAGGAATTCAAAAAGGATATAAATTGCGATCTGTTTATGAGATGTTTACCTCTACTTGGTAAGGCTGTTTAGAGTCAGCAGCACCGAGTCACTCTGACCCTCTTCTATTCAGCAATCAGCCCAATTAAAGGCTGATGAAACCGTCCCTTTACGCCACGATCAATAGGTGCAACTCGGCAGCTGTCAGTGCTGTGCGGGAACCTGGCACTGGAGCGACCGTCCCTCTCCTGCGCGGTTTCATACCCGTGTGACATCAAGGGCAGGTGGAACCTGGAGGCTTAAGCCTGTGAAGCTGTTGCTCCTTGCCCAAAAGAAATCGAGGATTTGGCCTGGGCTTTTCAAACCGTTTCATTCAAAACAACAGAAGGAAAAAGGAGGGGGAAGAGGGGATTGGGAAAAAAAGCAACGCCTAAGTGCACCTGGGAGATGTTTTTAAAGACAGTAATGGAATAGGCCTAGGTCTTGGATAAGAGTGGAATCTGCCCTCCGGATGCCACCTACAAACAGGCTCGAGCACATTGATGAAACTGTTCAGCTGAAGCGATTCCTGTCAATACAATGAGCGCTGGCTGGAAAGAACAGTGTATACAAATGCCCTACTTTAAAGCCTCTGTGCGAGGAAGAGAAAACAAAATATTTTTAAACAACAAAACCAGACAGTCAGTCCTACGCAGTCTCCCTCCTTCCCTCAAAATAATCTCATCTTGCTCTCCCTCTTCCCATGCCTGGCACTCAGCACAGGTCAGCCTCCAGGAGCAGATGCGAGTGGAGGGAGCTGGTTTTAGGGAACTACGGGGGGTTTGCAGCCTCATTCTCTGCCTGGGCAGAGGATGGCTCTCAGGCCTCCTCTGCCTTCAGCTGCTTTTCGTTTTTCACTGTGCTGGCCACTGAGCAGCAACGTTTGTCTGGACACTGTAGAAAAGCGACTTTCCCGAATAAATTAATTAAAAATTACGAGGGGAAGATGACAATAGAGAAGAGCCTCGCAGAGAGGGAGCTGTCTTTTTTCCGCAGTACTTCCTGCTGTGGAGATGCTGTCTAAGTGGCAAAATGTCATTATTCTTTCGCTATGTGCATCCAAGGTCTGATCCTGCCCCCAGTGAAGCTGATGCCAAACTTGCCATTGCACCACTGGGCCCGGAGTGATGGATGTATTGTGGTGGTGATGGATGCAAATCACCATCCTGGAAACGAGTGGAAGAAATTGGTTCCGATTTAGCCTGTTCAGCATTAGTGGGAGTCGTAAAGCATCAGGAGAGTGCTCCTGTATACAGTGTGGGGGATTTAAAGTTCCTGTTAGAGAAAATGTGCTCAGGTAGAGCCATTTAGCAGTAGTCAGTAGCATTAATTACCTGTGTAAGACACAATATGGCATCAATGCAGCCTTTGGATTCTGTACCCCTCATTAACTGTTTCCCCATTAACCTTGACTGGAATCACATTCTAAGTCTAAGTAGTAAGATTTTTCTTTTTATTTGTGAGCATCCCCATTTCATCCTTGAAGCTTCTCAAAATCTTATTCATTGTAAATGGTCCTGCTTGTAATAAAGTGCTAGTGGAAGTATTTACTGTTTGCTGCTTAATTTTGTCCTCATGGAAGTCGACGGATGCCAGCTCCAACAGGAGTTAATATACCTTTGAGCACATGCTGTGACCTTTCTCCAACTCATGCCTGACTTCATTCTCAGATCTCATTAAACAGGAGAAATTATCCTCTGAAAGAGCAAAACCAGAAATGTGCAGATTTGCCGCAGAGCTACAGAGGACAGCTTGATTTAAAATGCACCATGGTAAAGGGGAGGGAAGGCGGCGGGGGGAAAGCAAGATCTGTCTCATATTCATGCTAACAGTCATATAAAAATAAGGCTGCATTAAAAAGGAGCAGCTCGGAGAGCCACTGTGTTCGAGTTCTTTTAGCCTTGTTTCTTAGATGTTTTTAGTGTTTGCTCTCACAAATGCAAGCGATCTGAATGGAGGAGCTTAGCCACTAGGATGCCAGGAATTTTATACTTGCGCTCTGGCTCAAACGTGGCGCTGTTTGGAGATGCCTCTTGCATGTTTAGCACCGGAGGGCTTAAGTTCGCATGTGGGCACAATACACTACTCATATAGCTCCCCTCTTCTCCTGTTGCAGAGCTTTATTCTCTATTGTCTGCTGTGGAAGCAAACACCCAAGCAATCCTGTTTTCTAAAACCCAACCAGGCAACTCTCCAAGATTTTCCCCTTTCAGCGAGTATACAGTGGTAGCAAGACACTATTTATGCATTGTCTCCCTAAAGCCTTCTAAACCAAAATTATGGTTTAGTTGCTGAAAGTCGAGTGTGCCTTGGCTGAGATACAACTCTGGGCATTCCAGCAAAAGAAAAAAAAGCTGTTCCACAGCACACTGGCCTGAGAAAGCCCACAGGAGGACAGCGAGAGCCATCAGAGATCCAGAAAACATGGTCTTGGGCTGGGGGGGGACTGGACTGGGGTGTGTGGGGGCATGGCTTGGAATGCACAGTCTGCAGAAGACCACGAGGACAGGCAATGACTGCCTTGAGATAAACCAAAGCGTGCCGCAACAGAATAAAATAATAAACTCTCTTCTGTGTCCTCTGAGGATAAGGCAAGAAATCAAGGGGTTAAGTTACAGCAAGGGAGATGGGGCTTGTCCTTCGGAAAGGTTTTCTAGCAGTGAGAAGAGTCCCTGCTTTGGCAAAGACCGCCTGAGGAAGGGTGTCCAATTTCTGTTACAGGAGGTTTTTAAGAACAGGTTTGCTGCATATCTGTCAAGGAAGGTTAGATCTAGTTGATCCTGCCTTGGGGAAAGAGACAAGGCTAAATAACTTATTGTCCTTTCTAGCCTCATTTGCTGAGGTTCAATGACACATCTTGCTATACTAATACCAGTAAGCTAGGTAGAATAAAAAAATAAAAAGCACAAGTTTCTACTAGGGCAGCCTTGTAAACTCTGTGCATATAGAAAGAGTTTAGTAACACGTAAGTGAGAAATTAATCCTACAGAACCTCACCTGGAAGTCCACAGGAGCCTTGGTCCTGCAGCAGGCGGGAGGCGAGCAGGCTGTGAACCACACCGGGCTGCTCAGATCTGAACAGAGCTGGGTGCTGAT
Source organism: Anseranas semipalmata (assembly GCA_013399115.1). NCBI lineage: Eukaryota > Metazoa > Chordata > Aves > Anseriformes > Anseranatidae > Anseranas > Anseranas semipalmata. Next base: position 161,236 of record VXAA01006130.1, read on the forward strand.
CATCCCTCCCCATTTTCTGATTTCAGGCCCCAGTAATAAGACTGTAAGAAAAATGGTGCTGCCCTTGGAAGATTTCCTACACAAAGAACGGTATTTGCCACCACCTTTACGTTCAAGTGTAGCTATAACACACAAAGCACGTCAGAACAAATGTTAAAAGCCAGAAAGCCCCAGCCTAGCTGGTAGCATGTAGCAGTGGGAAAAAAGAAAATTTTAGCAACTCTGATCAAATCCACAAACCAGCATAAATTCATTAGACCACTGTAAGATGGTGTTGCCACATTTAAGCTAAATGCATCACATGTATCCACTGCAACAGTGAGTCAGTTATTCCTGCCTATTTGCTGAGTGAGAGGTTTCACAGAATCACAGAATCTTTTGGTTGGAAGAGACCTTCAAGATCACCTAGTCCAACCTAGTTTATTTATTTTAAATCATTTTTGCATCCTGCCAAAAAAAAAAAAAAAGTGGAAAGCTTCGAAGTATTTGCAAACCACTAGTACAGGTAAGTATACAGATCTGAACACTTGTGGTCTCCTTCATTTGAAACGTGGCTCCTGGTTTTCCAAACAACGCTGAGGGAATAATTTGGCATTTTTAGCTGTCTTAGAAATATCCAAGTTTTGCATTTTTAAATACAGAAGGCAAACTTCAGATTGTGCCCTTCAGATATCATTAGCTTTTACCTATTATGTTAAAATGGCCTTTTGGGGGTGGTGGTCCCCCCCCTGCCCTTTATGACAGCCTTTATTTTCAGCACAGCTGGATCTGTTGCCTCTCCACAGAATACCTACAAAATAGATATACTCTCTCATGTTACCTGTGAAATAACAGTGCTCATGTTCAACAGCTTTTTGAGTATAAACAGCTAAATAAAGGCTGGAGCACCTCATCTTGCTTGAGATGTTTGTCACAAGAATGGCCAAGTATATTTTCATTTCCATATCATTAGGCCACTGCCTGCATTTGATGAACTCATTCTTCCGTAACATTGGGACTTCACAGGTAGACAGTTTGGACCACTTCTGTTTTTAACTTAAGAGGTGAGTGCAGTCGTGAGCAGGTAACTATCTCATTATTAGAAGAGTCACTGTAGTCCCATGTCTTCCTCATTGCTGATAAGGAGAAGAACATCAATGGAAAAAAAAAAGGAATATCAACATAAGAGACTTTGCTTATATTCTAAGGAACACTGGAAAAAAGAGAATATACACAGAATAAAAAAAAGGAGGCCATGGTTAGAAATGGCACATAAAAATGACCTCTGTCAAGTCATCTCAAAAGAGCCAGAAAGGTGTCTACTTGGCTCCACTTCTGTGAAGCAATAGCTACATCCAGTGGTCACGGGAGCTAATTGACACAGGGTCCTTACCAATATCTTTAGAGACATGGCTTTTTGGGGGTGGGGGAGTGTTTTGGTTTTTAACACAACAGCCACTCTCTGTTCTCAGGCCTGTCCTGTCCCCATGCACTTCTGGTTTAACTACAGAAGACAGCCCTAACTACCCTGAACTGCAGTAATAATGTATTCTGTTTCTAATCACTCTTTTGCGCAGAAAAATCAATTCTGATTTTAACAGCCTTCCAGCATACCTTAAGGGAAGGTATTTGCCGGTATTACACATGCCAGTTCAGGGAAACCTGGTGGCTGCTTAATGAGAGCTTCCAGTTTCGCAGTGGAGTTTGTTCCATCATCAAAATACCTCCCAAAAGCAGCATTTCCAACACTCAACATGCCTAAGAGGGAACAGCAGGAAGGGCTACTTGCAGCACGGCACGGGCAGCCTCATCCAAGCAGAGACCGCCAGGTCAGAGCAGGAGTCGTTTCTGCACAGCAACGTTCCCTGGCGCACAAAAGGCAAGGGCAAGTGCCTCAGGGCATCCTTGTCTGAGCAGAGGCAGAGCCAGCGACGAGGCAGCGGTGGGATTCAGCTACACAGAAAAGACAACAGAGAGAGACGCTGTCTTGCTCTCTGTGCGGCAGAGATGCCACTTTTGCATCCAGCCACGAGGCCAAGGGCCTGCTCTCGGGTTCGGCAGCGCTGCCCTGCAGCGTCCCAGCAGAACACCCAAGAAGCCCAGGGCTTACATCCTCCCATCTTTCCCACGGCTGGCTTTGGATATTTAGTTTGCAAAGTTGAGAGAGGTATGTAAAGTCACTATTTCACAGTGCTTCCCAGCACGACAAACGTAGAAGCTTCTTAGCTTTGGCCTACAGCATACATCAAAGAAGCCTAATAGCGTGTTTCAGAGCAGGGGCAGGCACTGTCTAACCAGTTCAAGAGAAAGAAGCTTCTTTTCTTTGTTAATCATGATTATTCTTCCTACAGAATTCTGCATGAGAGTTTAAAAGATGAAGAAAATATTCTCCATGTAATCATTAGACCTCTCCAACTTCAGTGACATGCTAATTTGAGTCATATGGAGATCTCAGCCTCCTTGCACACCACAAAACACTTTACACGCTGCTAATCAAAGTCTGCTACATCAGCTCGTGCCAAAATCCTTCGGCTATACACCTGGAAGGGCAAACACTCCCGTTCTGGAGGCTAGCTGCATTCATTTAGCCCCCTTTCACCCTGCCATACAGGGAAGTGGCTTTGCTCAGACCTGGGGTTTAGCCCAAGGAGAATGCATCCCATTCGGTGTGGGGGGAATGGCAGAGGGCAGGAACGAGAGCACGTAACGACAGGGGAGGCCAAAAGCCCTACCTCGGACCGTTGCCCGAGACAGCATTATTGTTTCTTCCTGACTTCTTTCACAGGAGCTCAGACGTTTAATGTTGCTCGCTGCATTAACAGGAAATGCTGGAAGATTTTTAGGAGCTAAATACAGACTCTTAAAATGGATCAGAAGTATCTGTGGCTATTTCTGCTCAGTCACTCCATTGACAATCAATTTTATAACATTAGGTATAAAAACATCCCCGATATGCAAAACTGTTACCTCTTCTCAGCTCAAGAAGCAGCAGCACGTGATTTTCCAGTACCAAACATGCAGGTGCAGCACACTGAAAACATTTTGCCAAAGGGTGCTGCCTCCACATGCTCTTCACAAGACTTTTCCCCCCCAGAAGAGCCAAACAAAAAGGAAAAAAAAAAAAAAAAATCCGTGGTGAGGCAGCAGGAGATAGGAATTTTTTTTGTGTACAAATCCAAACAGCACATAGCACAGGGACAGAGGAAAAGCACTTAGTTACCTGAGGGCGAAAGGCACGCCGAGCCCTAGGAGCCAGCTTTCATGCTCATACCTGATATCCCAGGAATCAGCATTTATGCACAGGCTCCAAATTTCACAGCTGCATTACCCCTTCCACCGGCGCAAACTGCACAAGGGGAGGCACACAAAGCATCATCTTTTCTTCTCCATCCTCTCCCGAGGGAGGGGAAGAATGTGGTCCCCATCTACCAGTTTCTATTATTATTTCTTTCTGTGCTCAGCCTGATTTGCCCACTTGGGGATACTTACAAGTCTGAAGAACAAAGCAAAGATGGCACTCTATTCCTAGTCTCTGAGTGTTTCTATGCCTGCCTGCCCGGTGCTGTTAGGAATTGAAAAGGCTTCAAAAGTTTCAAAATACCCATGATACCATCAAGCCAAAACATTTAAGGAATCTAAATAAACCTCTAAGGTTCCCAAAATCAGCTTTGTAGTTGTGCCAGCCACAGGCTGCCAGCAAAGCCAGTCTTCATCAAAATCAGAAGAGCTGGAATCAACATTTGCTGTGAAAGGGGGGGGAGAAAAAGAAAAATTAAACTCAGTGTTAACTGTTAACGTATCTGCCTTCAATAAATAATGTCAAAAGGATGCAGCTGAGTAGTTCTAGGAAAATGGAAAGTTGTTATTGTCTTGCCTATTAGAGTGTTCAAAACTAACACAAAAATTTTCATACAAGCAGAAATTTTTTTGCACTATCTGGAAAATGCAAGGGCTCGAGAGCCGAGGCATTGTTAACTGGAGATAGATGCACTCACAGAACTGGAGAATTCGCCTCAAAGTCACCTTTGCAGGGCAACTGGGGATGAGGAACAGAAATCAATCTCAGGGCTATATTTAGACTTCCCAAACAGGATGCCTTTTGAAGAAAAAAGGGGAAAAACAACAACAAAAGAGAGAGATTATCAGTCTAGAAGACATTAGCTGCTGGTGCAGTAATGGTCACCCCCTTGTATGGAGCAAGCAGTGGAAGCTACTAAAACTGGACTACAGCCAAATTAACCTGACAACACACGAGAAAGCGGCTGTGCCAGTCCAAAACGCTCACGTCTGTACTGCCATACCCACCCCTGGCAGAAGACAAATGCCCTGACGCTAGCTTTATCTGGATGCATTTATTTGAGAAAATAAGTAGGCCATGGTTAGGTTTTTGTTCATTTTTTTATATATCTGATTCAGTCAGACATGCGGCTACAAAGAAAATGCAAGACTTTAAAAGGCTGAAAGTTCCTGCATTTATTTGGCCTCAGACAGACTACGAAGAAGGTCGCTCAGCTGTCAGGATTTTGCCATTCCTGATTTCAGATGACACTCTCCCCAGGAACATAATGGTTTTCACGCAAATGGAGACAACATAAGATCATTCCCCTTAACAGAAGGGGCAAACAGACTTTGGCAGGTAGAAACTTCTCTGGACAGGACTGGGGGAGGAGGGGGGGAATTGGGGCTGGTAGATTTGCTAACGGATAGGATTCTTACAAAGAAGGAAGCTTTCAATACTTGGCATTTTCCCTGAAGCTTTAAATCACCAAAGTGAACCAGTTACATGACAACTTCACCTGCCATTTTAGAAAATGGGTTTCCAGCTGCCAGCACCACAGGGACAAGGCTGAACACAGGAAGTAAATGTGCTCTGAAAGCACAACCCAATATTCAAGACCATCGGGTGAGTTACCTCCTCATTTCACAACTTGGTGCAGCCCAGCTCTGAGTTTTGGCTGTACGAAGCTGAGGAATACCACCTACGTTTCATTTAACAATGCTGAAGTTTAAACATTTTTCAAGTTTAAACATTTTTCAAGTCCCTCAGGAACCAATCAAAAAAAAAAAAAAAATCAGTATTATAGCTGAGAAGTTTTGAACCAAGCCATTTGTAGCTTGGTTTTCTCTCCTGGAGATGTCTGACTTCCAACTTAACACACAATATTAATCAAAAAAATATTAAAGTCCCCTCTGAAAGTTATGTAACGGGAAAAAAAAAAAAGGAACATGTCAAAAATTGTTTCCTAAAATTGTTTCCCATGCAGACCACTTTTTTTCCCACCAATTAAGATGGAATTGAGCTCTAAAGGTTTCAGACAGATCCAAAGGAGCTCTGTTTCCTCTCCAGGGCTTCATCACTCAGCTCAGAGCTGTACTACCTGCAGACACCGCGGCCTCGCATCTCTCCTTCCACTGGCACACTGCAGCAAGGATGAGCCTTACCAGAAGGCAGGTCACTGCTTCCCCCAATCCCTTCCCAGTTCTAACAGCATCCTTTTCTCCAGAGGAACAGCTTTCAAGTTCAACAGCCACTGAGTATTTCCACGAATGGGGTCGGGCAGGATAGAGGCTAGGGCACCCACGTTCTGGAAGGTCTGATCCTTGTCTAGGGGGTGAAACAGAGACCTTCAGCAAATTAAGCAAAAGAAGGAGAAAAACTTAAAAAGAGGAAATCTAGCGCTAAGCACAGTCACCTTTTTTCTTAACATTAAGGTCAGTCACATCCTCTCATCAGTTAAGTGGTTCATCCAAATTCAAGTTCCTAACTATTCTGGAGTCTTCTGAAGAACAAAGCTTAGAGCACGCAGTCATGTCAGGACAAGAAAACATGGCTTTTTTTTTTTTTTCCCCCCTCTTGCTACTGTAGTGGCCAAGAATTTTTTCAGTAGTCTCTTGCAAGAGAAAAGTAAACGTGCAACCAGTTTTCATCCCTAGAGTTTACCCTGTTGACCTTCATACGTGTAACATGGGTATGACTATCTGGGCAAAGAAATCACGTGTACCATTCGTAAATGAGGCCGAGGGATTTTGCACCACGCTCTGGTAGCCCAGCAGCTCAGCGAGCATGTTCACAGCCATTGTAACAAATATGTTGAAGTTGTTGAGATAACCTCTCCCCAGGCTATGACATCTTTTTCTTCACCTTTTCCTAATTCTTTTTTCCCTTTCCAGTTTTATTCCAGTCTCATTTTTTCCACCCTGGAAGACCATAGTCTTTGCCTAGAGCTGGACAACGCCTCATTATTAAGCCACGTGTTCATTTAGCTAATCTTCTAATTACCAGCTTTAACATCTTGTTTAAACTTTAGTAGTTGAGCAATATAACTGATGAGATTAAGTCACATTTCTGCTCAAGAAGAAAAAACCCACTACCTTCTTGCATCGAAAGGGATTCATAAACCCATGATCAGCCCTGCCAACAGCTCAAAAGGGAAGTTTACACATACTGAAGTATGCATCTGTCCAAATATACACGCAGCCATCAGCATACAAGATAACACAAGAGACAAGGAACAAAGCTTGCACTGAGGTCATTTCATGGTTGTTTTAAAGGGTGATGCTCCCTGTTATGATTGTCTTACCAAAAGAAGGACAAAACTGATGTTAATTCTGAGGATGATTACAGCTGCTACCCTACGGAATAAAGGGTAGTTTCTTGACTTTACCCAATGTTCCTTCTAAATCTGTTTTATTAATTGTATTAATGGCTCTGTATTTTTCCACTTTTAAGCCACTGAAATGAGTTTTACCCCTGCCATACTTCAAGCCAGGCCTTACAGAGAAGAGTCCCAGCACTGGCTGCAGCACAGAGCACTGCAGAGATACAAGTCCTCTTTGGGCTTTTGTATCCTGCCTCGGGACCCAGCTGAAGATGTCCAGAGCTGATGTGCACAAGGCATTACTGCTTGCACTAACACTCTCAGACAGATCCTGGCACAAATACATTCTTTGCAACATTAATACAAAGGTAGGATGTGTAATACACACTTACCATTGATCTACACGCATCCTGCAACCTAAAGCAGCTCACCGGTTGTGTTTGCAAAGGCTTGTTTTACAGGCCTGGCTGAGCTATCTGTTGCAATCAGACACCAGCCTGCACTACCAGCCCCGTGCTTCGGATTCCCTGTGCCTGGTCAGGCCCCTAACCCAAGCAACATTCGGGCACTATCAGCCTGACCTCCCTGGCACAGATGCTCATTGTTTAGGATCCTTATTTTGAGATGCTGATCCTACAGCCTATCCATTACAAGCTAGAAGCATGGTGTCAAATCCCCAGGTTCCCCAGTAACATAGACATGTGCTCCAGAGAGCAATATTCTCATCAAAAACCTTGGTTCAGTGTTTAACTCTTCCGTGCCTTGCTGAAAAGGATCATCTGAACAATGTTTCGCTCAGAAACAAAGTACTAGAGTCATGGACCAAGGCAAGAAAGAACAGATGCTGACCTGTATCATCAAGTGCCCATATTGCATGTGGTCTTTTGGGTTGCATACAGTGTCCTCCGAGTACCTTTCAATACCCCACTTCATTTTTTCAGGCAGACTCAAGCCTGTGCCCAAGGAGTTCAGCATGTCTTCCCCATCAGACAGCCTCCTGAGCAGAACAGACAGCATACAGCCAAAATAACTACAGCAAAATGCATCGGAGCTGGCAGACTCAAGTAGGTAGTACTGATACATATTAATTTATCACAGCTTATAACACAAGACAGTAAAAACCCAGAGCTTCGTGATGTGGCCTCTATGCCCCCCTTGCGCATGCAAGTCTCGTTAAAGTTAATGGGAGCTGTGTGCCCATTGCATGGGGAGCATAAACTCTGAACAGCAAATGCACCATATGTTTCCCAATATTTCCTAAACAATTGACACTAGCTTCCATCCTTTGTGAAATCCATACCTGACAGGACAGTGACAGTCGGACACAGAGCCTGAACTCCTGCTGATACACTGAGAACTCCTCCTAATCCAGTGTCTGACAAGATCAAGTGAGGTGTGAACGGCTTACATTTCCCGAAAAATCTCCATGAGTTTGCTAGAGTTCAGAAAGAGACAGAAAAACATGCGGTGTTTAACCTCCTTCCCCCCCTCTCCATTTTTATTCCCTCCTACCCCCCATTAAGAGAATCCCAAATCCTCCAGGCTTTGCATCAAAACCCATAAAGCACTGCATTCCCTAAAGCCATTTCCACTTTGGTAGGAAAAATAAAAATAAAAGTGACAAGACGTGAAGTGAAAGATGTGGAGTTCCACCTGCTACTGACATTACTCTGCTGATAAAAGGAAGAGCTCAGCTTCCAGAGCCAGCAGAACCTTTAATCCTAGGTGCTTGTAAAACAGGGAGGCTGGAAGAGACAGTGCTGAATCACTTCCCTGCAACTTTTTTTGGGGGGGGAGGTGCATTTAATTTGTAGCATCACATAATTGAGGGTGCTGACTCAGCATTAACCACACAACTTAAAGTCAGGATTGCGGGGAGAAAGTCTGCTGAGAAAACATCTGCTGACTACTTCCAGAATCCAAGATCCAAGCTACAAGCCGAGCCTTTGGCCTCTGAAAAGGTCGGCAGATATTTGCAACGCACAGGAGTTGTGCCTGCTCCTTCCTTGGTTTTCTGCTTCTTTACAGCAGACAAACTCCTACAGAATACAAAGTGTGCCCATTGTGCTGTAGCCTCTGAGCGTTTTCTGCAGACATTGCTACGAACACAGTCAAGTGGTATTAAAGAAGTGTGAGGGAAGCTGGAAAGATGCCAGGCACGACGGAGAACTCCAAGTCAGCTTGCAGAATTTGGGGAATAATTCTGTCAATTGCTACTTAGCGGAACACCAGGTATTTGTGCAGCATTTTGTTATTATTTTCGTGTTTGTCGGTCATACTGTTCAGCACTGACTTGTCAAATGAGAGGAAAAAAAGGTAAGTGGACAATAAGTATTGTCAAATAAGTATCAAGCCTTCCTGCCTTTCAAAATAATAATAAAGAAATAGTTTGATCAGGCCTCAGGCCGGCTTCCAACACCGATAAACAGCTTTCTCATTCTTATCCTGTCAACCAGACATATTGATTGTGAACCAATCTAGTAGGACAATTCACCGAGAACGCCATTCAGAGCATGTAAAATATGCTGTCTCTTGCATTCAGCACTGAGAAGAAACGAGCATTTTTATCTCCGAGCACATGCACTGCAGGAAAATGAAGTTTTGAGTTTATTCCACAGGAAATATGGGAAACTCCACGTTAGCTTATTACAAATAATGACTTGTTTTTATGAGGTAAAAGCAGAGAAATTCTCCCCCTTATCTGTTCTCCCACTGAAGTGTTTTCCTTGCTCTTCTGGTTAAACCATTGCAAGTCCAGCTGGCAGAGAAGTCAGGAATGAGCATGATGATTCTTTGCTGGATCAGATCCCCAGCGTCCCATTGCAGCAGCCGGCCAGCACATGCACCTTCTCTGCCTTGACTGGGACCCTCCTGGATGCATCAAGAGAGTTTGCAATACCTCCTCTGTGGCAGGAGCACAGCACAACGTGGAGCGGGTTAGAGCATGGTTCTGGGGCCTCAACACATGTGGGGGTCCTTCAACCAGATGGAACCCATTTCACAAGTGCCTACAGAAGTTCCCATAGCTGACGGGAAGCCAGCACCATTATAAGCACACAGGTCAAACCTGCAAACCAAGCTGGTGATTTTTCATTTCATCTCGGCTTTACTGCGCTTTGATTTATTACGATCTATTTTTTCCTTCTTCTGCTGGAGCTAGAATCGGTCACCTTAAGCACAGGGATCACCCGCCCAAGGATGTTGTCCCTAGGGAATGTAACTGAGACAAGCCCACTTAAGTCTGGGGAAAAAACAGTTTCATAAATTTAAAACAACACACACAAGGTAGAAGTGTGACCACACTTTTTCCATGTAAATAATGTCATACTTGTGACGAGGGGGCCCTCGGTGCTATTTCATGAATGGGCTCATTATGTTGCACCTGACCTACAGAAATTTAAATTACGTTTTTATTATTTTTTCTTATTTACTTTTGCCTAATGAGTTGCATATTATCAGATGCTTTATGATGCTACATCTCATTAAGACACTTCATCCTGCAGGGGTGTAACATCAGGAAGTTTAATCAATCTATAGGTCTTTGTACAGGAAGATCCCACTGTGATATTTAAACATTAAACAATGCTCCGAGTAGGGGAGAAGGGAGCTATCTGCAGGTATTTTCAGAGCCCCACATGGTCAGAGTCTTCAGAATAATTTAGGCTTTCCTTTTATCATCATCATCTCTTTACAAATAGAAAAGCAAGAATTGCATTCGCAGGAGCGGGCCAGACTCCAGATAGAGGCCCTGTGGAAGAATTTGCACAGAGTCTAGGTTAGCTCAGATTCATATTGGCCTCCAAGAAAAACAGTCAGGAGAAACATTAAATCCTCTGAGGGGAAATATTAACAGATAGTCATGAATGGAAACTGATTATTAATTTTTTCTCTCTTTCTCTCCATTTTATATTTTTAGTTTAAAATGTCATGTAAAGCCTGACATTGATAAAAATGGCAGGAAATGTTCCTTGCTCAATTAAATTACCACAAAGACCAGCTTAACATCTGCTTGGCAAACCCTTCATAAATGCATGGCATTAATATTTAATAAAAATATCTATGGCTTTGGTTGGTACTGGAGACATTTCACACTTTGCTCACACATGGTGTTTCATATAATTATTCTCTAAAGGCTGTCACTTTAGTCCTTTAGCAAAATGAAAGTTCCAAGGATGATTAAGTATATAAAGTGCATCTCCTAGGACATAGTCTTCCTCCCAGAGACCATTCCTCTCGACTCTTACATTATAAGGGAGAAGCACAGAAAGGAGAAAGAGGAGCCAAACTGGAGGAAAATAAAAGAAAGATCTCCATACTTTTGCAAGCATGATTTGAGTAAGTCAGAGTTGGTAGGTTCAAGGGGCCAGCACTTAGGAGCACCAGAATATCCATGCAAAGCCAACCTGCAACAGAGGTGAGCACAGGAGCCACATCAAGGATGAACAGAGGAGAAATGACACTGGTCAATAAGGCAAGCCTTAGACATCTGCTTTCAGGGCAATGTTCAGGCCTGAACAGTCCAAGGAGAAGACAGCACCAGTTTCTTGCCCAGAAGCTATATCTAAATCCTACCCCGTTGTTCTCCATCTCCACCATCCCACTACAGCTCTTGACACAGATGGTCACTCCACAGAAATAGTCCTAGATGATGTGTGAAGGAGACATCAGTATTGTGTGGAAAGCTGTTCATATATTTGACATTCATGAAAGTTCTGGAGAAAAAAAAAAAAAACAAAAAGCTTCCCCCCATGATCTCAGGTATCTTGGGCATTGTCTAAAGATGTCTCAATCAATGAATCTATGGTGTCTTACAGAGGTTTTCCAGCAGTGAAAATAAAAACAAGCATCTGTATTTAAAACAAGACAGAACATCCCCTCTTTCAGGAGACTTCATTCAACTTCAAGGAGAGCTTTATTAAATCATAGTTGCAAAAAATAAAAAAAGACAGCAGCCAATCACTCGCAGCAACAACAGAAGTCTGAAATTGTAGCTGTCTAAGCACGTTTCTGTGCTTGGCCAAGACCCTGCCACGTTTCTATTAGGCTGAAGTCTCTGTGAGAGAAAACAAGCACCCCCTAGCACAGCGGACTTTGCCCTGGGACAGGACAAACTGCCCCGTGTGCTGAAGGGGTACAACTGAATTCATGTTCACCTTGTCCAGATGTTCAAGTGCGTTTTTTAGCACACTATCAAAAAAATCACTGACTAATGAAATTAGGCTGGCATTCCTGGGCTGCTGTTGCAGGATTGACAAAGATACAGTTTAACCTTGCAAAAGGTTAAGGGTGAAGACCTATTATGGTACCTCCCAGGCTGTACTGATTATTGCTCTGTAACTACCCAATGCTACAGTGGAATCTAGTACTTCTAGTAATCTATAGACAGATTATTCAGGATGTTTGCATGAAGCATCTCCAGCTATTAACACTTCTCATCTCTTGCCAGAAAGGGGAGGGCAAGAAAGGAATTTCCTTACATACTTGGAAATGGAGAAGCCTCATCTTAAGTCAAGCCCTGCATTCTGCCTCCTAAAG